>JANAVB010018999.1:1504954-1514954 GCA_029216955.1 Iris pallida
CCCCCCCCCCCCCCCCCCCCCCCCCCCCCCCCCCCCCCCAAAAAGCACCAATAAAAAAACTAAATAGAAGATAGATAATAAATTTGAAGTTGTAGATGAAAATTCATTAGTACTACCTAGTATTAATGCTGATATATGTTTTTTTTTTCTTTGGTATTCGTAATAGATTGACTTATAATTATATCACTATGATATTTTCAAGTTATAATTATTACTACGATATCTTCAAGTCATATTAGCTCTAAAATTTGTAATAATTTTTTTTTCTATTACAACTCGGAATACCACGTCATGTCTTTTTTTTTTTTTTTTTTTTTTTTTTACGGTCAGCAATTATGGAGATAGAAGTCAATTTGGCCACATTCTTTTGCATAGAGAAGACTGGGAGTTCTAGACAGATTTCTAGTCTTCAGGGCTATCAATTTTTTTTTTTTGAAAGTCTTTCTATATGCAAAGGACTACCAAAATCATGGTCCCGAAAAGTTGCGGTGTCAATAACCTTGGCATGTGTTAATTCTATGGCTGGGCGGACAATGCTTCGCAACACCCGAGATTTTGTACTTCCCTCCAATTTAAGGATGGCATACCAAAGGGGCGGAACCAGAATTTTTGAGTAGGGTGGGCTAGCTATATTTACTATAAGGTTATAAAATTATGCAAAAAATTCGACGTAGTTTTCTTTGTAAATTCGATGATTCAAATCTGTCATAGACAATAAACTTAAAAGAAAGATACATTCATCATAATATAGATAACAAGTACCAAATTCATCATTTTCTCGTCAATTACATCATGTCATCATATACTACATACAAAATGTAAACTTAACAAAACTATGTAGCTATCATATGCTATGTCAAGATGACATGTACAAAAAAGTGTCTTCGGCAAGTTCTCCTTCATATATTCATCGTAAATATAGATAACAAGTACCCAATTCATCATTTTCTCGTCAATTACATCATGTCATCATATACTACATACATAATGTAAGCTCAACAAAAACTATGTAGCCATCATATGCTATGTCAAGTATGACAAGTACAAAAAGTGTCTTCAGCAAGTTCTCCTTCAATGTAGCCATCATATCCTATTGCCCTGTACCTGTCGATTCTTGAATTCAAAGGAATCATCTATTCATTTCTAAGTCGAGGTCTTCGGCAAGTTCTCTTCCAATGTAAATCATCAAACAATGTGAGAGAATTCCATCTTCCATCTTGCTAAGTAGTGACGTTTTAACAACTTTCATAGCAGAAAATGCACGTTCTGTAGTTGCCATGGAAACATGAAGAGTTAAAACAAGACGAAGCAATCTATCAATCAAACCATAGCTCTCTGATTTCCTTGTTTCAACTAGCTTTGTCATAGTTCAGAAATAGTAGATATATTCTGAATCCTTGGACCAAGAGGAATATCTTGTTGATAATTTGCAATTGGCCTCTCAATATAAGTACTTCTTGCTCAGTAAAATCTTGAGGATAGAATTTTCCAGCAAGACTATAAATATCATCAATTTCAAATGCCTTATAGTCATCCATTTGATCCAATGCCAAGTTAAGAATTAGAAGTTCCATTGCCCCTTCAGTGAACCTACTTTCTAATTCCTCAAGCTGAAAATTTATAGCCTAATTAAAGATATCAAAATGATAGTGATGCTCAAATGTAATGTCATCCCATTGTTGGCAAGAGCGACCGCTACCAATAGTATAATGAGCACTCATATCAGGTTTATCAATCATATGTTTCTCGCAAAACAAATTCACATTTATGAACAAATCATTTCATCCATCTTCTCATAACTTGTGAAGGAGTTTCTTGGTAGTGGAAACAAGATTCATAGCATTCACAATGTCTTGAGATTTTGGTTGCAAGGCTTGACAAAGTACTTATGTGATTCCTATTATCGCATTCATCAAATGTAACATGAATACAATTCAAAGGATTTTATTGATTTCAAAGCACCCTTAGCTTCCCCATGTTGAGCTCTCTTTGTAGCGTCCCTAGCAATGTTCTCAAGAACTGTACAAGTTGTATCAAACATAATCATCAAGCGACTAACTGAACCAAAATGGAAACTCCAATGAGTAGCACCAGCTCGTTGTAAACTACCAATTTGATTACCCCCTCTACTAGTTTGAAGTTCACCAGTAGTAATTTTAAATGCAACTTCATATGCTTGAGCAGATCGGCACTCTCTTTGATGTTTGGAAGAAGAAGTAATAAGGTTGACAATAGTTCCCACCATTGAAAAGAACAACCATATATCTTGCTGTCATGTCCCAGAACCAGAATACTGGAGAGCAGGGGACAGACACAGCCAGCTACGTACATTTAAGTGCAACCCACCTTGTAATACGGTCACGACTGTCTATGTGTATGAGGGTTTATCTACAAGCCAACAGTCTCTTATGGTCAAGAACAAGCCTAGTGTCTCAATCTCAAGCAAGCAAATAATTGTTACAAGATGTTAGATCATCAGACATACAAAGTAAGGCGTCCCAAACATTACATATTCAGATGATCATAAAGCTAGTCATACAAAATGCAAGACTAGCAAGAGTTAAGTCATACATGATCAACCCTAGTATTTATCAATTATGTTACAGCCCTTAGGCAGACAGAAATAAAGTTCAACACGAGCTAACACATGCTCGGCGGCTAAACGCCTGAAAAGAATAAGTTACACTAGAGTGGGAGAGAAAAATAAGAAAACTGACTCGTTGCCATGGTTACGTCTGGTGTTCACCATTTGGCTGAAAGGCAGGAAGATCCTCGGGTATCACTCCAAAATCTGGCCATAGAAAACTAGATGAGTCGGACCCCAGAAAGAGCAAGTGCCACAAAGGGGCTCCACTTAGGAACTAAAACCAGCATAAACAGAATAGAAGAACTGATAAAAGAACATCACTAAATAACACAAAAGACATGCTTTAAAGATCATATTAGCTTGCATTAAAAAAACAAGAGGTGGAATATAATTTCCATGTTAATCATGAGAGAATCATTCAGACACGGCCAATCAAGTCCTACGGCTTGCTATCATTAGCTAACTAGGGTTGTCACAGGCCTAGCTACTAACAAGATGCAATGAGATATCCCCGCAGTCATAAGCACTGTAGACTAGACTATCCAGGTTATTCATGCGAGGTTACAAGAGATATAAGATTACTGGTGTACTTTAGTACTTATGATTCAAGAAGTAAAACACATGACAGTGTGCTGGAAATGTGTCCTACTCGTTGGCAGGCTACAAGTCCACAGGTGTGGTCGGGATAACGTGATCGCCTGTAACTGGAAACTCTCTCTATATGAACTACTTGATCAATCTAGTCATTAATCTAGTCAGATACATTATGAATCCCCGACTGTGGTAACCAAGAATCCATGTCCTAGACATGATACAAGACGAGACAGGTAGCTTGCACAGGCACAATCAACCACGATATCAAGACAAGAGTTACACTAGCAAGACAGGAATAGCTGTTGCAACAACAATCAAGATTATACATGTCATGTCAGGTTTGGTCATGTCAAGAGTACTTGTCGGAGTGGACCTCGACGAGCCACTATCTAGATAATGTAAAATGGGTTCATGTTATCATGTTCAAGTCAAGTCAATATTCATTTCAAATCTCATCAAGCTCAAGTTCTATCATGCATAGTATTAACAAGTTATCAAGTCAGGAATCGTATTATCATGTCGTGTTCAGGTCAGGTTCTGGTTACAGTCAAGTATTGTCATGCTCAAGTTACTGGTTCCATGGTGGATAGTAGTCAAGTCGGGTCGTTACAAGGTAGGCCAAGTACAGGGTACATGCATATAACAAAATGTTACAAGAGAACAAGCATGGAGATACACTGGTTATTAGGCGCACGACAATTGGCACGTGTGACGAAAATGGCACGCGGTGCTAAAGAGCGCACGGTGCTAGGTGACGCTCGGCCAGAAGTGCGGGGTAGAGCGCGACAAGTAGCGCACGACCGAAGAGCGCGACGCTAAAGAGCGCGCGGTGCTAGGTGGCACTCGACAAGTGGCACTGGGCTAAGTGGCGTACGACAGAAGAGCACGGCGCCAAGGAGCGCACGACCAGAATAGTGCGGCACTAAGGAGCGTGCGACCAGAATAACGCGGTACTAAGGAGCGCGTGACCAAAATAGCACGACGCTAAGGAGCACGTGCGCACAACGAGATGACATGGTGCTAAAGAGCGCGCGCGCACTGTTCATCTTCTCCAACTTGCACAGAATGCTTAGTTGAACCCATGAACTTCAAAATGCCATAAATCCTCCAAAAAGTCAAAATTAAGCTTTTCAAAGGTCAAAATTGGGTAAAACGGAATTTCCTACAACATGGAGCAACTGGTTTTCGAAAATATCAAGTTTCAATAGATAAAAAAAAGAAAATCTTAAAACTTAGATATACAAAATTTATCTATCAAAATAAAAAATGCTAAGTCCTAAAGAAGCTTAGGATCATGCAAGGAAGAGAATGGAACAATAAAACTTGAGATCCATCATGAAGTAAGTTGCACTTGCCTAGGATTGGTGGAGGAGTAAATGAGGAAGAAGATGAAGAAGGTAGAGAAGCAATGAGAAACAATGGAGGAGAGAGAGAGAGAGAGAGAGAGAGAGAGAGAGAGAGAGAGAGAGAGAAGTTGGTTTATATATCAACTCTTCTCATCTCAAACCCAACAAAAATAAACCAAGCCAAGCCAAGCCAAGCCGAACCAAGTTTAAATTAAACCAAGACTAGGCTAAACAAGACAAGTCAAAATATGGGTCACCTGACAATTGTCAGAATTCTGTACATGTATACTGAAAATACGTATAACGAAAAACGGGAGTGACAACTCTACCCACCTTAAAAGAATTCCGTCCTCGAAATTTAATCAAGAGGCTAGAGGTATCGGGGCAAGCTGCACTAATACTAGCAATTACGACTAACAGTCAATCAAGCAATCATTCATGCAAGCAAGAAATTAAAAGCATAAGACATAAAGAAGACATTATACCTTATGAGTCAAACAGGTGTGGATATCGCGATCGAATATCTTTCTCTCGTTCCCAAGTTGACTCACCCAAAGAGTGATGACCCCAAGCAACACAGACTAAACTAATAGTCTTGTTCTTGAGTACCTTCTCTCTTCGGTTTAATATGGATATGGGCCTTTTCTTATACGAAAGACTGGTACCAACAACCAATTCTGAATGATAAAAAATATGGCTCGGATCCGGAATATACCGTCGTAATTGGGATACATGGAATACGTCATGTACCTCACGTAACGATGGCAAAAGAACGAGACGATAGGACACATCACCTACTCGTTCGAAAATATCAAACGGTCCTATATACCTAGGACTAAGCTTTCCCCGTATGCCGAATCGAATGACGCCAGGGGTAGGCAAGATCCTAAGGAATACGTGGTCACCGATAGAAAACTCAAGAGGGCACCGATGAAAATCAGTCCAATGGCACTGACGATCTTGTGCAACTCGAAAATGATCTCTAACTTGTCTGACCACCTCTATAGTCTGTGTAACCATTTTTGGACCAAGCATCTACCTCTCGCCTACATCATCCCAGGCTAAAGGTGATCTAAACTTTCTGCCATACAGTACGTCAAACGGTGCCATCTGGATACTGGTTTGAAAACTGTTATTACAGGAGACCTTCACTAAGTGCAGGTGATCTTCCCACGAAACACTGAAGTCTAGTGTACAGGATCGTAACATATCTTCAAGAGTTTGAATCGTGCGCTCTGACTAACCATCTTTCTGCGGATGATAAGCTGAACTAAACTTGAGACGAGTTTCCAAACTCTCTTGAAGACTCCGCAAAAAGTACGATATAAATCTCGAATCTTTGTCGGACGTAATACTGACTGGCACTCCATACAATCTGACTATCTGCCTGAGGTACATCTTTGCTAGCTGATCCGTCGACTGATCAATTCTGAAAGAAAGAAAATGAGCTACCTTAGTGAGTCTGTCAACTATAACCCATATACTATCGCTCCCAGCTGGGGATTTAGGTAACCCAATTACAAAATATATGGTAATATGCTTCCATTTTTATTTTGGGATCGGTAAAGGTTAAAGAAGTACAGCTGGCCTCTGATGTTCAGCTTTAATTTGCTGACAAACTAAACAACGAGAGGCAAACCGGGCTATATCCCTCTTCATGCCATTCCACCAGAAATGCTGACGGATATCACGATACATCTTCGTGCTACCAGGATGAATTGAATACTGTGAACTGTGAGCCTCTACCATGATCTCTTGCCTGATGTCACCACTAGGTAGACAAAGACACCTTCTATGTCGGAGTGTGCCATCTTCGTGAATGCATAACTTTGCTCTCTGTCCCGCTTCATATTCTGTCCTAACCCGCTGAAGCTTAGAATTCGATGACTGAGCTACCTTAATTCTCTCCACTATACTGGACTGAACTTGCATACTGGCCATCAATGCCATATTGGTAGGAAGAACTGTCTATATACCCATCTTATGAAGATCTGCTAATAACTCTGGCTGTGCTGTTAGAAAATAAGCTTATGCTCTTCTACTCAACGCATCAGCAACTACGTTGGCCTTCCCAGGATGATACTGCTGGTTGATGTCGTAGTCCACTAGTAACTCTAGCTGTAAGCCCCTGAAATTAGTTTACATTTAAATTAGGGTTTTTAAACCAAAATTATTATTTTTAGCCTTAAAATAATTTATTATAATTATTAGAAATTTTCTAGAATTTTTAAATGATTTTTAAATAGTTTTTAAAACTTAAAATATTATTTTGTAATTATTTAAATTGTTTTTATAGCAGTTTGTAATTAAATCAAATGTTTTAAATCAAATTGCAATATTTGGTTTGTCTGTGCAAATTAATTTTTGTATAGAACACTGCGGGATGGGATTTGCAAATTGGGAATTTGCAAACTGTAAGGCGGTGGGCTGTTTTGCCATTTAAGATTTCTTTGAGGGTTTTTCTGCAAACCTGACCCTCATCGTCGGCAGGCCATTGGCCGAACGACGACCGGCTACCGACCTAACCCTAACCCTAATTTCTATTTTCGTCATAAAAACCCCAAATTGACCCCAATTTCTAGCCTATAAAACCCTCCAGTCGAAACCCTAACCCTATTTACTACCCCGACCACCGTAGCCCCCGCCCTAGACTCATCTTCCCCGACGAGCTCGCCTGAACCCTAGATCTAGGTTTTCCGTCGATCTAGCCGTCGTCGTCACCTCCGACCACCACCAATCGGTTTGCCATGATGAGACGAACCTCGATCCAATTTTTCCCGACAACCACGACGCCCTCTCCGCCGTGCAGCAGCCCTGACAGCTCCTGTTGTTCGAACACGTACGTGTAGTTCCCTCCCTGCTACATGTCAGTATCTCGTATATACGTGGAAGAGGTCGCCGTGTGTTAAGGAGTGTCATGATGGCCTTGGACACGGGAAATTCGTATCAATCACGGTGGACACATGACTCAGTGTCGGGTTCATTTTTCGTGTCCGTAACTGTCCGGACACGGGTATTATTTAACGGGTTAACGGGTTTGATTTTGTGTTATTGGGCTAAAACCCGTTTACTAATGGGTTTGGGCTGGATATATATATATATATATATATATATATATATATATATATATTTTATATATATATATATATATATTATAAATATAAATATATATATATATATATATATATATATATATATATATATATATATATATATATATATATATATATATATATATATATATATAAACCTCCGTTTTATTCATAAAAGACGCAAAATGCCGAAGCCTTTACAAGTAAGCTACCAGCCGCAAACAGCAGGGCCAAAAAGTATACAACCCAAAAAGAAAGGAAATGAGGGGCTAATAGAGGATAGCATCCCAGAAGGGCTCCTGATCATGCGAGCATATGGCTCTGATCTTCCGGCACTGATGAAGGGTCTCCTGAATGAGCGGGGCTCTGGAGTACTGATGACCTTCGTACCTGGCCTTATTTCGATTCTTCTATAAGACCCAGTAGCCGCCGCTGCGACGATCTGATGGCCGTGGGAAGCGGATGCCCAACAAACTAGGAGATCGTTGAAGCACCCACTCCTCTGGTTCTGCTTGCACCGATGCGAGAGGGCCCTCCAAACCTGAATCTTGAGGTCCTCCTGACAGAAGATATGATCGATGGATTCACTCTTATGCTCTGAGCAACATGAACATGCGGATGCAAGGCTGAATCCGATGGTGTTGAGAATGTCAATATCGGTAGGCAACTTTTTGCGAAAGGCTCTCCAGAGAAGAAAAGACTACTTTTTAGGGATGCAGGTTTGCCAAAATGCGGCGATGATAGGTACAGGCGTCCCCACGCCATGTACCGTACTTCTAGCAGACCTCACCGAAAAGTATCCAGACGGTTCGGCTGACCACCTCAGCGCATCAGGCTCATCATCCAGTTTAAGGTTATTACTACGGATGCGCTCTTCTGCCTCAGCCCCGGCCCACTCTCTGATCAGGTGCCAATTCCCATCATTACTAGTAAAATCCCACAGGTCCTTGATCCTGCTGTTCCCCGGAGCAGCCATAAGATTTTTGAGCACGGTGTCCCCCGTCCAACATTCCAGGAAAGCCTGGGATTCGTCGTTACCCAGATGGAGTTTGATCACCGGTTCGGCGAGGGATCGCCCTACGAGAATTTGCCGCCAGGCGGCAGATGATCTGCAGTTGGATGTGGCCTGTGCAGGGTGAATATGCTTGAAGTACCAGGCTTTCATGAATTTGCCCATAAATTTTGACTCGCGCGAAGCTTCCACCACAGCTTCATAGAGAAGGCATCAACAATGTGGGATAGTTTGGAGAAGCCTAGACCTCCTTCTTTCGTGGTCCTAGCCATAGAATTCCAACTGGCCCAGGGATGTTTATCGTGCCCGTCACTGTGACCCCAAAAGAAATTGCTAAAGATGCTTTCCAGCGCAGCGAGCACTTTCTTGGGAGGGGAGCAGGCAGCAAGGGTATAGATAGGGATAGAGGTGAGCACGTGCTTGATGAGAATCATCTTGCCGCCTGGGGATAAGGTAGCGTTATGCCATCCCTCGAGTTTTTTTTTCTGATCTTGGTGATCAGCTCATCAAAGATGGCGGCGTTCGATCTCCCGTACACGAGGGGGCACCCAAGGTATTTGAAAGGGGGTTGTTCGACTGAGAATGAGGTTATGTTGGATAGGTTGATAGCATGCTCTCTCTTGATGTTGTGGTAGGCGTATATGACGCTCTTAGCGGGGTTGACCTTTTGACCAGAGCATCTGGAGTATTTCATGAGCGAGTTGTGGACCACCTCCACCAACCCAACTTCTCCAGAGGAGAAGATAAGAATGTCGTCAGCATAGGCCAGATGAGTAATGATAGGACACCCGCTGACCGTATGAAAAGGTTGGAAGTTCAGGGTTCTGGTCATGCTGTTCAGCTGTCTGCTCAGAGCGTCGGCTGCGATGATGAAGATGGTGGACGATAAGGGGTCTCCTTGCCTGACACCCCGGCTGGATTTGAAGAAGTCGTCCGGTTGGCCGTTGATCACCATAGAGAACCATGAGTTGCTAATCGATCTCCAAACGATATTGGTCCATGTTTTCGAGAATCTGAAGGCCCTGAAAACCCAGATCAAGAATTGCCAGTCCAGTCTATCGTACGCTTTCTCCATGTCCAGTTTGATGGCGATGTTCTCCCCCTCGCCGGGAGTTTCATGCATGTAATTAACTCGTGAGCCAGCATGATATTATCCTGAATGTTTTTGCCCTTGACGAAGCCACTCTGCTTCTCAGAAATAATCTTGGGAAGATTATCTGACATGCGCGACGCAATGATTTTGGAAATGATCTTGTTGGTGAATGTGCAGAGACTGATGGGCCGAAAGTCCCGAAAAGTCTCTGGGTTATCTTTTTTAGGGATAAGGATTAGGTTGGCGCTCGAAATGGTTCTAGGGTAAGTCGCTCCT
>JANAVB010018999.1:1519954-1845826 GCA_029216955.1 Iris pallida
TGTCCAAGCAAACTGCACATCCTTGTGGGTCAACTACGTCAATGGCGTTGAAATTCGAGCAAAGTCTGATATAAATCGCCGGTAATAGCCCGCCAATCCTAGAAAACTACGAACTTTGTCACGACCCGCACCCGCTAAAAGGGCACGTGACGCGACAACGCCCAGCCCTCACCGAAAAATCGGCGTGGAACGCTGTGGATTTTCTACTTCTAAACAATTTATATATATAACAAAAACCTGTCAAGTCCATGGTCAACTCCGAACGGAGGACAAGCAATGAATATATATACGAGTACTCAATCACGACTCTAAGATAACGAAGTAAAGACTGAAATGTAAAGACAACAAGACGATAAAATAATATATAACCTGACAAGTCCAACACAAAGAATATATACAAGTCCAAGTCTCTAATACAGTCCATAGTAATAACAGACTCAAAAGTAGCTGGAGACAAAGTCCAGTATAAAAGAGCTACTCTAACTAAGCAAGGGGTAAGGTCTCGCCAGGCGGAGCTAAGCCCTGCTGGACCAAAGTCTCCAAGTCTATGCCCACTACGTCATCCGGACCGTAGTAGGTACTGTAGTCTCCCTCATCTGCATCTGTAATATTTTCAACATATCCTGTCAGGATGGAACGAGTACAATCCACTAACAACATTTCACAAGATATGACAAAAGCTATAATCTGTAAATAGAGAGTATATACAAGAAAATTATGGAATGTACATGCGAGTATCATGGCAAGGTAAGCTGTAAAACTAGAGCTAGAACAAGGCAAGTAAACTGATCATGGCATGTACAAGAATCAAGAATCATATATCTAGGTGTGTGAATACTAGCTACAACATGTGGCCGGCTTGGGTCTTGCACAAGGTCTACTGGCCTGGTTAATCATACGTGGAGTGTATGATTAACACTCACAAGGTCTACAAGAGTAACAAGGTGGATAATGACCACATGTCTACACTAATACTCCCCGTCCCCGACTGGTAGAGTGGATCCAAACAAGACACGTCACGACGCGGGATTCTACGAGAAGGGAGCAAGTCTCCTCGAGAATCGGCGTCCATGTACTGCACAAGAACTACAAGGGGGCTTGCACAAGACATACCAAGACAACAAGGAAATAACACCTCATGTCGGGATCCATGAATACCAACCCGTGTGACCAATGTGTCGAGAACAAGCATATCTACACTAAATACATGGATTATATCAGTCAGCATAAAATGGAAAAGTGTCAGAGAATGTACTCGCCTGAAATATGATATGGTATGTCAACCGGAGCAAATGCAGCGTCTCGAGGACCTATAGAGAACAAGACGTATCAATACTCAATCTAGGAAATAAAGTCAAATCAATTTAAATCCTATTAGGTCATTCTAGGTCAAGTCACGTCAAACTAGACTATACGAGGTCAACCTAAGTCATTTTAGGTCTATCTGGGTCATACTGGGTCAATGCAAGTCAAACGGAATCAATCTAGGTCAATTTGAGTCAACGGTTGACTTTTTGGTCAACCGGTCAACTCTGGTCAACCGGTCAACTGTGGTCAACCCTAGGTCAACTCTAGGTCACTGGTGACTAACAGTTGACTTTCGGTCAACTGCACAAGTCTAATGGAATTTGGGACCAAATTGGGTAAAGTGTTGACCCATAGTTGACTTTTAGTCCAAAAAGTCAACTGTGGTCAACCGGGTCCAAGACTAGGTTTAGACAGCTAATTCTACTCATTACCAACCTATACAACCCATATCCAAGTCCATCTTGGACTTGGAAACTCAAATCTCGGCCGTAGGCCAATTCCCTATTTTACCCTTTTTAAGGGTAAAATTCTACCCTCGGCGCTAGTCTAGATAGCCTACCTACGCTACTTATTTTGACCCGATCTCCCTAGGGTAGTAGGGTACTATCCTATAGGTTCGTTATCTACCAAAATACCTAAGTAAAGTGGACGTTTGGTCCACCTTACGGCCCATTGCAGAAATCTCGAATATCTCGAGATACGCACTGATACGGCGCGATACCGGCGCCCTATGACCCCGATTTCCACCCGGGAGCTTACCCGCAAAATCTAAATCATATATTTGAACTCCATGCCAAGTTTCATCGCAATCCAATGCTCCGGGCTCAAATTCGCCCTCTAACTCGATTTCTAACTAAAACTCCTCTTTTTGCTCTCGCACCCAACCTCTTCTTTAACTCTCTATTCTAGTTCTTCTTCTTCTTAACTTCTCTAATCTTCTTCTTCTAATCTTCTTCTTTTCCTTTCCTTCTCAACTTCCTATTCTAACTTTTCTTTCCTACTTCTATTTCCTTCCTTTTTCCCTTTTTCCTCTTCTCTCTAATTCCTAAACTTTCTAATTCTAACTTCCAAACTTCTCCTATCTAACCATCCATTTATCTATCTATACATACATATATATACATATATATCTACCTACATATATATATATATACCTAGGTACTAGGGGGGGTTTTAGGGTGTATAGGGGGGTCAAATGGGGGGGGGAAAGTTGCTAGCTGCTGCTGCTACTGCTGCTACTGCTGCTGCTGCAAGCTGCTGCTGCTGCAGCCCCTGCTTGCTGCTGCTGCTGCTGCTGTTGCAGCACCTACTGCTGCTGCTGTACCTCTTCTTCTCCCTCTCTAAATCCTCTCCTCTCCTCTCTATCTATCTATCTATCTATCTATCTTTATCTATCTATCTATCTATCTATATATATAATCATATATATATATATATATCCTCTTCTTCCCTCTCTAATACATATATACACACACACACATATACATATATACACACACACACACATATACATATATACACACACACACATATATACATATATATATACACACACATATACATATATATATACAAATACGTATATACATATATACATATATACACATATAATTAAACACACTCTCTCACACACAACCTCACACACACACCACCACTCTCATCCTCTCCTCTACCACTCTCTACACACCCACACAAATATATACATACATATATATTCCCATATATATATCTAATACAAACACATATATATATATATATCTATATATATATATACATATACATACACCCTTTGTCTATAATTCCTCCTATTAACCACTTAAACTAGAATTCTAGGAAAAATCCTATAAAATAGGGCAAAGTGTAGAGAATGAGATTCTCTACACTTATTGTGAAGGTCATAAATAAAGAGAGGAATTAAATGAAGGGTTTAATGTCATACCTAATGGAGAGAGAGAACTTGGAAGAAGAAAGAAATTTTGAGAGAGAGAGGAGTGACTTTGTGATGAAGGAAGAGAGGGGGGGTTCATACCATGGCCGGCCACCTATGTGTGGGCTATTGGGTTGGGATCCAATAGCCCACAACCCAATAACCTAAGTTTGGGTTCAAAATGAAATTGGGTTGGTTCGGTTCGATTCGGTTTGATTCTAAACCACTAATTAAGCCTCTAAATGACTAATTAAGTCATGGAAAAATAGGTTAATAATTTCTAGCCTATTTATGATGGTACATGGGCTAAGCCCAGCTAGTATGGGGGTCCCACTAGGGTCCAGGCTACCCGGGTCTCCAAATTGGGTCCGAATTGGATAAAATTCAAACCAACCCAAATAAATTCCTAAAAATCACATAAAATCATAATAAATTCCTAAAATATTATAAAACTTGAAAATGACAAAAATACCCCCAATTTGAAAAACTGGGGGTGACAAATCTACCCTCCTTAAAAAATTTCGTCCTCGAAATTCAAACGGTCGTACTCTTCTCTAGGTCAAGCACCCCACAATCAAGGTCTACTAAATTTTATCCTAAGTTATATAACATGTAACCCAGGAAATCAGAACACATGCATGGTTTTAAATCTCTACAGTATCGTGTTATTGCAGTCTTCCTTGGGGTTTCCTATTTAATCTAGCATGATCATCACATATGCAACTAAAGGTACTAAGAAGGCAATCAACAATCAATGGGCGAAAAGAACAGGTAAAAAGAAAGGGCAAGATCCTACCTCCTAGTCCAATGCGTGCGGGATCCTCAACTGCCATCGCAAAAACCCTGTCCTGGCGGGGTATATCCCGCTGCTGGTGGAGGGCGTGATGCGGTGCCATAGGTGGCCTACCCTGTGCTCCCTGAGCTGCTACCGCTCCACGGGCTACCCTGCGAGGGTTCGTAGGACAATCTCTTAACAGATGTCCAGCCTCCCCGCAATAGAGGCACAAGCCCAGCCTCTTTCGGCAAACCTCCCAGACGTGACCAGGTCTCCTGCAGAAGTGGCAAGGAGCCCCATGCTGAGCCTGCCTCGGCGGAGTGTGCTGCACCTGCTGCTGGACCGGTGCTCTGGCCTGCACCTGCGGCTGGTGATGCTGGAACGACTGATGCTGAAGCTGAGGGCGCTTAGCAGGCCCTGCACTGCTACTGGCCCCAGAAAACACATCTCGATCCCTCTTCGGCTTCAAGCCCAAGTCCCTCTCTACCTTCCGAGCCTCTGCGTAAACCTCCGCATATGTCGCGTAGAAAGAAGGGATCTGGAACTTGATATCCCAAGCCAATCCCTCCCTGAAGCGCTCCGCTCTGATCACCGGGTCACTCACCATGTACTCGGCATATCGGCTCAGCCGGCCGAACTCCGCCGCGTACTCCTCTACGGTCATGCTGCCCTGCTGCAGGTTCTGGAACTGCCGCACCAGGCCAATCTTGTCCGTAGGGGAAAAGAACTTCTCTCTGAACAAGGTCCTAAACTCCGCCCAAGTATGGCCCTCTCCTGCAAGAGCCGGCTCATTCCGGAACCATGTCCGGGCAATATCTAACAACTGCAACCCTACCCGCCTCGACCCTCAGGTCGGCTGCCAGGCGGCAGGCCCCCATCTGGCGCTCGATATCCTCGAGCCAATCATCTGCATAGATAATGCCCTCAGTCCCCTTGAAATCCCTCGGACCAAGCTTCTTGAAAGCATGGATATCCCCGATCTTCGGCTGCTGCTGCTGCTGAACCTCCCTCTGTGGAGCCTGACGCTCCACTGCCGCCATAGCCAATCTGTGCGCATCCTCCATGCCCTGGCGTATAACCTCTGTCTGCCTCGACTGAGCCTCGTGCTGAGCCTCGTGCTGAGCCCGCTGGGACTCAAGCACCTGGTGGAAGAACGCTAGCATCTGCCCCATATCTGTGGGCAGAGGAGGCAATGGAGGAATAGCTCCCATCATCACCGAAGGAGTCCCCTGCTGAGGAGGAAGAATACCCGCCGCAGCTCCCACTGTAGCCCCTGGCACTACGGGAAGAGTACCCGCAATGGCCCCAGGGATGGTCATAGAGGTAGCTGGAGGAGTACCCCCAAGAGCCCCAACAGAAGTCCCATCAGCCGGGGAAGTAACCGGAGCCTGTCCGCCAGAAGTGGCAGACCTCTCCGTCTCCCCGAGCCCCTCGCCAGGAGAATGAGTCATCAATATCCTGGAGACAAATTAAGAAGAAGATATCAATATGGCACATGAAGGCAATATCAAAGGAGGACAGCTAGAAAGCAGTAAATCAATATCAAAGACGGTAAGCAAGATAAGCAAGGAAAGATCCTACTGTGATTGAGTACTCTTAGCCTATAGCCTATCCTAGATACGTACCGCAGGCTCGTAATAGCACTCTAAGTCGAGCGCCACTACGACATCGCACTAATTGCGACTTCAGGACCTGCGTGGGCCACCACTAAAACGTGTCACGACCCGCACCCGCTAAAAGGGCACGTGACGCGACAACGCCCAGCCCTCACCGAAAAATCGGCGTAGAACGCTGTGGATTTTCTACTTCTAAACAATTTATATATATAACAAAAACCTGTCAAGTCCATGGTCAACTCCGAACGGAGGACAAGCAATGAATATATATACGAGTACTCAATCACGACTCTAAGATAACGAAGTAAAGACTGAAATGTAAAGACAACAAGACGATAAAATAATATATAACCTGACAAGTCCAACACAAAGAATATATACAAGTCCAAGTCTCTAATACAGTCTATAGTAATAACAGACTCAAAAGTAGCTGGAGACAAAGTCCAGTATAAAAGAGCTACTCTAACTAAGCAAGGGGTAAGGTCTCGCCAGGCGGAGCTAAGCCCTGCTGGACCAAAGTCTCCAAGTCTATGCCCACTACGTCATCCGGACCGTAGTAGGTACTGTAGTCTCCCTCATCTGCATCTGTAATATTTTCAACATATCCTGTCAGGATGGAACGAGTACAATCCACTAACAACATTTCACAAGATATGACAAAAGCTATAATCTGTAAATAGAGAGTATATACAAGAAAATCATGGAATGTACATGCGAGTATCATGGCAAGGTAAGCTGTAAAACTAGAGCTAGAACAAGGCAAGTAAACTGATCATGGCATGTACAAGAATCAAGAATCATATATCTAGGTGTGTGAATACTAGCTACAACATGTGGCCGGCTTGGGTCTTGCACAAGGTCTACTGGCCTGGTTAATCATACGTGGAGTGTATGATTAACACTCACAAGGTCTACAAGAGTAACAAGGTGGATAATGACCACATGTCTACACTAATACTCCCCGTCCCCGACTGGTAGAGTGGATCCAAACAAGACACGTCACGACGCGGGATTCTACGAGAAGGGAGCAAGTCTCCTCGAGAATCGGCGTCCATGTACTGCACAAGAACTACAAGGGGGCTTGCACAAGACATACCAAGACAACAAGGAAATAACACCTCATGTCGGGATCCATGAATACCAACCCGTGTGACCAATGTGTCGAGAACAAGCATATCTACACTAAATACATGGATTATATCAGTCAGCATAAAATGGAAAAGTGTCAGAGAATGTACTCGCCTGAAATATGATATGGTATGTCAACCGGAGCAAATGCAGCGTCTCGAGGACCTATAGAGAACAAGACGTATCAATACTCAATCTAGGAAATAAAGTCAAATCAATTTAAATCCTATTAGGTCATTCTAGGTCAAGTCACGTCAAACTAGACTATACGAGGTCAACCTAAGTCATTTTAGGTCTATCTGGGTCATACTGGGTCAATGCAAGTCAAACGGAATCAATCTAGGTCAATTTGAGTCAACGGTTGACTTTTTGGTCAACCGGTCAACTCTGGTCAACCGGTCAACTGTGGTCAACCCTAGGTCAACTCTAGGTCACTGGTGACTAACAGTTGACTTTCGGTCAACTGCACAAGTCTAATGGAATTTGGGACCAAATTGGGTAAAGTGTTGACCCATAGTTGACTTTTAGTCCAAAAAGTCAACTGTGGTCAACCGGGTCCAAGACTAGGTTTAGACAGCTAATTCTACTCATTACCAACCTATACAACCCATATCCAAGTCCATCTTGGACTTGGAAACTCAAATCTCGGCCGTAGGCCAATTCCCTATTTTACCCTTTTTAAGGGTAAAATTCTACCCTCGGCGCTAGTCTAGATAGCCTACCTACGCTACTTATTTTGACCCGATCTCCCTAGGGTAGTAGGGTACTATCCTATAGGTTCGTTATCTACCAAAATACCTAAGTAAAGTGGACGTTTGGTCCACCTTACGGCCCATTGCAGAAATCTCGAATATCTCGAGATACGCACTGATACGGCGCGATACCGGCGCCCTATGACCCCGATTTCCACCCGGGAGCTTACCCGCAAAATCTAAATCATATATTTGAACTCCATGCCAAGTTTCATCGCAATCCAATGCTCCGGGCTCAAATTCGCCCTCTAACTCGATTTCTAACTAAAACTCCTCTTTTTGCTCTCGCACCCAACCTCTTCTTTAACTCTCTATTCTAGTTCTTCTTCTTCTTAACTTCTCTAATCTTCTTCTTCTAATCTTCTTCTTTTCCTTTCCTTCTCAACTTCCTATTCTAACTTTTCTTTCCTACTTCTATTTCCTTCCTTTTTCCCTTTTTCCTCTTCTCTCTAATTCCTAAACTTTCTAATTCTAACTTCCAAACTTCTCCTATCTAACCATCCATTTATCTATCTATACATACATATATACATATATATCTACCTACATATATATATATATACCTAGGTACTAGGGGGGGTTTTAGGGTGTATAGGGGGGTCAAATGGGGGGGGGAAAGTTGCTAGCTGCTGCTGCTACTGCTGCTACTGCTGCTGCTGCAAGCTGCTGCTGCTGCAGCCCCTGCTTGCTGCTGCTGCTGCTGCTGTTGCAGCACCTACTGCTGCTGCTGTACCTCTTCTTCTCCCTCTCTAAATCCTCTCCTCTCCTCTCTATCTATCTATCTATCTATCTATCTTTATCTATCTATCTATCTATCTATATATATAATCATATATATATATATATATCCTCTTCTTCCCTCTCTAATACATATATACACACACACACATATACATATATACACACACACACACATATACATATATACACACACACACATATATACATATATATATATACACACACATATACATATATATATACAAATACGTATATACATATATACATATATACACATATAATTAAACACACTCTCTCACACACAACCTCACACACACACCACCACTCTCATCCTCTCCTCTACCACTCTCTACACACCCACACAAATATATACATACATATATATTCCCATATATATATCTAATACAAACACATATATATATATATATCTATATATATATATACATATACATACACCCTTTGTCTATAATTCCTCCTATTAACCACTTAAACTAGAATTCTAGGAAAAATCCTATAAAATAGGGCAAAGTGTAGAGAATGAGATTCTCTACACTTATTGTGAAGGTCATAAATAAAGAGAGGAATTAAATGAAGGGTTTAATGTCATACCTAATGGAGAGAGAGAACTTGGAAGAAGAAAGAAATTTTGAGAGAGAGAGGAGTGACTTTGTGATGAAGGAAGAGAGGGGGGGGTTCATACCATGGCCGGCCACCTATGTGTGGGCTATTGGGTTGGGATCCAATAGCCCACAACCCAATAACCTAAGTTTGGGTTCAAAATGAAATTGGGTTGGTTCGGTTCGATTCGGTTTGATTCTAAACCACTAATTAAGCCTCTAAATGACTAATTAAGTCATGGAAAAATAGGTTAATAATTTCTAGCCTATTTATGATGGTACATGGGCTAAGCCCAGCTAGTATGGGGGTCCCACTAGGGTCCAGGCTACCCGGGTCTCCAAATTGGGTCCGAATTGGATAAAATTCAAACCAACCCAAATAAATTCCTAAAAATCACATAAAATCATAATAAATTCCTAAAATATTATAAAACTTGAAAATGACAAAAATACCCCCAATTTGAAAAACTGGGGGTGACAAACTTCTACGACGGTGCTAGGT
This sequence comes from Iris pallida, assembly GCA_029216955.1. Taxonomy (NCBI): domain Eukaryota; kingdom Viridiplantae; phylum Streptophyta; class Magnoliopsida; order Asparagales; family Iridaceae; genus Iris; species Iris pallida. The sequence continues at coordinate 1,529,321 of JANAVB010018999.1, forward strand.
ACTGTCCATGTCTCTATAGCTTCTATCTTCTGGGGGTCCACTTCTACTCCTCCTCTGGTGATGATGCGACCTAAGTAGGAAATACGATCATGCCAAAATTTGTACCTGAACTTCGTGTACAACTGGTGCTCTTTGAGAATTTGAAGGACTACTCGGAGATGCTGCTCATGCTCTACTTCATTCTTGCTATAGACTAAGATATCGTCTATAAATACTATCATGAATTGATCCAAATAAGACATGCATATGCGATTCATGAGATCCATGAATACTGCTGTCGCATTGGTCGCTCCAAATGGCATAACGAGAAACTCCTAATGCCCATATCTAGATTTGAATGCCGTCTTCGGAATATCTTGGTCTCTGACTCTGATCTGATGGTACCCCGACCGCATGTCAATCTTCGAGAATACTGCCGCTCTACTGAGTTGATCGAATAAATCATCTATCGTTGGTAGGAGATATCTGTTCTTCATTGTTACATAATTCAAGGTACGATAATAAACACATAATCTTGACGTACCATCCTTCTTTTTTGCAAGAAGCATCGGGGCTCCCCAAGGTGATCCACTAGCACGAATGAATCCCTTGGTTCTAAGTTCTTCAATCATCTTGTATATGATCTCTAATTCTGTTGGTGCTATTCTATAGACTCTCTGATACTGGTGCCGTCCCTGGAATCAAATCAATGGTAAACTCTATCTCTCTCTCTCTGACGACTTGCCTAAAAGCTCACGAAAAATACGTCAGAAACTTCTTCTGCTACTCTGGAAAACTGAACTACTCCTGCTACTGCCATCTGCAAGATTGGTGGAGAAGGTTCTACTTCGCCTCGAGAAAATAAAAACTCTTCTTTGTTGGGAATACCAAAAATAATCCTGCCAACATGTCAGTCTATTCTTGCATACTGATCCTTTAACCAATCTATTCCTAGGACCACATCATAGTCGGCCATCGAGAACTCTATCAATCTAGCGGAGAACTCTCTACTGCTAACTACGATTCGACACGAGAAAAATACTCTATCTACTCCCACAAGACCATTACCAGTAAGTATATTGAGCCGTACTGATAATGACTTGGGCTCCAGTCCTATCTGTGTTGCGAATCGTGCAGACATAAATAAATACGATGTACCCAAATCAAATAGTATTGATGCTGGAAAAGAGTTGACAAGAATGGTACCTGCCACTACCTCACATGATGCCAATTCTTCTGCCACAGCCAGAGCCATAGCTTAACCCTATCCTCTTGGTACTGGTCCCCTCTGCTGGTGACCTCTCTGCCTGTTCTAAATCTGAGCTCGGGCCTGAGCATACTGTTACGACCTCTGCTGCTGGAAGGCTTGTGCATGAGGCGGCAATGGCCTCGGAGGCTGGTACTGCTGCTGCTACATTGGTGCTGGTCCCCTAACCAATGGAATGGTTAGGGTTGACGAAGATAAACTGGCTCTATGCGGGCATGACCCTATCATGTGGTCCGGTGCCCCACAAGCTAAGCACAACCCCTGTGCTCTACGACACTCTAAAACATGTGTCCAGGCTTCCCACAATAAGAGCAGTCCATTGCGGAAGATTGCTTCTGCTTCTGCTACTGAGGATATGTCGAAGTCGAGTATCGAACCGACGAAACTGTGGTCGCCCTCCTAGAAGCTCTAATGGTCAAAGCCCTAGCTGCCGGGGCTGGTGCTGATGTCTGAGATAACTGTCCATGAGGCATCTTCAGTCCTCCGGTTCGATCTACTATCCTCTGGAAGGTATATTCATGCCGCCTTGCTTCTCGTAAAACTGTATCAAAGGTCTGGTGCTCAAAATGCTCAATTGTTAGAATGATCTCTAGGTGAAGTCCCTGCTGGACTCGCTGCGCCCGGTCCAATTCGGTCGCCACCAAGGTGGGTGCAAACCGACTAGGCCTAGAAAACTCGATCGCATATCTATCGACCGTCCTTCCCATCTGCTTGAGATTGCTAAACCTTGTCTGCAAATCATACCGAGCTACTGTATCAAAGTATTTCGTCTGGAATTTGTCACTGAATACCGTCTATAAGACAGGCGTCACCAATACAACTGCTTGCATCGCCCAACAACTGCAGGCTAAGTCCACTAACTGCAGGCGCACAACGACCACCTTCTCTTCCTCTGGAATCCTAGATGCCTCCACAATAACCTCTATATCCTGAAGCCAAGCATCATCAGCAATAGCATCTACATTGCCGTCAAAGAAAGGAGGGTTCAGGTGTTTGAAACTATTGGCTGCATTATTCCCTTGATAACTAACTCTGCCCATGGCTGCTTGTACTGTCTGCTGTAGGGCATCGCCCCGACGATCTTGTGATACAAGTAAGTCCCGGATGAGTCCCATTAGGGATCTATTATCATGCTCTGTAGGCTGGACTGGCTGAACTGGTGGCTCTGGATCCCCGGAAGGCATGACTCGGGATGGTGCCCCTAAGTGTTGGGCTTGGTCTCTAGGTTGCGGCTGATTCACTTGTTGTTGCTGGTTCTCTAGAGGTGCTCCACCCGGCTGATCGGTAGGACCAGGAACAATGCCACTGAAGAAATGACATAGGAAACAATAATGAAGGACCAAGATAAATCAAGGATAAAGCACCTTATCTGGTCAAGATTCAGGTTAGAAAGCACGAGTAGAGATCAAGGGCGAATGTTGATTGAAACATCTATTCGAAAAAACTCTCACACATCTTGATTTACTAGACTTGCATGGGCCACTACTTAAACCATGTCACACCCCAGAACTAGAATATTGGAGAGCGGGGGACAGACACAGCCAGCTATGTACATTAAAGTGCAACTCACCTCACAATACGGTCACGACTGTCTAGGTGCATGAGGGTTTATCTACAAGCCAACAGTCTCTTATGGTCAAGAACAAGCCTAGTGTCTCAATCTTAAGCAAGCAAATAATTGTTACAAGATGTTAGATCATCAGACATACAAAGTAAGGCGTCCCAAACATTACATATTCAGATGATCATAAAGCTAGTCATACAAAATGCGAGACTAACAAGAGTTAAGTCATACATAATCAACCATAGGATTTGTCAATCATGTTACAGCCCTTAGACAGACAGAAAAAAAGTTCAACACGAGCTAACACGTGCTCGACGGCTAAACGCCTGAAAAGAATAAGTTACAGTAGAGTGGGAGAGAAAAATAAGAAAACTCACTCGTTGTCATGGTTACGCCTGTTGTTCACCATCTGGCTAAAAGATAGATAGATCCCCGGGTATCACTTCAAAATCTGGACATACAAAACCAGCTGAGTCAGACCCCTGAAAGAGCAAGTGCCACAAGGGGGCTCCACTTAGAAACTAAAACCAGCATAAACAGAATAGAAGAACTGATAAAAGAACATTATTAAACAACACAAAAGATATGCTTTAAAGAACATACTAGCTTGCATTAAGAAAAAAAGAGGTGGAATATAGTTTCCATGTTAATCATGAGATAATCATTTAGGTACGACCAATCAAGTCCTACGGCTTGCTATCATTAGCTAACTAGGGTTGTCACAGGACTAGTTACTAACAAGATGTAATGAGATGTTCCCACAGTCACAAGCCTTACAGACTATCCAGGTTATCCAGGCGAGATTACAAGAGTTACAAGATTACTGGTATACTTTAGTACTTATTATTTAAGAAGTGCAACACATGACAGTGTGCTGGAAATATGCCCTACTCGTCGGCTGGCTACAAGTCCATAGGTGTGGCCGGGATAACGGAATCGCCTGTAACAAAGAAATCTCTCTATATGAACTACTTGATCAATCTAGTCATTAACCTATTCAGATTTGTAGTGCCCCGTCCCGCTCAGTCAATCGGAGGAATCGAAACACCGACGGTGTTCGGCCTTAGCCTTACAACGGCTGCTGGAAGACGTCGCTCGATCGAGGCGACCGCTCGCTCAGGTGGGGTAGTTTCGGTGAACTTGCCTCATCTTAGCCTTCACATAATAAATCGTGTGTTTTCAACTTTCACAATAGGCTTGATAATAAAAGAGACGAATCCATATAGCTAAGGGAATAATCCCGACGGGTCGAAATGAGTTAGAACATGGAAAAAGGTCCAACGGTCGGCTTAGAGTTGGTGCACGACGTGCTTTGAAAATGACACTCGGTCCTTCGTCCCGTGGCTTGGGAGAAGGAAAGTTAGTCTTCGGTGCAAAAGCTAAGAGTTAGCCTAAGTCATAGGCATCGCCCACGTAAATGCTTGATAAAGCATGCACGCTTCCACTGTGCAAGGCTTGGCATAGCCTTTGCTCGTCCCTCGGATTAAGTTGTAGGCTTGAGTAAGTTAGGCAAAGTTATGCCGGTCGACCTAAGTCATTCCAAGTGCTGTCCCGCTCATTCTGCGGTTGTCAAGTTAAGTAGTCCCACGATCTCAAGGTCCATCGACTTGGGCAGGAGTGTCACGCAGAGCACGATTGGCTTAAGGCACGATGTACGGGCTTAGTGTTTAAGGCAAGGATCACAATTGATTCAAAGTGAGTTTTGAGAAAGGACTATCAAATAGGCATTCATGAGTTGAACCAAATGATAGGGTAACAAAGAAGGAAGTGCTCGCGACCGTGGGTCGTCGAGGGGTCTCAAGGATAGAAGTCTTAGTTTTGGTGGAGGAATGACTGTGTGAGACGTCAGTTTGTGTCGAGTCTTGCATGGTCATTTGACAACATGTCGACAAGGGCGATGAACCCTCGAGCGGTAACCCTTGGCCAAGGGGTCGACTCGGCCTAGGAGGGAACAGGGTATAGTCGTGCGTAAGGTTTTGGCACAGGTTAAGTGGAGACTTGCGACGGGGCTAGCTACTTGCGTCGAAAGGATCCCGATTAACAAAACTATATGTCAAGGTATAGCTTGTGATGCTAGTGACCAAATTCATATAGATGTCGACAAATAGCGGCTAACCGCGTGTATGCCTTTGGATTTAGTTGAGTTGAAGGTGTGTACAGTTAGAACACAAAGTTTGGGCCTAAGATTGGGTTTCAACATATGCGTCGTACTTTAGCACGAGATGTGGCGTCGAGTCTCATGTGTTGGCATATGAGTTACAAAAGTTGGGTTTGAGTTGTTTCAAGTTTTAAGTTAGAAAATGCCGCAAGGCAAGTCAGTCAAGTGACCCTAAGTTCACAAGTCTCGATTTGGTCAGTTGGTGGTCAAAGTAGCAAGGGCCGCTAGGCGGCAAGGGCCGCAAGGCGGCGATATGGTTGAGTCTCACTAAATTACGAGGCACGACCTCAGCAAGGGTTTGTAGCACGGTCACACGGAAAATGGAGCTTCATCGCGTAGTTGCATCTCTGATTTTAAGCCGTAAAGCAAATACGACTCGATAGGTTAACGTTGTTGGCACAAGAAGGGTCTTGAGGTAAGGTATGAGTTAACGTTGTCGTTGCAAGCACGAGATGGTCTAGAGACACGGAATAGGCCAAGGCGTCGGTTCTAAAACTAATCCTAAGGTAAGAGTAGAAAGACAATCATAAAAGGGGACTAAGTTGCACAAAAGTAAATCAAACGTGTTGGGTTTGTATGGGTAGGCGAGGAGCTCATTCCACCAGTACAGTTGAGTACTGACACCCACATAGTTTTTATGTGCAGGCACAGGTAGAAGCTCGTGGTGCAGAGTTTGCTTGGATGCATCGAGGCACGGAGTTCCTTGGCGATTCAAAGGGTGCGGCCGCATGGAGTAAAGACTTATACGGGACATAATGTATGGACGTCGCCTTCCGAAGCTTCCGCTGGCTCAAGCAAATTTACTTTGAGAGATGAGAGAGAGCTGAGTGATTGTAATATGAGATGAGTGGATTTGAGTGATTGTAATCTTGGCCTTGCGCCCCATTGTAACCTTATTCCAATATCAATAAAAGAGCTTCTTTGAATAACTTGTGTTTTATTCTAAAATTTCTGCTGCATGTTCAATATCTCTGCATGGGACTTCTGTGCGACGACCCCGTCGCAGCCGCTGAAATCGGCTGTTATGGAACCCGCCTTGTACGAGCGCAATCTAGGCTCGTGCGGCATCACGCCTTAGCGAGGACGATCGCTCCTACGGGAGCGGGGCATGACAAGATTCATTATGAATCCCTGACCGGGATAACCAGGAATCCATATCCTAGACATGATGCAAGACGAGACATGTAGCTTGTATAGGCACAATCAACCACAGAGTCAAGAAAAGAGTTACACTAGCAAGATAGGAATAGCTGTTGCAACAACAATCAAGATTATATATGTCATGTCAGGTTTACTGGTCATATCAAGAGTACTTATCATGAGTGTGCCTCGACTGGCCACTATCAAGATTATACACGACGGGTTTATGTCATCATATTCAAGTCAAGTCAATATTCGGTTCAAATCTCATCAAGCTCAAGTTCTATCATGCGTATTATTAACAAGTTATCAAGTCATGAATCGTATTATCATCTATTCAGGTCAAGTTCTGGTTACAGTCAAGTATTGTCATGCTCAAGTTACTGGTTCCATGGTGGATAGTATAGTCAAGTTGGATTGTTACAAGATAGGCCAAATACAGGGTACATGCATATAACAAAACGTTATAAGAGAACAAACATGGAGATACACTGGTTATTAGGGACACGATGCGGGTAGCGCACGGCAAGTGGCGCTGGGCAAAGTGGCGCACGACCGAAGAGCGCGATGATAGGTGGCGCTCGGCCAGAAGCGCGGGGTGGCGTGCGGCAATTGGCGCTGGATGTAGCGCTCCGCTTTCAATAGGCGATAGACTTCATAATATGCTTGCGCTGAGTCAGATCGGTCGGGAACTTAGATGGCCATCTGACTCGATTGCTGAGCTTGGTAAATGATAACACCTTGCGGCATCGACCAAATCGATTTGGACGGATGTTACGAGAATCGATCCAACTAATGGAACGACTTCTGTTGGAATAAGTCCTAGATGCAGTGAGCTGCGTCTCGGCAAGTGAGCTCTATATAAGAGTCCTTTCGACGGGACCGGACCGCTGTATAGTTTTCTTATAGCTTTTACCGCTTGGTTTTGATGAAGTGCTTTCGCATCGTTTTTGGAATACAATTTATGAATTTCGAAGCGAAGGAATAAAGAAGGAATCCTAACTAAGTGTTGGTGCCATTGCAGGAGCTCGCGTAACTAAAGCTTGAACGTTGCGAAGCGCTTCGACGATCGGCACGATCAAAGGACTTGGTGGGTGATTCGACCCCTTCTTTTCTACTCTGTCCCGCAAACAAAATTCCTTTGCCTCGAATACATTCAAATCGACGATGCCAAGTTAAATGCATGCCAATCCACTAAGGTCAAGAACTCGAGAAAAACGTATCGATTTAGAGTAATCTACTTTAAAAAATACAAGTTTCTCACATAAATGAGAAAGTTTAACGTTATAGTAAAAAGATAGACTATTTCACGTGCTGCAAAATAATATGAAACGTCGATCGTGGGTTATGATGCCTCGAATAATTTGGTACCCACGGGATGCTAAATCGGGAGTACGGCTTTGGGAAAAATGAATCATTGCATAAGTTGGGAGAAATGATAATGCCGTTCAATACTGTCCGCGCTATACAAAACTGTTTGCATATATTAAACTGTTCACGCATTGGCATGGTCATGGACAGCTTGTGCACATGTTTAATTTTCCTCGAATCGGTATCCGGAGCATCGGAATCGAATCGACCTTGGAGGAAATGCCATTGAGATAGTCCCACGTGGTGTGTAACACCAGTGACCGCATATAAGATAGTAGCATGCTCACCTATTGTCTTATGCAGGTAGTGTAGTATCCCGCTCCTAGCGGTTCACTATGTACGACTTGTGGCTTGGCTAACTCGGTCGGAACTGAGTATTGGGAAAACTTACCGTCGGTACCGAATCGATCACGGACAAGTGCATAAGAAGCTTTCCAACTAATGGATTGGTTTCTCTTGAAATGCGTCCAAGAGTTTTCTCTGGATGTTTACTGCTGGTTTTGTTGCTTGGTTTTGATGGATGCTTTTCTGAATAATTTTCGATGATTTGATTCTTTCCCATTTTTATTGATTTGCATAGCATTCATTATTGAGAATTCTGAGAGAAGAGAACACAACAAGACGGAATATTAGCCAAACTTTTGGTGCCAATGCAGACTGACGCATGACGGAAGGCTAAGCGTACAAGTGTTCCTCTTTCTCGACGATTCTCTAAATTGGTGAGTGTGGATCTCTGTGGTGGTATTGTCCCTCTCGCTATTCCTTCATGCCAACTAAATAATTGTCTTACAACATCCGTTGATTGATATCAAGTTACTAATGCAACAAGTCAATACCACTAAGAAGCTAAACATTGAACATTGAAAGAATTGATTACACTGTTAACAACATTGAGATTGTGCTTGTCCCTTGAACATTGAATTGAGATGAATTGATGCCTATGATGATGAGATATGAAATGTTGAGAATAAACAAGTTGCTTAGTACTTAATATTCTATGCACACAATATTTATCGAGTCGGACACACATTCGCATGACCATAGACGTACTTGTATACAAGGATTTCTTCGAACGGTATCTACGGCGGTAGGATCGAGTCAGCCTAGGAGGAATTAGTGCTTTGGTAGCACGGTATCGGAACCTTCATTCGGGCTCGCAACCTGGTGAATGGTCAACCGCATACCAATACGAAGTCCTATATGGCACGTCGACATGGTGCACAACCACCAGTGGTCATTTTGTAAGGATGTATGCTAATCAATGTTTTATGCAGGGGCGGTAAGTATATTATTATTATCCTGTATCTTATGCAGGAAAGCTGGATTCGGCCAATGGTAAAGTAAGTATTGTATCATGAAATACCATGTCATTTGAATTGTTATTTACTCCAAATGTTTTCTGTCCCTATTAAGTTCATATCTTTAAAATGCTTGTCATTAATAAAATGTTGATTTAGCTGAGTGGGCCAACGGGGATCACTAGCGTATTGTTATAATGTGCTGACCCCTCCTCCACAGGTACTGGAGAAGGCTCGGGAGCACCTCGCAACTAAAGCTTTCTGAACTGCTGTTTCTTTTCAATTTATTTTCCCTAAAGACGCACAAAGTATTACGGAGTTTTCAAAGATAGCTGCTTATATTTCAAAGTGCTAAAGGGGCATGATGTATGGAACAGAAAGTTATTTTATGGCAGCCTATCAGTTGTACTCCTTTTCATGAATCAATGTAGCCGAAATGGCATTTCAAATATTATCGAGAAAAGTTATATTCTGACTACAATTATCAATAAAAATGAGTATTTCTTCTTCCTATATTGTGTCCTCAATGTTTCTGAAATGTGGCTGGGTTTCAAATGCTTCTAAAAGACATAACAGTGCACGTTCTTGTCTTGTACAAGTGCAACATCAGACTTGTACGACATCATGCCTTAGCGAGGACGAACGATTTGGCGCAAATCAAAGCGAGGACGAAAGATTCCCCGAATTGGGGCGTGACAAGTTGGTATCAAAGCATGGTTTCAAATCCTCGGATTTCAAAAATATTTTCAAAAAGGAAGTCTTGATGCAAATTTTCTCGATTGATGGTGCGATAGCGCTGGCATAAAATAATGTTCCATACAATAAGCCCATAAATATTTTATGAGTGCTAATGGAATTATTTTTTTGTTGTAGAATGACCAAGAGTGATAGCACAAAGACGAATTCATCGTCTGACCCAATTGAGAAACTGATTAAACAAATGGAGGCTCAGAGGAAGCAGTGCGAGGCTCAACATCGTGCGCTTCAAGAGCAGCTTCAGTATCAATTTCAGGAGCAGCTAGATGCTCAACAAAAGCAAGTGGATAGTCTAACTCAGATTGTCACCACGCTGACGGCCGATTCCAATATTTTTGCAAAGGCCGCAGCAACCGAGACCGTAGAAGTGCCGACAGAGAAACCTGAAACGCCGACACGGAAGAGAACGAGCTTCAAGTTCTCTGAATTCAAGAGTTGCGACCTGCCTAAATTTAATGGGAGAGAGAAGCCAGATGCGGTGATGGGCTTCTTGAACACACTTGAGGGTATTTCCGAATGTTGGATATACAGGGCAGCAAGAGAGTGGAGTGTACCGCTGTACAACTTTGTCTCGAGGCCCAGGAATGGTAGATTTCGCAGAGACAGGCACTTTGTGGAAATAGTCAGGATACGAAAATATCTTGGGAGACCTTTAAACAGGCCTTCATCGCGCAATTCATTCCACCAGCTGTCCGTCAGCAGAAAGAGAATGAGTTCGTAGCACTCCGGCAGGGCAGTACGTCGTGTTGGCCCATTGGTTATATGGTCAACCTGATTTTAATAATTGATCAAACTCTGTCTGGATATACGAAGCTAGTCGGGACATCTCGGACTCTTGGATATGATCAAGAATGGCTATCCACTGAATTCAAGACCGAAGATCTGTTTGCCTGTTCGAGTCTGTAATTCCTTATGCAATGTATTTTTCATTTTATTTGAGTCTAGGAATATATTGTACACCGAGTCGTACTGGTAAATAGGCTACCCTTAAATGAGTTTAAAATATTTTTAAAATGTCCTCTCAAAAAGGTTTACAAAAAGGTTTTCAAAAAGGTTTTCAAAAATCACCAAAAAGCTTTTTAAAAACCCTAACTAAACCCTGACAGAGCTCGGGCCGAGTTCGGCCAGAGTTCGGCCAGAGTTCGGTTGGTGGCCGTTGTGATTTTGAATCCTTGTTACTTGGTCCTCCTGTAGTTGCGGATTTGACCAAGATTTGCTCATAGAGTTCTGTCCGAATTCTGCCCGAATTCTGTCAGAAGTCTGCCTTTGGAATTCCTATAAATAGAGAAGGATTTCGATCATTTCAACTCACTCATTCACTTTCAATCTTCTCTCTATCTAAAGCATTCAGTCTTCCAAAGAGTTTTCTTGAGCTTTAAATTTCAGATCCCAAGCCAATTACAATCCTCTAGTCAATTTGCCAGTGCGGTACAGTCTAGAAGTTTCTGAGAGATTGTAATCAGAAGGCTTGATTGAAGAATACCTCTTCACATTTGAAGTTGGACGAGTTCTTCGTATCAAAGCTCGCGTTGTAGAAGTTGCAAGGACTTCGTAAGAAAACTTGCAGTTTTTTCAATAGTGGATTCAACTGGTAGCAAGAGTTCTACCGACTGGATTAGTCCTCAACAGAGAAAAACCAGTATACATTGCTGTCTTTGCGTTTTCTCTCTTAACTCTATCTTTACTTTATTTTAGTTGTGATTAATATTCTGTGATTGTGCCGCTAATATTTTTTATTAGTATTATTCCGCTGCCAACTCTATTCACCCCCCCTCTAGAGTATTATGCTTTACTATTTCGTTCCTACAATTGGTATCAGAGCCAGGTTATACAGGTAAAGCGAAGGTAACAGTACAATTATTTATTCTTTTTAATTAACTGTTATATAGATCACAGCACAACACATGGCAACTGTGAAATTCACAAGTGAAGGCCAGGCCACAAACTGACCTCCACTATTTGATGGTACGAACTATACCTATTGAAAAACACGGATGAGTTTCTTCTTAAAATCTCTTGACTTTGATTTATGGTCTATTGTTATTGATGGCTATCAAAAGCCACCTCGTATAAATGTTGATGGAGTTTTAGTTGAAAAACCCCATAGCAGATATACAGAGAAGGAAAAGAAAAAGGCCAGTCTTGACGCACGTGCCATTAATGCTCTTTTTTGTGCTTTAGACAGAACTGAATTTAACATGGTGTCTATCTGCACAACGGCTAATGAAGTGTGAAAGCTACTTGAAGTCACACATGAAGGCACGACTCAAGTCAAAGAATCAAAGGTCAGCAGACTTACTCAAGAATATGAGGTATTCAAGATGAAGCCCAACAAAACAGTTACTCAGATGTTCGAGAGGTTCTTGGATATTGTAAATCCTTTGTCCTCCCTAGGCAAAGATTACAGTAACCATGAAAAGATTCACAAACTTCTGCGAGCTCTCACCAAGAAGTGGATTCCAAAGGCTACTGCAATCATTGAAGGGAACGATCTCACAACTATGTCCCTCGAAGTACTCATGGGTAAGCTACTCACTCATGAACTGGAACTACAAGATTTTGAAGAGCCTGTACCAAACAGGATTATAGGCATGCTTTCTTCTAGACTAGAAAACCTAAACCTACCAACCATGCACACCACTCAGCTTTCAACACTCGACATGCAAAATGTCATTATTGTGGCCTTATTGGTCATATTTCATCTGCATGTAGAATCAGAAAGCTTGTTGATTTAAATATTTATGCTTGGATACCAAAGGCTAATATTTCAGGACCCTACAAGAAATGGGTACCAAAAGTTTCATTTGCAAACTGTTTTGTAGGTGGAACACCTTTCACATGCTAGAAGCAAATGGATCCTCGACAGCGGTTGCTCACGGCATATGATCGGTGACGCTACACTATTTGCAACACTGTCGAAGAAAAAGAAGGAAGGCTATGTCTCCTTCGGTAATAACTTGAAAGGGTATATTATTGGTATCGATGATGTTGGTAGATGCTTAATGGCCAAGAGTGATGAGATTCATCTGTGGCATATGAGACTCGGTCACGCAAATATGGACACAATATTAAGATTATCCACAAAGAAGCTAGTACGCGGTTTACCAGACATTACATTCAAGAAGGATTCGGTATACAGCCAATGTGAAAAGAACAAAGCTACCAGATCTACATTCAAGTCAGTAAATGCAGTATGTACTACTAGACCTCTATAATTGCTTCATATGGACTTATTTGGTCCTAGCAGAGTTGCTAGCCTCAGAGGTAAGCTTTATGCTTTTGTAATTGTAGATGATTTCTCTAGATACACGTGGGTATACTTCTTGACACGCAAGAATGATGCATTATCCGAATTTGTCACCTTGTGCAAGAAAGTACAAAATGAAAAAGGTTACATGATCACTCGAATCAGAAGCGATCATGGAGGCAAATTCGAGAATGCTGATTTTGAGCAATTTTATGACACACACGGTTTCATACACGAGTTCTCTTGCCCTAGGACTCCACAAAAAAATGGAGTTGTAGAACGTAAGAACAGAACTCTATCCGAAATGGCCAGAGTAATGTTAAACCAGTTTAGTTTACCTAAATATTTCTGGGCTGAAGCTGTCAATACAGCTTGCTTTGTTCTCAATAGAGTTCTAATTCGACCCAAATCGAAGAAGACTCCATTTGAGTTATGGTTTGATAGAACTCCCTCAGTTTCATATTTTAGAATATTTGGTTGTAAATGTTTTATTCTTAATACAAAAGACAATTTGGGAAAGTTTGACGAAAAGGCCGATGAAGGTATATTTTTAGGTTATGCGGCCAAGAGCAAAGGATACAGAGTCTTCAACAAATGAACCATGATCCTCGAAGAGTCAATCAACGTCACTTTTGATGAACTAAATCAGATGACGATCGATGACAATGACGAAGATCCAACTGTACCAAGCTCAACAACAGCTGATTCTCAACCAAGCTCGGCACTAGCTGATCCTCCTAGAGAAGATCCAGGAACCAGCTACCTTCAGAGTCTGTCGAAAAGATTGAAATTTACAGCTGATCATCCAAAAGATTTGGTAATTGGTGATATTACCAAAGGAGTAAGTACTCGTACATCCAGTAGAGATATTGTTTCTAGTGTTGCATTTATTTCACAGCTAGAACCCAAAACGATTGATGAAGCATGTAGTTATAGTTTTTGGATAGATGCTATGCAAGAGGAATTAAACCAATTTGAACGGAATCAAGTTTGGGAACTTGTTCCCAGGCCTATTGATCATCCGGTCATTGGCACCCGTTGGGTATTTCGAAATAAACTGAATAAGGATGGTTTAGTGACTCGTAATAAGGCTCGACTCGTAGCTCAAGGATACAATCAAGAAGAAGGTATCGACTATGATGAGAATTATGCTCCAGTTGCGAGATTAGAATCTATTCGCATGTTATGTGCATTTGCATGTTTTCATGATTTCAAACTTTTTCAAATGGATGTCAAGAGTGCTTTTTTAAATGGTTTTATAAAAGAAGAAGTTTTTGTAGCACAACCTCCAGGTTTTACGGATTTCAAAAACCCTGATCATGTTTTCAAGTTGAAGAAAGCCTTATACGGTTTAAAACAAGCCCCTCGTGCTTGGTATGACCGTCTAAGCTCTTTTCTACTTGACAACGGTTTTTCAAAAGGCAAGGTTGACACTACACTGTTTATTAAGTCTTTTAATGGCAAACTTTTTTTAATTCAAATCTATGTTGATGATATTATATTTGGATCTACTGATGAATCTCTGTGTCAAGAATTTTCTAAGTATATGCAGAATTAGTTTGAGATGAGCATGATGGGAGAGCTGAAATTCTTTCTCGGATTGCAAATCAAACAAACTGATAATGGGACATTTATAAATCAAGCCAAGTACACAAAAGACTTGCTAAAGAAGTTTGATCTGGACAATGTCAAACCTATTGGCACTCCAATGGCAACTTCAACAAAGTTTGATTCAGATGAACAAGGCAAGCCAGTCGACACACGTAAGTATCGAGGTAAGATTGGTAGTTTACTTTATTTAACTGCTAGTCGTTCAGATATAATGTTTAGTGTTTGCCTGTGTGCACGTTTTCAAGCTAACCCAAAGGAATCACATCTGTCCGCAGTTAAGCGTATCTTTCGATACCTTAAGGGCACTTCTTCTGTTGGCTTGTGGTATCCCAAAACTAAGTCCTTTGACCTTATTGGTTATTCGGATGCAGATTTTGCTGGATACAAAGTTGATAGAAAAAGTACCAGTGGCACATGTCATTTCTTAGGCAAGGCTTTAGTCTCATGGTTTAGTAAAAAGAAAAATTCTGTAGCCCTATCAACAACAGAGGCTGAGTATATCGCCGCAGGACGTTGTTGTGCTCAGATTTTGTGGATGAAACAAACCCTAGAAGACTATGATTTATTTTACACACATATTCCTATTTCTGTGATAACACGAGCACTATTAATTTGACTAAGAATCCAATATGTCACTCTCGTACTAAACATATCGAGATTCGACATCACTTTCTTAGAGATCATCATCAAAATAGAGATATAAATCTTGTATACATAGATACTGAAAATCAACTAGCTGACATCTTCACTAAACCTCTAGCGGAAGATCGTTTCAATTATTTACGTCGAGAATTAGGAATTTTGTACGTCAATAATATTAATTAATTTTGTTTTATGATTATATATCATTACACAAAAACTGTATTAGAGACAAGCCAATAAAGAGTCTGTCTGTCACCACAACTACGGTTGAAGCGAAGCGGTACTTAAGAGTTCCCCGGTGAACCTCCGCCAGTTGGGACAGTACTCCTACAACTAATCTGAAACAGTCGCTGTGTAACGACATTTAATCTATAAAATAATATTAATTATGTTAATTAAAGTTGAAATGACTTATCTTTGAATTAAATATTTAAAATGAGACAATGAAAAAGAATGGCAAATATCAACTATAAAGAACCCTAGGCGAATTCGGCTAGAGCTCTGACCGAATTCGGCCCGAGTTCGGTTGAGGGTTTCAGGTTATATAGCCAGAGCCCGAGAGCCCTTCTTCTTCATTCCTTCCAAACTACATTATAACAGCAACAGCAGCCGCGAAGGAGCCCCGAACCCTAGTTCTTCACCACCCTCTTTCTTCCAATCCAAGTGGTGAAATCAATCAAAAATTTGGATTCGTGCGGTGTTCGTCGTTCTCTTCGACATACTTTGATTTCGGAAAGTATAATCACATCCTTCTCCACTTTTCAATAGTGCATTTTTACTTCAATTTGCACAAGTGGCACCCAAATTCAATCCTTCAAAGAGGAAGAAGACGACCCCCAGTGAGGAAGGGTCAGATTCGAATCCGCATACGGATTCCCTCTTCTCGCCGGTCCAAACGAGCGATGGCGCGTTCGACGGGTTTTTCTTTCAAATCCTAGACCAAGCCCTACTGTGGTATGGAGACTTCTCCATGAGATCCATATGCACAGGCGCTCCAGTCAAGTGGACTGTATTTCTTGATCATCGTCATTTCTTTGAGGCATTAGGGTTACATCTTTTTGTTAAAATCTGCTTCCCTATAGCAACTAATGCCATTAGATTATTTTATTGTAATCTCATATTAAACACTTTTGATGTGAGTACTCGTGTTGGAGGTATTGATATCAATTTCGATGATGACCTCTTAGCGGAGATCCTTGGTATCCCTAACGAAGGTGAACCGCTAGTTGACATCACTGAATTTGATTTTCCCGAAGGCACGATACTCGCAAGTTTCAAAGCGGAACTCTGTGCACCTGATAGAGTACGCTCTGGAAAGTTCAAGGCTAACAACCTGAACTTGTTTAACTATGAATTGCAACTCATCATCTATTCCACTATCCTTCCAAAATTCACTTCAAAGGATGATGTGACTTCTCTTGAGCTATCCGCCATGTACCACATTCTTAAGGGGATTCCATTTTCTGCCCCTAAGACCATGATTCAGATGATGGGACATTGTTGTGCAAGAGATAGAAATCTCTCTTACGCGATAATTCTCTCACGCATCTTTCAGCGCTTCGATATCGATCTGTCCACTTGTACTCAGGACCTTGAGCCCAAGTTTCTTCAGTTATCTCGTCGTAGCATGACTGCTTCAGCTCTACCTCCTGCTCCTCCTACTGTACCTCCTCCACCACCTCATCAGTATGCCATGACATTTGAGGGCATACATCAACATTTATCTGCTTTGTACATCTCGATGACGGACATGGCTCACGAACGTGAGTTCCGCGACGTCATCCGTTATCAGGCGCTTGCAAATTCCTTTGCTGATCTTCGTTTCGCCCAGACTGGTCATTCAGCCGGTTCCATCCCTAGAGATCCAGCTTTTTCTGGTTACCGCTGTGAGGATGAGGCTGTTCATGCCTACTTCCAGCCCGGTAACGCCTATGATTGGTACCGTCCTGACCGTGCTCCACCTCGTGACTTTGTTGGTGAGTTCTATGCTGGCGCCCCTCCTCCTCCTTCTGGCGCTGGTACCTCAGGAGCTGGTCCTTCAGGACATGCTGGTCGAGCTGATGATGATGATGAGGATGATGATGAGGAGATGTGACTATATGATTTTGAGTAATATTTTATTGTGCACTTGGAAATACTCCGACATTCCAAGTTATTATCAGTACTTTTTGATTATTATTAGCACTTTCTAGTTTGCTTCAGTACTCTGTTATTTTCATGGACATGTTTATTATGCCTCAGTTTATGGCATTCCAGTTTATTTCAGCACTATGTTTCAGTTTCAGTTTATGATAGCGCTATCTCATATATTGCTTCATTCTTTATAACTGCCTGTGATGATTTTTTTACACAATACATGCCTGTGACATTTCTCTTTTATTTCTGCCTTATTTCTTTTATATGTGTTTTCTCACTATTTGTTACTCATGTATTGATTGCGGGGGAGCTTTATCTTTTGCAATTATTTTGCTAAGTGACAAAGGGGGAGAAAAATTAAAAGATCTAACATTTTTTTGAGATAATACATGATATGAACAATTCTACTTTTTGATATTTTGAATAAGCTTAATGTTATATCATTCATAGTTTGTCAATTATCAAAATGGGAGAGATTGTTGGCCCATTGGTCATATGGTCAACCTGATTTTAATAATTGATCAAACTCTGTCTGGATATACAAAGCTAGTCGGGACATCTCGGACTCTTGGATATGATCAAGAATGGCTATCCACTGAATTCAAGACCGAAGATCTGTTTGCCTGTTCGAGTCTGTAATTCCTTATGCAATATATTTTTCATTTTTTTTGAGTCTAGGAATATGTTGTACACCGAGTCGTACTGACAAATAGGCTACCCTTAAATGAGTTTAAAATATTTTTAAAATGTCCTCTCAAAAAGGTTTACAAAAAGGTTTTCAAAAAGGTTTTCAAAAATCACCAAAAAGCTTTTCAAAAACCCTAACTAAACCCTGACAGGGCTCGGGCCGAGTTCGGCCAGAGTTCGGTTGGTAGCCGTTGTAATTTTGAATCCTTGTTACTTGGTCCTCCTGCAGTTGCGGATTTGACCGAGATTTGCTCATAGAGTTCTGTCCGAATTCTGTCAGAAGTCTGCCTTTAGAATTTCGTAAATAGAGAAGGATTTCGATCATTTCAACTCACTCATTCACTTTCAATTTTCTCTCTATCTAAAGCATTAAGTCTTCCAAAGAGTTTTCTTGAGCTTTAAATTTCAGATCCCAAGCCAATTACAATCCTCTAGTCGATTTGCTAGTACGGTACGGTCTAGAAGTTTCTGAGGGATTGTAATCAGAAGGCTTGATTGAAGAATACCTCTTTACATTTGAAGTTGGACGAGTTCTTCGTATCAAAGCTCGCGTTGTAGAAGTTGCAAGGACTTCGTAAGAAAACTTGCGGTTTTTCTAATAGTGGATTCAACTGGTAGCAAGAGTTCTACCGACTGGATTAGTCCTCAACAGAGGGAAACCAGTATACATCGCTGTCTTTGCGTTTGCTCTCTTAACTCTGTCTTTACTTTATTTTAGTTGTGATTAATATTCTGTGATTGTGCTGCTAACATTTTTTATTAGCATTATTTCGCTGCCAACTCTATTCACCCCCCTCTAGAGTATTACGCTTTACTATTTCGTTCCTACACGTCGGTAGATGACTACAAGATAGAATTTTTGAAGAGAGTCGCATTCGCTGGATACATGGTCCCAAATGATGATGCAATACGAGGAAGATTCGTGCAAGGCTTGAATGAGGGCCTGCAGCGCGATGTACTAAGTCGGAAGTGTACGTCTTACCGGGAGGCGTATGAGACAGCTCTCGAGATGGAGAGATTTCATCAGCCAGTTAGTCGTGGGATGACGCAGGGCAACCAAGGCAACAATAATCAGAAACGACCTTGGTCTACAGAAAGAAATGACGCACCTAAGCGTTATAACACAGGAGACAACAGGGGACCTCAGCAGCAGTTGCCATGTTACAATAAATGCAACAGATGGGGGCACAAAACTGAAGACTGTCGTGCTGGGTGTTTCAAATGCGAAGGTATTGATCACATGGCAGTTGACTGTAGAGGCAGAGGAGATAATCAGTATCCTCGTGGAAATAACAACAATCAGTATCGTGGGCATAACAATAATCAGAACCGGGGCCAACATAACAACCAAAATCGTGGCCAAGCGCCACCAGCCTTACCAACCCCGAATGGGAATGCACCGAATCAACTACAAGGTGGGCAAGCAAGGGTTTATGCCTTGACTCAGGCAGAGGCCCAGACCGCAGAGAATGTTATAACAGGTATGTTGCTGTACAAAGGCATACCTGCAAGAGTACTTTTTGATTATGGTGCTACTCATTGCTTTATCTCTTCTGATTTTACAACGGAAAATAAATTTTGTATGACTCAACTAAAGACAGCTTTGTGTGTTAGCACTCCTTCGGGAGTAGATATGCCCGCAACTTTGATTTACAGGGACGGCTACATTAAAATTGGAGGCAAGACTTTATCACTGGACGCAATTGTACTCGACATCAAAGAGTACAATATCATATTGGGAATGGACTGGCTCAGCGCCTGTCATGCAACCATCGACTGTGCGGATAAGAGAGTTGTGTTTTGCCTACCGGGAGAAACAAAGTTCTCTTACTCGTGCGGCTTGGCGTTCCAAGGACCTATGGTAATATCGACAGTTACAGCTAGGCACATGCTATACTCAGGGTGTGAAGGATTTCTCGCTTCTGTTCAAGACACTCGGATGAAGAGTGTAGGCTCGAATCAGACCAAAATTATGGCAGAGTTTCCTGATGTGTTTTCGTACGAGATACCTGGAATGCCGCCGAATAGAAAAATTGAATTCACAATTGATACATTCCCGGATACTCGCCCGATATCAAAGGCGCCGTATCGGATGGCTCCGGCAGAATTGAAGGAACTAAAGGTACAGCTACAAGAATTACTAGACCGGAGATACATTCGCCCAAGTGTATCTCCATGGGGAGTTCCAGTATTGTTTGTAAAGAAGAAGGATGGGACGATGCGGCTGTGCATCGATTACAGAGAACTAAACAAGGCAACCATCCGTAACAAGTATCCCTTGCCAAGGATAGATGATCTGTTCGATCAGCTACAAGGGACGACCGTGTTTTCAAAAATTGATCTTCGTTTAGGATACCATTAGTTAAAGATCAGACCCGAGGATGTCCCTAAGTCAGCATTCCGTACGAGATACGGATACTATGAGTTTTTGGTCGCTCCAGTAGCCTTTATGGATTTAATGAATAGAGTGTTTCGACCGTTCTTAGACAAGTTTGTTATTGTGTTCATCGATGATATCTTGATCTACTCAAAAGACAGGAAGACTCTTGTCGGACACTTGAGAGAAGTACTTCAGACGCTGCAGGACAACCAGCTGTATGCAAAACTAAGCAAGTGCAAATTTTGGATGAACAACGTGTCGTTTCTAGGATATGTTGTTTCGGCAGAAGGTGTTGCCGTTGATCCAAAGAAGATTGAGGCAGTTATAGACTGGAAGCAGCCTGCATCAGCTAGAGAGATACGGAGTTTCCTTGGTTTAGCCGGATACTACCATAGGTTTGTGAAAGACTTTTCAAGAATCGCTTCGCCTTTGACTCGCCAAACTCAGAAGGGAGTCGTATTTAAGTGGACTGACGACTGTGAGAGTAGTTTTCAAGAACTCATGCAGCGGCTCATTACAACTCCAATTTTAGCACTTTCGGAAGGCTCTGAGGGATTTCAAATTTACATTGACGCATCGAGACTTGGTTTGGGATGTGTTCTCATACAACGTGGGAAGACAATATCTTATGCGTCGAGACAGCTCAAGCAGCATGAGAAGAATTACCCAACACATGACTTAGAACTGGCGGCAATTGTGTTCGCATTGAAATTGTGGCGACACTATCTCTATGGTGTGTCCTGCGAGATCTTCACGGATCACAAAAGCCTGAAGTACATATTCACGCAGAAGGAATTGAATTTGAGGTAGCAGTGTTGGTTAAAATTGATCAAGGACTATGACTTGACAATCTCCTACACGCCGGGTAAAGAAAATGTGGTAACTGATGCCTTGAGTCAAAAATTTGTTGGGTCCCTAACAATAGCAAAAGTGGTACTACGATCTTGAAGAGATGGGCATCGAGTTAAGGATTCGTCCGCAGAATGTGCAGTTGGCTCAGCTGCAACTTGAGCCGAGTCTCCAGGGAAGGATTAAGATTGCTCAGAAGGATGACCCGTTTCTGCAGAAGATACGCGAGTTGATTCTAGCAGGAAAGGCATCGGACTTTACCGTTGAAGATGACACTATTCGTGTCAAGGGAAGATTGTGCGTCCCTAAGGATGAGGATATCAGGAAGGAAATACTGACCGAGCCTCATTTCGCAAAGTATTCCTTGCATCTGGGAAGCATGAAAATGTATAAGGATCTGCGCTTAACATTTTGGTGGCATGGTATGAAAAAGGATGTGGCTCTTTTCTGTCATAATGCATGGTTTGTCAGCGTGTGAAGGTCGAACACCAACGGCCAGACGGATAACTACAAAATTTGGCTATTCCACTGTGGAAGTGGGATAATATCTGTATGGATTTTATAGTCGGCTTGCCAAGAACTCAGAAGGGGATGATGCAATTTAGGTGATCATGGATAGATTGACTAAATTGGCACATTTTATTCCAATAAAAGTTACGTGGGGTGTAGAACGGTTGGCTCAGATCTACATAAATGAAATTGTCCGATTACATGGGGTGCCAGCTTCTATAGTGTCGGATAGAGACGAAAGATTCTTGTCGCAATTTTGGATTGTGCTGCACTCAGCAATGGGCACAAAGTTAAACTTCGGTATGGCATACCATCCACAGACTGATGGTCAGACAGAGAGAGTAAATCAGATTCTTGAGATTGTGCGTGCTCGACTCGAAGACAAATTGGGACGCACATCTCGCATTGGTAGAATTTACCTATAACAACAGTTATCAGGCAAGTATCCAGATGGCCCCGTACGATGCCTTGTATGGACGGAAATGTCTATCACCGATATGCTGGGATGAAGTCGGTGAACGGCAAGTGCTCGGACCAGAACTTGTGGAACAGGCCGTCGAGAGGGTTCACTTAATTCGAGAAAGACTTAGAGTTGCTTAAAGTCGACAGAAGAGTTATACGGACGTACATCGACGAACTTTGGAATTTACAGCAGGCGATCATCTCTTCTTGAAGGTCACGTCCATGCGGGGTGTGATGCGGTTTGGTATGAAAGGAAAGCTCAGCCCGAGATTTGTTGGACCATTCGAGATTTTGGAGAAGGTAGCCTCAGTGGCTTATCGACTTGTACTACCTCCAGCTCTGGCTGATGTGTATGATGTCTTCCATGTATCTCAACTATGGAAGTATGTGCATAATCGAAGTCACGTGGTGAACTTTGATCAGCTGTAGCTGAGCACTGACCTATCCTACACTGAAGAGCCTGTCCAAATTTTGGACAGGAAGGAGAAAGTTTTGCAGAATCGGACAGTGTCTTTAGTCAACGTGCTGTGGCGGAACCATGCTGTCGAGGAGTCGACGGAGGAATTAGAAGAAGAGATGCGGGTGAAATACCCCTCGCTGTTTGATAATTTTGAGGTAGGACATTTGCTTTAAGTTTTGAGGACGAAACTTTTCTTAGTGGTATATTATGTAGTGTCCCGCTCCTGCGGTTCACTATGTACGGCTTGTGGCTTGGTAACTCGGTCGGAACCGAGTATTGGAAAAACTTACCGTCGACACCGAATCGATTACGGACAAGTGCATAAGAACCTTTCCAACTAATGGATTGGTTTCTCTTGAAATACGTCCAAGAGTTTTCTCTGGATGTTTTACTGCTTGGTTTTGATGGATGCTTTTCTGAATAATTTTCGATGATTTGATTCTTGCCCATTTTTATCGATTTTTATAGCGTTCATTCTTGAGAATTCTGAGAGAAGAGAACACAACAAGACGGAATATTAACCAAACTTTTGGTGCCAATGCAGACTGACGCGTGACGGAAGGCTAAGCGTGCAAGTGTTCCTCTCTCTCTCGGCGATTCTCTAAATTGGTGAGTGTGGATCTCTGTGGTGGTATTGTTCCTCTCGCTATTCTTTCATGCCAACTAAATAATTGTCTTGCAACATCCGTTGATCGATATCAAGTTTCTAATGCCACAAGTCAATACCACTAAGAAGCTGAACATTGAACATTGAAAGAATTGATTACACTGTTAGCAACATTAAGATTGTGCTTGTCCCTTGAACATTGAATTCAGATGAATTGATGCCTATGACGATGAGATATGAAATGTTGAGAATAAATATGTTGCTTAGTACTCAATATTCTATGCACACAATGTTTATCGAGTCGGACACACATTCACATGACCATAGACGTACTTGTATACCAGAATTTCCTCGAACGGTACCTGCAGGTGGGATCAAGTCGGCCTAGGAGGAATTAGTGCTTTGGTAGCACGATATCGGAACCTTCATTCGGGCTCGCAACCTGGTGAATGGTCAACCGCATACCAATACGAAGTCCTATATGGTATGTCGACATGGTGCACAACCACCAGTGGTCATGTTGTAAGGATGTATGCTAATCAATGTTTTATGCAGGGGCGGTAAGTATATTATTATTATCCTGTATCTTTTGCAGGAAAGCTGGATTCGGCCAATGGTAAAGTAAGTATGGTATCATGAAATACCATGTCATTTGAATTGTGATTTACTCTAAATATTGCCTGTCCCTAATAAGTTCATATCTTTAAAATGCTTGTCATTAATAAAATGTTGGTTTAGCTGAGTGGGCCAACGGGGCTCACCAGCGCATTGTTATAATGTGCTGACCCCTCCTCCACAGGTACTGGAGAAGGCTCGGGTGCACCTCGCAACTAAAGCTTTCTAAACTGCTGTTTCCTTTCAAGTTATTTTTCCTAAAGACGCACAAAGTATTGCGGAGTTTTCAAAGATTGCTGCTTATATTTCAAAGTACTAAAGGGGCATGATGTATGGAACGGGAAGTTATTTCATGGCAGCCTATCAGTTGTACTCCTTTTCATGAATCAATGTAGCCGAAATGGTATTTCAAATACTATCGAAAAAAGTTGTATTCTGACTACAATTATCAATAAAATGAGTATTTCTTCTTCCTATATTGTGTCCTCAATGTTTCTGAAATATGGCTGGATTTCAAATGCTTCTAAAAGACATGACAGTGCACGTTCTTGCTTTGTATAAGTGCCACACCAGACTTGTACGGTATCACGCCTTAGCGAGGACGAACGATTCGGTGCGAATCGAAGCGAGGACGAAAGATTTCCCAAATCGGAGCATGACAGGTAGTAAGTATTATCTCTGTTTTCATGCAGGGACGAGCACGACCGTCGTAAGAAATGGGATAAATCGCTATGTTTTACTGTATGCTTTATTACTCAAAGATGGCTATCGATATGAACTGAATTCATTTAGTTCTAAATAGAAAGACAACTCTAAAGCATGCCTACCTTAACAATCAGAGTCTGTTTAGACGAGTGGGTTCGTCTCGTCCACTTAACAAGTGTGCTAATCCCCTCTCTCGATTCTCCAGGTGCGACAGGAGATCTAAACTGAAGCTGAAGTACGGAGAGGCATTTTGAAGCCCTTCCTATGCTGAAGTATTTTGAAGCCAATTCAATCGAAGGCTTATGTATAATGGGGCGAATGTATGGAACAGCAGGTGTTTGTTCAGGCAGCTTGTCGAGTATGTTTTCTTTTGTTTTCAATCAATGTAGCCGCAACGGCATCCAATGTAATTACGACTTGTACTTCGTTGCAAGCTATGAATGAAAAGCATATTTCTAACTTCTACTGTATCTCAATTTGATGTGATTTGTGAAGTTTCAACTTGGCGTTTCAATATAAAAATCAACGTAACGTTCTTGCCTTGTACGAGTGTAATTTCCAGACTCGTACGGCATTACGCCTTAGCGAGGACGATCGATTCGGTAAAATAACACCGGAGACGAACGGTTTGTCGACTCGGGGCGTGACACTGGGCCAAGTGGCACACGACCGAAGAGAGCGGCGCTAAAGAGCGCGTGACCAGAATAGCGCGACGGTAAGGAGTGCATGACCAGAATAACACAACACTAAGGAGCGCCCGACTAGAATAGCGGGACACTAAGGAGCACGCACACGCAATAAGATAGAACTGTGCTAAAGAGCACACGCGCACTGTTCAACTTCTCCAACTAGCACAAAATGCTTAGTTGAACCCCTGTACTTCAAAATGCCATAACTCCTCCAAAAAGAGTCGAAATTAAGCTTTTCAAAGGTTAAAATTGGGTAGAACGAAATTTTCTACAACATGGAGCAACTAGTTTTTTGAAAATATCAAGTTTTAATAGATCAAAACTAAAGAAAACATGAAAATCCTAAGACTTAGATCTACAAAAATCCATCCATCAAAATAAAAAATGCCAAGTCCTAAAGAAGCTTAGGATCATGCAAGGATGATAATGGAATAATAAAACTTGAGATCTGTCACTACCATATTTTAGTTTGAGGGTATTTTGGTCGTTCGGTAAATTTTTGAATTTTATTCTAATTTATTGAATTGGTGATTGATATCTTTGACTTTGACTTATTGAGACTTTGTAGACTGACCTAGAAGCTAACCCTAGCTATGGCGACTTAGTAGGCAATGGTGTGACCCTGGTCTAGCTTAAGTCAAACCTATTTTTAGTCACGAGAATCTAGTTTCAATAGAAAGAATTAAGAATAAGTGAAATGGCTTATGACTTGTGACTTTGATTTTCATGACTTATGTAATTAAGCCCATGGACCATAACTTGAAGCCCTAACCCTAACCAAACCTAAGCGGCTAGCCACAATAGGTTTCTCCTCCTATTTAAACTCTCATTTTCTTGTTCTTGTCTCTTTTGTGCTCAACCAAGTTTTTAGAAGGAAAGGTAAATCTCCACTTTCCTAAATTTATACTAAATCTATTTTTAATGCTTTTTGACCCAAATCTTTTGCATATGATTCTAATCAACCTCTACTTGCTGATTGTGAGGAGTAATTTTAGTTTTAGAGCAATTGGGAGGATTTGGCTAGCAACGGAAACCGTTTGATTTGGGGCTTTTTCTTGATCCTTACAATCTATAGGTAAACCCCTATAATTCTATTTTTATTCTGATTTTATTGTATGGTAGCCTAGATCTAGGTGTCCCCTAGTTGTAGTGAAGAATTTGTGTCATTTGAATTAGGTTTTGTGTCCGTATCAGACACGTATCAATTTCCTAGACCAGGTGTTTGTTGAAATGCCACAACCATTTCTTTTTGCTGTTTTTGCAAATGTTTTTGATTGAATTCCTAGATCTAGGGTTTGCTTGTTGATTCGTGTCCTTGGTCAGTGGATTTGGAGTCGTGTCGTGTCCACACGAGGATACGAACACGCTGTACAGGACATGATGACACGCCATTTTTGGGGAGAATGTCGAGGAAATGGCTGACATTGGTCTTCCAAAAATTGGGCACGAGTGGTTGGGTATTCAAGGAGTTCTCCTCCCCGCACTGGTCGTACGCACTGTGCTGCACGCACGATTTTTGCTACTGATACGTGGCTGGACACGACACGACACGTGTTTTGGATACTGTGCAGGGTGTCTACCGTATAGTCCTATATGTTGGCTACACGTATGCACGGCCACGTGTCTCCACGTGGCTTGTGTCGTGCGCTGGACACATGTGCACGCGTGCACGATGCAGTCTGTGGGCAGTGTGTTTGTGCATGTTCTATGACTTGGACACGTCGTATCCGGCTCTAGGGTGACACGATAAGACTCTTGGGACACGAGCACAGGTGGGGGGGGTTAATTACAAACCATTTATTTGTAATATTAGTATGCTTTTATATGTCGATTTCAATTTTCCATTTTCTTGATACATGTGTTCCTGTTTTCGAATTTCTGAAATTAATGTGTTTTCAAAACTAATTTCCCTGAGCTAAATCACCATGTTAAATTTATTACATGTATTAGATTACTGAAAAGGTTGGTTTATGATTTGTGTTTGAGAACTTGATTTCGAATGGGTATGGGACTGAATGTGTTCACTGTTATGAACTGCCATTGAACCGTGGATTTTCCTGAGAATAGATTTCCTATTCACTGATTAACTATCATTTACTTAATTCCTGTATACACATTACATTACACTGTTTCTAAGGTTACACACTAACCTATCCATATCACATTGATTCACTGTCATTTACACTTTCAAACACACACACCTATTGACACCTTACATTACACTGATTTCTGAGAATAGCTATTCCTGTTACACTGATTAACTGTCAATGCACTAATTTACCAAACTGTCATTTCACAGGAATTTCCTAGTTATTGTACTGCCATTTCCGGTATCACACGTAAAACTGATTTTTGACACACATGAACTGTCACTTGAATACTATGCTTAAAATCCTGAGAACACAGAAACTATACCCTACAGTTCCTAATACTTTTGACACTATACACACATTAATAAATTAACTAACCTAAACCCTCACATGTACCGTACATTCACACTACCTAAAACTGAGAACACACTAACCTATTTCACATTGACACATCCACACACAATATTGTATCACATATTGCCACTCACCCTCTAGTCTAGGTGGTACACACACAATTATAAACCTGAGACACATTAAACTCTTCCCTGTTTTCACCCACACACACACTTTTGTCATGTACACATACACCCTATCTATATGCACATGTGTACACACACACACATATTCTTATATGTCCTTCTCTATCACCCTATATATATATTCATGTGATGCCTAGTATTGAGTGACATATGATATGTGCTATGCAAGTATAGGCCTATAGCCTATGCAAGACTAAGTATACCTTTGTGTATGTACCTATATATACATATATACACATTTGATTTCTTAGAAGTATTGTGTGGTTGTTGGCTTGTATAGCCTAGTTGTGATGTGTGCTTGCTAGGATAGACATGGTTAGGCTTAGTGAGACTTGTTTAGGTTAGGCTTGACCTAGTTGACCAATTTGACTAGTGTAGTTGACTAGAGTTGACCAAGGGTTGACTTTAGCCTAGATTGACCCCAAACATCATGTAGATGCATTGTAGCAGTCTATTATACTATTTTAGACATGTAGTGACTTGTACTGTTCTATAGGATCTAGACACCACTCCTCGGACAGTATATTCTCTTCAGATATTCAGGATACCATGCGAGTACATTCTATGGTCATTTTATAACTTGCTTAGGATTATATTCCTGCTCTAGATTACCTTATTTGATGCTGTCACGACATTATCACGGATTGGTACTATATGGATCCCTACATGAGATGTTATCCCCCTCGGAAGCATCGAATACTTCATGTCATATGTTTCATGTACATCATGTATTGCTCGCTCTCATGTTATTCATGTTTCTCATGTGCTTTATGCTCATTCATGCATGCTCGTGTACTCTCATGTGCTCTCATTTTTGGTCATATTTCTCATGTATATCATGTATAACCTATACTTTATGTGTACCCTTCATGGGCCTTCATGTGGAATTCATGTGCACTCAGTTCTGAGCCCTCATGTATACTTCATGTACACCCATCAATGGGCTTTTATGTGAAAATCATGTACGTAACATAACTCGTATGGATCCTTGTGTATTGATTGCGGTATGGAAGAGTATAAATAGTCATGTGAATAATTCCAAAGTAGTATAACCATGTGCGCCTCTTTAGTATATTCATGTGCAAATCCAGCCGTTCACATGTCGACTTTGTACTCTAAATCACTAGTCACTGATAGTTCTCTACTTATAGTAGATATTTCTATTACAGTTCTCTTTATTTACATCATGTACATTCTTTCAGTTTCATGTATCGTACTCTCTTGTATGTTTAAATTTTTTAACCTGTTATGATCTGCGTGAGATGTGTTGTGCTCGCTCCCGTCCTGACTGGACCTATTAAAAATTTTACAGAGGATGACGAGGTACCCTGTCCCACTTACCATGGGACTACCCTAGAGGATTGCTGTGACCTGGATCAGTAGCAGGATCCATTAGCAGTGGATGACGCACCATTAGTTCGGATAAGTGATTTATAGTTGTATTTACTCTATCACAACAACAAAAAGACCTATTAATGACGCTTGATAAGTGGATTTCATGACGGCTGATAAAGAAGCGTCATCAAAGTTCAGCAAGACTCCATTCTATGATGGTGTCCAATATAAATGTTATTGATAGTCTTTCAGTCATACGAGCGTCATAAAAAAAGCACCAAAATTTAAGTCAAACCTCCACTCCCCCGAACTTAAGAAAAATTATAAACCAAGAAGCTCCACAGCTACTCCCCCAAGCCCTTCGAAGAAGCCCTAATTTTCCTGGCTCGCCTCCTCTCCGCCTTCCTCCTCTCCCCCTCCGTCCTCTCCCCCTCCGTCGCTGATCTCTCCTCCCACCTCGACTCCTCCTCCGCCTCCCTCCTCGACGCCGTCAACTCCATCTCCGCCGCCCTCGATCGCCTCACCACCCTCCGCCTCCACCTCCTCCTCTTCCTCCGCCACGGATCCATACCCCTCTGGGACCCGGAACCCGCATCGCCCCCCTCGCCTTCCCCCTCTTCGTCCCTCCCCCGCTATGTGGGAGAGCGGCCACCTCCGTCCGTCGTGCTGTCTACGCCGTCGAGGCGGTCTCCGCCCTCGTGGTCGGCTCCGTCCTCGCTGGACTCGGCCATGCCTGCCTCCCCGAGAATCTCCTAATTTTTGACCTAATTTCTATCAGTAGGTTAGGGCTTATTTCCTATTTGCTAGCTTCCTATTCATTCCTTTCCTATAGAAAAAATTCAGCCATGGCGAGAAACGACAGCGAGCGGAGGGACAACCTCAAAGAATTGGATGACGAAGGGGAGCTCAATTTGTTGTTAGAGCTGATGCTGTGAGTGTTCATTGGATGAACTGTTTATAGTAGATTGGGCATATTCCTATAATCATTGAATAACTTCTATTTTATTTTTTTACCAGACGTATTATGTGATTTACTTTACAGGATTTCTACTCTATTCTCGGTGTGTCCAAAAATGCAAGTAAATCTGAAATAAAAAGTTGTTAGTTTCTCTTAAATCTCTTATCTTTTTATTAACTTGTCGCTATTTTTAACTATTACAGTTGCATATATCTCTACTTAGTTTGGCTGACATCCATGTTTTACTGCTTTGAAATGTTGTGATCAGTTGACCTTTCTAAGAGAGGCATTGTATATGGTTCTATTTCCAAATTAACACCATTTCGTTTATCATTTTTGGATCCTACTATGGAGGGGGCTTGACTGACATGAGATCTCTTTCGAGTATGATGTTGCTCTCTTGTTTTGGTTGATTTGTTGGCTCTATCACTTAAGGAGAGACAATAAAGATGTGGGTCTTCGGTGTGGTGGGGAGGAGTAATTACTGATATTATATATATATATATATATATATTTCTTATTAGGCAAATATATATTTCTTATAAGGCAAATAACATTTTTTATGGAATAGGTATCCAAAATTGTGGAATAGGTAACCCAAAAATTATGGAATAGGTAATCCAAAATTGTTGATTCCTCTAAGGCGAACAACATTTTTTATGTCATTACAGAAAAGGATTATGCTATGCAATATTTTGATTCTAAAACACCACCACCACACATGCAAAGATAATTGGTGCATCTAATAAAGAAAGTTAAGGTACTCATTAAAGCCAAATGGTAAAATACCATGTACTTCGCGAATAGCATCAGCGCATCAAACTTGAAGAGGGACTAATTCCTGAAAACAGAGAGATGAAAATAGATAATGCTAACTAAATGATGGTAGAATGTGTTAGATTAGATATATATAGAGACTAGTCATGCACTCACCCTAGGAAAAGTGTATTTATTATGCAAAGCTGCAATGGCTCTATCAGCTTCCTTAGTAGTTGCATATTTTATGAAACAAAATCCTGTAGATGTAAAGTTGTTGTCTCTTGATTATATCAAATTACAAAATATTTAGTAGAAGCTACTCATAAATAAGCAAGGAAATTGCTGGAGCTATAGTTCCTGGACTAATATGGTGCATATATATTCATTGACATCTAAAATGCAATAGATAAAATAAAAAATAAAAAATCCATTCAAAATAGTACATGAATAGTAGAAATATTCACATAACCATCTAACAAGAGCAATAAACAAAGGAAATAGGAATCATAAGTGTTTATCAAATAGGAGTATTCACACAGAATAATCATTAGAACTGGCACAAAGAACATCTGATACATGAAATTACAAGTTGTCGCTTGAATGAATAATGCAAGACAATAGAGAAAGCATAAATCAATGGTACGAGGTATTGAAACAGGATCTGTACCTCCATTATTCCATGGATTCAGCCTCAATTTGTTTTAGAAAATAAAGTATTTTCTTTGCAAAGACCTGAAAATATTACGATCCTTGTGAATCAATTCTTCACATTTCTCTATCCTAATAATACTAAAATCAGGGCATAAGAAAAAAAAATTAGGATTCACAAGTCTGAATCTACATCTCAAACATGAGTGCAAATCCTTGTATCAAACCTACAATCCTCATGGCAAAAGGGGATATTGGAGCTTGCTCTAGTTTACTGAATTCTAGAAAGGTAGATCTCTAAACCTATCAAACTTACCATCTACAGAGCCAGGCAAACTTCACTTATAGATTTTTTATTTCAAGTAGGGTTTGGTAAAGAAAACCACATAGAAAAAAGGTAGGTTATAAGGGACCAAGTAGCCTAGTCAACAGAAAATGATCTAACTGGGAATGAAGGAGTAATATTACACCAAAATGCCAACTATAATAATGATTGTGTTCTTTCGAGTCTTTGACCTCATTTGATTTTCTATGAAGTCAGGTTGAACAATATATTATAACTAACAAATATTTAGGAATGGTGTAACAATGACAATATACTATAGCCAACAAACATTTGAAGTATTTAATACAAGCAGAACATAACACTAAGCAGTTTGTACAAACCTCTTTCGCACTATTCTACAGTAACAATTTAATACAAGCAGAACATAACACTAGATTTTATACCAGCTTAGAGGTGTTTAACCTCACATGTAAATTGAAAGTTTTGGATTTTTATTTTTAGTCTCATTTTTTCTATTATACCATCATTTTGGTTGAGAGGAGTTATTTGGATACACGAAGGATTTGATCTTAGATAGCGAGTTTCATGGCTTTGTGTGTCTTGGACTTATGGGCCTTCTTGTGCCTGGTTTAGGAATGAGAGTACTACTCTTCAAACATGTCAGCAGTAACATAGGTGAGAGGGTCGAAGGGAATGTCGAGTTCTGAAGGAGTGGCTTCATTTGGAGAGGTGGATGAGGAGGGCTTGTTAGTGATGGTGATGCTGGCTATATATTGTTGAGGGATGAGATATGAAGTGGACAATGTTGTCTACAGATGTAGTTGGCTCATCCGTTGTATATATGGTTAGTGAGATGACAACATTAGAGAAACCTACAAGGGGGATATAGCTTGCTTAATTATTTGTGCAGCTGCATTTTTTTGTAGGTTGTTAGAACGATATACTTGCTTAATTTTTGCTTGCCACAGTCATATATCCACTAGCTCACTAGAAAGTTATGGAAAAGTGTCTTTGGTCTTGCTTGTTATTATCCCATGCACTTATTGTAATTACTTATTATTAAAATGTGAACTAAAAATATATTTCCTTGAGAAAATCATAAAAAATATGCAACTTGTTTTTTTATCCTTGCTTGCTAACACAATGTTGTAATTGCTATGTCAGGAACTCAATGCTTTGTTCCCAATGCAACTCAGGAAGATGTTATCAATTAAAGAATAAATTGATGATGTGCCTTTTATTTCAATATACAAGGCAACGAGAAAGGAGATCTTATCAACTAAAACTTGTATATTTCTTATTTGAATCTGAAATGCCATTTTTGTTGCACTTTACAGAAGTTCACTGAATTTTTGTTTAATGTGTCATTTGAATTTGAATTGTCAATGAATATTTGTTTTGACACTTGCATTTGTGTCATTTGAATTTGATGTACCCTATTTTGAGACAATGAAATGGAGAATGGTACTTTATATTACATTTCAATGTTTTGTTGTGAATATGGATCAAAGTGGTTATTTTCGAATTGAACTGAGCAGCGTTTGGAATATATAACATGCAGTATAGAGCGTTATAAATGTGATACAATGACCATATACAGATCATCTATTCATAACGCTTTCAAAATATCCTGACTTCTAGACCATATTAACTATTCATAACGATTTTACATAAATATCCATAACGCTTTGAAAATAAAACGTAAGAAATTCAACCTATTAATGACGTTTTTGGAAGAATTATCTATAACGCTTTCAAAAACATTTATAACACCCGTTTTCATAACGATTGGATTGGAAAAAAAAAGTCATGGTTCTTAATTAATGACGGTTTTTAGCCGTCATTAAAAGGTATTTTTGTTGTAGTGTATGGATTATTGTATTTGAGATTTGGGATATTTTCTGGATTGTGATATCTTAGACACTTAGACTTCTATCTGTTGTATCTCTCTGTGGATTTTTTTCATATCTATCTATCTTATCGTTTCTACCTTAGATGTGATTGAGACTGTATTCTGCTATGTCACCTCCATTCGGAGTGTATATACTGTACATGTACCTTATATTGTTAGAAGATTTACCTAGGACAGCGTTCTACCGCCGACACTGCAGCGTAGGCTGGACGTACCCACTTCTCGTGCCCTTACTCTAGGGTACGGGTCGTGACACGTTTTTAGTGGTAGCCCATGCAGGTCGAGTTAATATAGTGGTATTCGAACTAGAGTATTACTACAGCCTACAGTAGGATTAGGATATATTTGAAGGTCTCAATCACAGTTAGGATTCCTTGAGAGATTCCTGGGATGACCCTTGAGAATCTTATTTAAACTTCAATTTGAAATCCTTTCCCTTGTTTTGTTCGCTCTCACTCCTTGATTATTGAATTTGATTTTTGATGGATCGTTGTTGACTTTTATTTTCCTATCAAGGTGAATTTTATGGCCTGAGTTACGATATTTTCTGATAACATATGTTGACGGGAATAACAGGGATGGTAAAACGTCTACTTGATTATGGAACCTGTAGTTTATCGCAGCCACATTAGCTGGTATGGCGGAAACATAGAGACCTGACTTCGGATGTACGTATCTTGGTTCTAAGATTTGGAATTTCTCGCAGCTATACTAGTCGGCATAGCGAGAATTCCAGATGACATGATTATAGAGGTACATACCCCAGTTATGGAATCTATTGTTTATCGTAGCCTTGCTTACTGGCATGGCGAGGACTCTGAGTAATATGATTTTGGACAGA
This sequence comes from Iris pallida, assembly GCA_029216955.1. Taxonomy (NCBI): domain Eukaryota; kingdom Viridiplantae; phylum Streptophyta; class Magnoliopsida; order Asparagales; family Iridaceae; genus Iris; species Iris pallida. Next base: position 1,563,822 of record JANAVB010018999.1, read on the forward strand.
CGCATATGATTATCAGATTGTATCTTGAGAAGGTTTTTAAACATATCATCTCTATCGTACCCTTCTGTGGTTATAAAATTGTATTCCATCATCAAATAACTTAAGAGTAGGGATATTTAGTTTTGTAGAGCTTATTCATATGTAGTTCTTTCACAGTGTAATGATATGATGATTTGTAGAGTGTCTGTACCCTAGAGATGATAGTTAGCATTGGTATTCAAATAGTAATCCATTGTCGATGATTTTCCTGTTATTTATAATACCCACTAGTTTACCTATAGGATGTTAGTATACCTTAGAGCCTTGATGATTTATTATTTTTTCCTACCCTTTCCAGTAGGGCACCCCTGACCAGAGCTTGTCCTTGAGTATAGTTGTAGTTTCACCTAAGACTGAGAGGTCTATATATATAGATGGATTGCAGATTATATTGGCATAAGGGATATGGGTTGGTTGGTATCTATAGGCCATAGTTGTATAGGATTATAGACATGTTATTTTTCAGTTTTCTATTTTAATTAAGTTCTCTTTGTGATGAGTTCAGGCATGATAGATCAACCTTTATAGGCAGTGTGCAGACCCTTTATTAGAGATCCTGTTCCCTCGGTTCATACTATTTCAAGTTGTTCACTGCACTCAACATTTCATTACCTACCATATTGCATCATAGATTTCACTGGACTATTGTTCAGACCCCAATTATTAACTCAACAATATAACCATCAATCCCTTATCATATTCTGCATATCTGGAGAGTTAGTATCATGTATATTAGAGGTCTGTACTCATCCTTACTTCTGTACACGGTGACCTACTGCGTCTCTTAGCATTTTATCTTGCTTGATAGCCTTGCAATACCCTTCATTATAACATGCAGTACCTGCCCTACAGTGGAGTTTAAACTTTTTCTTTGGCATGGTTGTTCAGTCCACTTGGGACAGTTGAATACATTGGGGATATAATGTGGGTTGTTAATAAGAGCTCTTCCTTGATCATTTGTTCTGTCCCTCTTCATTGTATTTGATACAGATGATACCTGCTTAGCCCATCTGCTCAGATTCATGTCCAAACCTTTCTTTCATTATTGGTTCAGTCTTCCAAAAGCCTCTACCTAAGCATTAGTTCATTTTTCATATGTATGTATCCTATATATCATTGTCCTACATATGATTGTTATGCATCTTCATGTGCAGCCATGCTACACCACTGTTCTGTCCCAATACACCCTACAGTATCTGACCCCTTCTTTGGAGTGATAGGCATGTGGTAGGGAGTTGGTGTTATTAGACTTTGAGCAGAGTTGAGGTAATGAGGGTAAAGCATATATATATATATAGCTTGTATATATGTAATATATTTTAATTTGGTATATAGCCTGCACTCATTTGCAGTATACTGCCTATTGCATTCCCTGTACACCAGTTTGGTTCAATTCCTTCAGACCATTGTCCTGCATGTAGTTAGTTCAACCAGATAGAGAGGAGAGGCCAGGTTGATCTAAAGGCATGTTTCAGTCACCATGTAGGTTTCCTTTCACTTTAACTTTACAAGTGGACCCTAATGTTCTGTCCTTTTGCTTATAAATTCAGTCTTCTTAGCATCATTCCCTTTTTCCTACATTGATATTTCAGACCATTCATCTTTAGCCTAATTTCTAAGCAATTGTTTAGTCCCTTATAAGTTTAGTCTACTTTAACCCCTTGATGATCAGTTATATATATATGTATAGATGATATACTTAGGATATATGGGATGGGTTATTGTTCTTGGGCTTATGTATATGTGGTACTTGGGATTTGTGTGATTAAATTACAGGTAGTTAGTTAGGGGTGACTTGATAGGATTTGGGAAAGATAAGAGTTAGTCTATTATAGAGTTTTTCTTTTTGCTAAATTCTAGTTGCCAACACCTAGATAGCTAGCATAGGTAAAATCCTAAGAAGTTGACCAGTTGTTGACCAAGTGCTTGGATGTGGACAAATTGACTAGTTATTGACCAGTAGTTGACCATTGACTATGCTTGACTTAGTTGACTGGAGATAGGATTAGAAGCAGGTTGTTGTTGTGTTTGTTGATCATGTTTGATTATTTAGTAATTAGAGACCTTCATTGTGTTTAGGTCAAAAATATGGTTTTCTGAGGATATCTTCGACTCGTGGTACCATACGTCTTGGTGGAGGTGGGAAGCTTAGCCCGCGCTTTATCGAACCTTTCGTGATCAGCGGGAGAGTCGGTGACATGGTATACAGGCTAGACTTGCCACCTGTAATAGTGGGTGTCCACAACGTATTCCACGTATCACAGTTGAGATGGTACGTGGCTGACCCTAGCCATGTAATTGATTATTCGGAGATTGAGGTGGGACCTACTCTCAGTTATCCAGAACGGCCAGTGGAGATTCTGGATCGCTGAGAGAAGGTACTGAGAAACTAGGTGATACCCTTGGTTCGCGTCACATGGAGGCATCATTCTCCAGGAGAGTCTACCTGGGAGTGGGAGGATGAGATACGCGAGCGATACCCATATATGTTTGGACCCTGAGGTATGACTGACTATCCTTCTCACCAGTTTAGTTTTGCCTTTTAATTTCGAGGACGAAATTATTTTAAGGAGGATAGATTTGTCACTACCACATTTTAGCTTGAGGGTATTTTGGTCATTTGGTGAATTTTTGTATTTTATTCTAATTTATTGAATTAGTGATTGATATCTTTGACTTTGACTTATTGAGACTTTATAGACTGACCTAGAAGCTAACCCTAGCTATGGTGACTTAGTAGGCAATGGTGTGACCCTAGTCTAGCTTAAGTCAAACCTATTTTTAGTCAATAGAATCTAGTTTCAATAGGAAGAATTAAGAATAAGTGAAATGACTTATGACTTGTGACTTTGATTTTCATGACTTATGTAATTAAGCCCATGGACCATAACTTAAAGCCCTAACCCTAACCAAACCCTAAGTGGCCAGCCACAATAGGTTTCCCCTCATATTTAAATCCCCTTTCCTTGTTCTTGCCTCTTTTGTGCTCAACCAAGTTTTTAGAAGGAAAGATAAATCTCCACTTTCCTAAATTCATAATAAAACTATTTTTAATCCTTTTTGACCCCAAATCTTTTGTATATGATTCTAATCAACCTCTACTTGCTGATTGTGAGGAGTAATTTTAGTTTTAGAGCAATTTGGAGGATTTGCCTAGCAACGGGAACCGTTTGATTTGGGGCTTTTTTTTTATCCTTGTAATCTATAGGTAAACCCCTATAATTCTATTTTTATTCTAATTTTATTGCATGGTAGCCTAGATCTAGGTGTCCCCTAGCTGTAGTGAAGGATTTGTGTCGTTTGCATTAGGTTTCGTGTCCGTATCGGACACGTATCAATTTCCTAGACTAGGTGTTTGTTGAAATGCCACAACCATTTCTTTTTACTGTTTTTGCAAATGTTTTTGATTGAATTCCTAGATCTATGGTGGGTTTGTTGATTCGTGTCCTTGGTTAGTGGATTTGGAATCGTGTCGTGTCCACACGAGGACACGAACACGCTGTGACTGACCCGTGCACACTGTCCTGCTACTCGGGCCCTAGTGCTCGCTATATAGGACACGAGGACATGCCATTTTTGGGGAGAATGTCGAGACAATGACTGACATTGGTCTCCCAAAAATTGGGCACGAGTGGTTGGGTATTCGAGGAGTTCTTCTCCCCGTACTGGTCGTACGCACTGTGTTGTACGCACAATTTTTGCCACTGATACGTGGCTGGACACGACATGATACATATTTTGGATACTGTGCAGGGTGTCTACCGTGTAGCCCTACGTCTAGACTACACATGTGTACGACCGCGGGTCTCCACGTGGCCTGTGTCGTGCGTTGGACACATGTAGACGCGTGCACGATGCAGTCTGTGCTCAGTGTGTCTGTGCATATTCTATGACTTGGACACGCCATATCCAGCTCTAGTGTGACACGATAAGACTCTTGGGACACGAGCACAGGTGGGGGGGTTAATTACAAACCATTTATTTGTAATATTAGTATGCTTTTATATGTTGATTTCAATTTCCCATTTTCCTGATACATGTGTTCCTGTTTTCGAATTTCTGAAATTAATGTGTTTTTAAAACTAATTTCCCTGATCTAAATCACCATGTTAAATTCATTACAAGTATTAGATTACTGAAAAGGTTGGTTTGTGATTTGTGTTTGAGAACTTGATTTCGAATGGGTATGGGACTGAATGTGTTCACTGTTATGAACTGCCATTGAACCTGGGATTTTCCTGAGAATAGATTTCCTATTCACTGATTAACTGTCATTTACTTAATTCCTGTATACACATTACATTACACTGTTTCTAAGGTTACACACTAACCTATCCATATCACATTGATTCACTGTCATTTACACTTTTAAACACACACACTCATTGACACCTTACATTACACTGATTTCTGAGAATAGCTATTCCTGTTACAGTGATTAACTGTCAATGCACTGATTTACCAAACGGTCATTTCACTGGAATTTCCTAGTTATTGCACAGCCATATCCTGTATCACACACAAAACTAATTTTTGACACACATGAACTGTCACTTGAACACTATGCTTAAAATCCTGAGAACACGGGAACTACACCCTATAGTTCCTAATACTTTTGACACTATACACACATTGATAAATTAACTAACCTAAACCCTCACATGTACCATACACTCACACTACCTAAAACTGAGAACACACTAACCTATTTCACATTGACACATCCACACACAATATTGTATCACATATTGCCACTCACCCTCTAGTCTAGGTGGTACACACACAATTATAAACCTGAGACCCATTAAACTGTTCCCTGTTTTCACCCACACACACACTTTTGTCATGTACACATACACCCTATCTATATGCACATGTGTACACACACACATACATATTCTTATTTGTCCTTCTCTATCACCCTATATATATTCATGTGATGCCTAGTATTGAGTGACATATGATATGTGCTATGCAAGTATAGGCCTATAGCCTATGCAAGCCTAAGTATACCTTTGTGTATGTGCCTATATATGCATATATACACACTTGATTTCTTAGAAGTATTGTGTGGTTGTTGGATTGTATAGCCTAGTTGTGATGTGTGCTTGCTAAGATAGACATGGTTAGGCTTAGTGAGACTTGTTTGGGTTAGACTTGACCTAGTTGACCTAGTTTGACTAGTGTAGCTGACTAGAGTTGACCAAGGGTTGACTTTAGCCTAGATTGACCCAAAACATCATGTAGATACATTATAGCAGTCTATTATACAATTTTAGACATGTAGTGACTTGTACTATTCTATAGGAGCCAGACACCACTCCTCGGACAGTATATTCTCTTCAGATATTCAGGATACCAGGCGAGTACATTCTATGATCATTTTATAACTTGCTTAGGATTATATTCTTGCTCTAGATTACCTTATTTGATGCTGTCACGACATTATCACGGATTCGTACTATATGGATCCCTACATGAGATGTTATCCCCTTCGGGAGCATCAGATACTTCATGTCATATGTTTCATGTACATCATGTATTCCTCGCTCTCATGTTATTCATGTTTCTCATGTGCTTCATGCTCATTCATGCATGCTCGTGTACTCTCATGTGCTCTCATGTTCGGTCATGTTTTTTATGTATATCACGTATAACCTATACTTCATGTGTACCCTTAATGGGCCTTCATGTGGAATTCATGTACACTCAGTTCTGAGCCCTCATGTATACTTCATGTACACCCATCTATGGGCTTTCATGTGAAAATCATGTACGTAACTTAACTTGTCCGAATCCTTGTGTATTGATTGGGGTATAGGGGAGTATAAATAGTCATGTGAACAATTTCAAAGTAGTATAACCATGTGCGCCTCTTTAATATATTCATGTACAAATCCAGCCGTTCACATGTTGACTTTGTACTCTAAATCACTAGTCACTGATAGTTCTTTACTTATAGTAGATATTTCCATTACATTTCTCTCTAATTACATGTTGTACATTCTTTCAGTTTCATGTATCGTACTCTCTTGTATGTTTATATTTTCTAACCTGTTATGATCTGCGTGAGATGTATTGTGCTCGCTCTCGTCCTGACTGGACCTGTTGAAAATTTTACAGAAGATGACGAGGCACCCTGTACCACTTACCATGGGACTACCCTAGAGGATTGTTGTGACCTGGATCGGCAGCAGGATCCATTAGCAGTGGATGACACACCATTAGTTTGGATTAGTGATTTATAGTTGCATTTACTCTATCGATTACTGTATTTGAGATTTGGGACATTCCTAACAAAATTAAGCTTGTAGACATTCCATGTACCATGCATATTGCTAGCACCATCGTATTCTTGGCCACTCATATGGTCGATAGAAAGATTGTACTTAGTAAAGACCTTGCACATTGAAGTGCCCCGTCCCTCTCTGTTCAACTGGAGGAATCAAAATGCCAACGACGTTTGGACTTAGCCATGTAACGACATGTTCGAAGTTCCGCTCGGCCGAGGCAACTCCTAGCTCAGGTGGATGGCTTCGATGAACTTGCTTCAGCTTGGCCTTCACACTAATAAATCGAAAGTTTTCAACTGCACAAGTAGGCTTGATAATAAAAGAGGCGAATCAATATAGCTAAGGGGTTAATCTTAACTTGGGTTAGACTGAGTAGAATATGGAAATGTCCTACGGTCGGCGTAGAAGTGTTGCACGGCGTGCTTTCAAAATGACACTCGGTCCTTCATCATGTGGCTTGGGAGAAAGAAATGTTGGTCTATGTTGCCACAAGCTATGAACTTAGTATAAGTCGTAGGCATCGCACGTATAAATGCTTGGTAAAGCATGCACGGTCCCATCATCCAATGCTTGTCATAGCAAAAGTGTCCTACAAGTCTCAATGTACGTTTCCACGGTATAAGGGCTTGGCATAGCCTTGCTCGTCCTACGGGTTAAACTGTATCGCCCGATGGAGTTAGGCAAAATTTATGTCAAGGGCTATCAAAGTAATAGCAAGTAGGGTCCCACGATTTCTACAGCTGGGTAAAGCGACACAGTCCTATGGTCTCAAAGCTCGTCATATGGGGCATGACTTGGACAGTAGTATCGTACAGAACACAAATTGATTTAAGACACGAGCCACGGTTGATTCAAATTGAGTTTGGCTAAAAGGCTATTAAATAGTCATCCTTGAGTTGAGTAAATAATAGGGTAGCATGGAAGAATACTCGCGACCGTAGGTCATCGAGGCAGTCTCAAATACTGGAAATCTCTAACGTAGTACTGAAACCATGATAACACTGTAAAGATAATGACTATGTAAGACGATAGTTCGAGTCGAGTCTTGCATGGTCATTGGATAACTTGTGCACAAGAGAAAGTTTCCTCGGAACGACAAACCTGGGGCCACATGATCGTTCTGGCCTAGAAGGAAACACGGTATAGCCAAGTTGGGCGTACCGCTCATGTTATTCGAGAACTTTCAGTGGGGCTCGCTACTTGTGCTAAAAGGGTCTCCGAATAGCAAAGCTATAAGTCCAAGTATAACTTGTGGTGCTAGTGACCCTTTTATATAGATGAGTCGGTATAATAGCGGCGATCCGCGTACAGTCCTTTGAATTGAGTCAAGATTTATGTGTACGGTACCAATGAGTCTAGTTGAATGTGTACATGATTTGCAACACAATATTTGGGCCTAAGATTTGGCTGCAACGAAGACACCATGCTACGGCACGAAGTGTAGCGTCGGTTGGTGAGTCGTTGACACAAAAGTATAAGTAAGTTGGATTTAGTCATTTTGAGTTTAAGTCAAGAAGGGACATAAGGCAAAGTTGGTCAAGTGGTACTGAGTTGCGAGGTACGGCCTTATTGTGGATGCACTAATAGAGTTTATGGCACGACCGGGTGATTGAGTCTTAAAGTATGGGCCGAAAGGCAAGCACGAGTCGATAAGTTGACGTTGTTGGCACGAGAAGGGTCTAGAGGCAAGGATAAGTAAGTTATCAGTGTGATGACACGGTGATGGTCTAGAGACACAAGTAGGTGAGGCGTCTATGCCCTAAATATTGATCGTAAGGCAAGAATAGAAAGATAATCATAAAAGGTTTATGTTGCACAAAGTAAATCAACGTGTTGGTTTTGTATGGGTGGGCGAGGAGCTCACTCCACCAGTATAGTTGAGTACTGACACCCACATAGGTAGAAGCTCGTTGGCGCGGAGCTCGCTTGGATGCATCGAGGCACAAAGTTCCTTAGCATTTCGAGGCGTACAGCTGCATGCCCTGGACTTGTACGAGACATAATATATGGACATCACCTATCTGAAGCATCCGCTGGCTCGTCAAAATGTATTGAGATATGAGAGAGAGCTGAATGATTATAAATGAAGAAAAAAGTGAGCTTGAGCGAATTATAATCTTGGCTTCGCACCTTTGTAATATTTCGTTTATTATCAATAAAAGACTCTGATTTTGTTTCATTTCTTGGGTTGCCTTTGTTTATTCAATGTTTCTGCTTGGAACTTCTATGCGACGACCCCGCCGCTTAGCCTGTAATCGGCCGTTATGGAACCCGCCTTGCGTGAGCGTAATCTCGGCTCATGTGGCATCACGTCTTAGCGAGGACAATCGGTTCTAGGGGACCGGGATGTGACATAATGGTATCAGAGCACGACTTTACGTCGTTGGACTTTTGATTAAATTCTTTAACTCTGATGTTGTTTCCACGATTGAACGTTGGCGCTCTCTCTCAATATTCTGCGGATTGTCTATACAATAAGTCTATATATTGCAAATCGTATGAGAATTGTTTTTGATAAAAACAAAAGATGGTTAACGTGAAGCACGGTTGGCTAAGTCGGGCTGGGTATATATACCAAAATTTGCATTGACCTAAGAAAAGTTATATTGGGGGATTAGAATCGTTTCGAAATGGGAATGAGTTTGACTTATGCTGGATGACTATCGATAGGGGTGCCATAAGACGATGTTATCGTCAATGCGATATAGATAAAATGTGCTTGAAATTGAGGGATGGTTCGAATAGAAATTCAGAGTAATCGATTGTGATTTGAAAATTATTTTGAGGATTTATCGAATGACTTTATCCTTGAGTGGTGTATGGAATAGCCTTGGGAATGTCGATCGATTGAGGATACGGGATGCCAATGAGTCTATCAGCAAGCGTCGTAGTGAGTAAAGCCTTAGATTGAGCATCATTAAGTAAGTTGTAGTCTTTAAGTTTGATAAGTTGATTTGAACGAACTAGAAATGATGCACACAAGATTGAGATTGCGTAAGTATAAAATATGAAAATGATTGAGTAGGTAAATTGAATTGAAGGAAAGTTAAGGTGTAACGAACGGATGACTCAGTCGAGGAATCAATACAAATCGTATACGAAAAGTTAGCACGATAGGAAGATAGCATACATGAAAAAGGTTTGATTTTGAAGCTACAAAAATGAATCTAAGGATTTGGATAAAATTGTTCGATGACTTAAGATATGCAAATGAACATATGTGATTTTGGGTTTGAACGAATTGATTATGTAACTAGTTCAAGGGATATGATAGAAATTGATTTTAAATGTCGAGGAGATTGTTGTAATCCAGTTCAAATGGTAGCATCAGTTGTACGACTCGGAGTTTGATGCAAAGGAAGATCGTCAGGTTATATACATCATCGATGGTATTGAGGTGTATCAAAGATCGATGTACGATACCTTGGGGATACTCTAATTCGAAGAATGACGATCGTGTAAAATGTTATTGTTTCGATGGATGCTATGCTTGGGATTTTGATAGAAATGAATGTTTGGATGAAAACGACATTGTCTTGATTGCTTTGTTGATGACCATAACGTTGACGTTCTTGTCTTTTTCAAGTGCAACTCTAGCCTTGCATATGTGTCATGCCAGATTTGGGTGATCCTTCTGCAGGCATTAGTATGGTGATTCATGTCTAGCATGGATGATCGAACCAGCAGAAGATCATGGCATGGCAAATTGGATGATTTTGATTCGAGGATTATTCGAACTTGTGATTGACAATTAAGTAAGTTTGAGGATTGAGTAGATCCAATCTACGTATAAAAAATGAATTAGTCTAGACTCAAAGCATGAGTTAGGCCCCAATGAGGACGGTTATCATGCGGGAGTGTTGGCATGGTGATTCATATCCAGCATAGATAATCAGACTTGCGTGAGATTGGGGCGTGACATATTGCTATGCTAGACGACCTTGTGATCGAATACGTGAATTATGGTAAACAACTTAGGGAATATGAAATGAGAATTATGGTCTAGTGATAAATTATCTCGTGGTGTACTTGACTTGGATAAGATGGATAGGTGGATCATGCTGAATATGTTGAAAGAGATAGACTATGCGAATTGCTAGTTTGTACGTACGATAGTGATATGCAGAGGAATTTAGTTGATACAGAACTTATAATAGGATGACTTTGCTGAATGACTCAGACCCCTGGATCGAACGCTGAGAAAGCGAATATGAGAAAACTATGCTCAAAGTTTATAAATCGGAGTGATGCGAGCTTGTGAAGAAAACCCGTATTATCAACTTTGGTTTGACCTTAGGATTGGGGTCAGTGTTGATCTTATTGTTTGGGAACGGTGATTACAATACTGACGTTGACTTTAGCCTGGAGAGATGGCCTAGCGGTTAGGCAATACGTCCCTGTTTCAAGAGGTAGCATCAGTACGATTGATTTCAGGATTGATAGAATGAATCACATACGTTGAATTGGATTCACTATCATGAGGCTTGGCTGAAATGCATATATTTGGGGGACATCTTAAATATGTGCAAGATCCAACTAAGCGATACGTTCAATTCAAATAAGAATAAAGAAACGAAAAGTTATCGAGAATTTTAAAATTGTGTGTTACGAAGAAAAATATTGATGGTAGTACGATCATTGGATTTGAGATGAACTTGAATGTTGGTTGATCGGGTGGTTTGTTTAGAACTGAGTTATCTGTGTGCACGACGAGTATAAGTTACCCAAGTTGAGATATAGTTGTTCGATGTGAAAGATAACCAAAGCACGTGCGTGGCTCAGATTGAAGAAACGCAAAGGAGAAATGTGTACGGGACCCATTGAATATTGAATCAAGTGATAAGTCGAAGAGTGTGTACTCGGTAAGTTTTGAGGACGAAACTTTTTTTTGAGTGGTGTATAATGTAGTGTCCCGTCCCGCTCAGTTCAACTGCTCAGTTCAACCGGAGGAATCAAAATGCCAACGACGTTTGGACTTAGCCATGCAACGGCCTGCTCAAGGTCCCGCTCGGCCGAGACAACTCCTCGCTCAGGTGGGTGGCTTCAGTGAACTTGCCTCAGCTTGGCCTTCACACTAATAAATTGAAAGTTTTCAACTGCACAAGTAAGCTTGATAATAAAAGAGACGAATCCACATAGCTAAGGGATTAATCCCAACTTGGGTTAAACTTGGGTTAGATTGAGTAGAATATGGAAAGGTCCCATGGTTGGCATAGAAGTATTGCACGACGTACTTTCAAAATGGCACTCGGTCCTTCATCCCGTGGCTTAGGAGAAGGGAATGTTGGTCTATGTTGCCACAAAGCTATGACTTAGTATAAGTCATAGGTGTCACACATATAAATGCTGGGTACAGCATGCACGGTCCTATCATCCAATGCTTGGCATAGCAAAAGTGTCCCATAAGTCTCAATGCACGCTTCTACGGTGCAAAGGCTTGGCATAGACTTGCTAGTCCTACGAGTTAAGCTGTATCGCATGATGGAGTTAGACAAAAGTTATGCCAAGGGCTATGGAAGTAATAACAAGCAGGGTCCCATGATTTCTACAGCTGGTTATAGCCACACAGTCCTACGGTCAAAAAGCTCATCATATTGAGTATGACTTGGGCGGTAGTGTCGTAGAGAACATAAATTGATTTAAGGCACGAGCCACAGTTGATTCAAATTGAGTTTGGCAAAAAAGATATCAAATAGTCGTCATTGATTTGAATAAATGATAGGGCAACATGGAAGAATACTCGCGATCATAGGTCGTCAAGGCAGTCTCAAATACTGAAAGTCTCTAACGTGGTACTGAAACCACGATAAAACTGTAAAGATAATGACTATATAAGATGGTAGTTCGAGTCGAGTCTTGCATGATCAATGGACAACTTGTGCACAAGGGAATGTTTTCTCGGAATGATAAACCTGGGGCCACATGACCGTTCTGGCCTAGAAAAAAACATGATATAGCCGAGCTGGGTGTACCGCTCAGGTTATTCGGGAACTTTCAGCGGGGCTCGCTACTTGCATTGAAAGGTTCGCCGAATAGCAAAGCTATAAGTCCAAGTATAGCTTGTTGTGCTAGTGACCCTTTCATATAGATGAGTCGACATAATAGCGACGATCCGCGTGCATGCCTTTGGATTGAGTCAAGTTTGTGTGCATGGTACCAATGAGTCTAGTTGAATGTGTGTACGATTTGTATCATAATATTTGGGCCTAAGATTTGGCTGCAACGAAGAGACCATGATACGATACGAAGTATAGTGTCAGTTGGTGAGTCGTTGACACAAAAGTATAAATAAGTTGGATTAAGTCATTTCGAATTTAAGTCAGGAAGGGCCGGAAGGCAAAGTTGGTCAAGTGGTACTGAGTTGCGAGGCACGGCCTCATTATGGATGCACGAATTGAGTTAATGGTACGACCGGCTGATTGAGTCTTAAAGTATGGGCTGAAAGGCAAGCACGAGTCGATAAGTTGACGTTGTTTGTACGAGAAGGGTCTAGAGGCTAGGATGAGTAAGTTGTTCGGTACGATGACATGGTGATGGTCTAGAGACACAAGTAGGCGAGGCATCTATGTCCTAAAAATCGATCCTAAGATAAGAATAGAAAGACAATCATATAGGATTTATGTTGCATACAGTAAATAAACGTATTAGTTTTGTATAGGTGGGCGAGGAGCTCACTCCACCTGTACAGTTGAGTACTAACACCCACATAGTTTTTATGTGTAGGCACAGGTAGAAGCTCGTTGGCGTGGAGTATCACGACTCGCTCCCGAATAATCGGACACGCCCATGCTTCGTTGATGGATACGACGAAGTGAGCTGTACAATACTAAAAAAAGAAGGCATTCGAAGAGATGCTCTCGAGGGACGACTCTACTCCCTCGAAATCAATGAAGCGAAACAAGTCTCGCAAGACTTGGCTTCCGAAGGCTCGCGCTGTAAATCCTGCAAGTGTCATAGAAGATATGCAACCAAATGGTAACTCCGTCATTGGGGGCGCATAATCCTTCCACAGGAGCTCCCAATGCAAAGAGGGCGCATACCGGTTTCGGGCTCTACTAGCCCAGCGACTTCCCTCTTGTGCAATCAACAACATAGTGTTCAACACTCGAGACTTGGCAAAAAAAAAAATACTATGATGCCAAGAATCGAAGTGTTTGACGCTCTGGGCAAACTCAGCGAGGCTCGCAAGGCAAAACTGGGAGAAAACATCACAGTTTTACAAAGCATGCGCCCAGAGCTATGCGTCCAAGGCAGTATGTGGGCGCATAACTCCGTCCAGAGGACTTCTATCTTCGATAGGTTATACGCCCGAGGCCATGCGCCTAGAGCTATGCGCCCAAGCTCTGATGATCCGTTCTATGCGCCCACATCTAGGAAGACCAGGCATGCTGCCATGACTTCAGAAAAGCATGCGCCCAAGGGCATGCTTCAGGGTCTATGCGCCCACAGAAAAAAGACAGGCCCCAACGCGTATAGAATGGGGCTGTCTTCAAGGTCATCATGGAACTTAGGTGTGGGGGTTACCCCTGACATGAACTAAGTCCGGATGTGCCAACTTCCCTTACAAACCCATATGCAAAGCTCAGCGATGCATATGACATGGGTTTTAAGGCAAAACTCCATTCCGTCGATTTGCGAAACATAATAAATCATAAGCGTAAAGCGAGGAATGATACTACAATTTATGGGGTACATCCGTACACCAGTATTGTCATCAACTGTTGCTGCTTCAAAGCAACAAAGGTGACTCCGAAGCAGTCCGTGTTTTGACGACTACAGCGCTATGATGATGAAAAGCGCTCCCAATCAAAGAAGGTGGACCACTAACCCGACCTTTTCTTTCAATTCTGCGAACAAAAAAAGTAGAAGTCTGCCAACAAACAGTCAGCGAACTATTACATCTAATGGAGTCTATATGGGTCGGTCAAGGACGAGATTCCTTATAGATGATGAGGAATCTCAAGCTGGAGGTGATGTTCCCTCAGCTGGGGGTCCTCAAAATCTGAAGCAGACGACCTTCATACCGGGGGTAGCCTTCCAGATGATGATGATCTCTTTAAGTCCGATGGTGACTATCGACCTCCCCTGCCTGAAGATGAGGGCCTTTTCAACTCAGAGACAGACAATATCAGTACTAGTTGTACTGTCTCCTCTATTCATCCTCACATGCTATCTGCGTACATGGCGGATGGAAAGAGACCTGAAGAAGCCAGTGATCGGACCAACAAGCGATTAGAGAGTCTTGAAAAGATATTTGTCAAGATCACTGATATGCTTACCAGCATTACGGCGGTCCAAACTGCTGGGGCTATTCCTCCACCTCAACCGAACGTCTCAGCACACACTAGTCCGACTCACAACAACAACCCTTCTTCACTTCAAAAGGAGTATCATTCCGTTGTGCCTCCTCCAAATCTCGTAAATGCTGGGGGTGGTCCTTCGCCAACGATACTTGAAAATCATACAGCAGCCGTTTCTCAACATCTGCTCAATCAACAGGATACAATTGATTGTCTTGTTGCCCGTCAAGATACCATCTCATACAAAGACGAGCTTCAGAAGATGGGGATATCTCAACCTTATCCTCATGAATGGGAGAATGCTACTAGCCCTCTTAATTATAAGCCATTGACGCTAAATTTATTTGATGGGATGACTTCTCCTCGCCAACACATGACATACTTCAACACGCAGACTCTGCACTTACCAAGGGATAATGCGTTCTTGTTAAAGCTATTTATCAGTACCTTACAGGGGGTAGCTTTTGAATGGTTCTACAGTCTACCTGACGGTTGTATTAACTCCTTTAAAGACTTGGATAGGTTATTCCTCAACAAGTTTTATGAGAGTGGCATGCATGTTAGTATGTCCACCTTCATCGAGACCAAGCAAAGGAGGAGTGAGTCTGTTATTGCTTTCATCGAACGCTCCAGGAGACTAGCATAGAAGATGCCCTTCGGTATACCAGACTCAAAGCTTATGGATACTTGTCGACATAACTTCCTTCCTATAGTGAAGTTCTGTCTAGGTATACATAAGTACGATACATGGCCCACTTTCATCAGGGCTGCTGACGCTGCTGAGAATGATGTTCCTAATCTGGAATTATTGGGGTTGAAGACACCCAAATCTGAAGACAAAAGCAAGCACCCCCCAAACTATCCCTATCCTTAGGGGTAAAGAAAAAGAAGTCTTGAAGGTCGACACTTCCAAGGGAGCTTCCAATTCTCAGAGCGCTCCTGACAAACCCAAGGAGACTTTCTCCTTTGACGAAGATAATGTTATTACCATTTTTATACATTGATGAAGGGTAATAAACTGACATTGCCTCTACCACGACGTCCTGCGGAGGCGAACCAACTCAACGATCCCAAGTACTATCTTTATCACCAGTATGTGCACCATTCTACCAAGGATTGCATCGTCCTGAAGAAGATACAACAGCTTATTGACAGCCAAGTTATCAACCTCAAAGCCGAAGACAAGGTCGTATCTTCTAACATGATCGCTCTTCAATTTGGTGACTTTCCTCCCACAAAAGTCCCAGACGGTGTAGTCCCAATCCCCAAGGTAGTAATGGAAGTCATCAACCTGCTGCCAGCTCGCAACTCAACATCAACGTTGGTGCCACCCACGATAGAACGTGGTGAGATCATGTGGGTCCATCTAGACCTTGTGCAAGAAATGACACAGGGGGTGGTGTCTTTCAAAGCAAAGAGGGGCAAGAAATACAAGTCATGCCATATGGTGTCTTCTCGTATTTACGAAGTTCTATCTGGAGATACGCGATCTGTGAAGACTTACCTACGAACTTATGATGCCGCACAAGAAGATGTAGTGCCTTCTCAAGCTCCTGCTGCCCCCACAAGTTCAGAAGCTGGTCCATCTAAGTCCTTAACTACCGACAAAGCTAAGCAGAAGGAGATGCGATTCGACAAGTCTCTGAAGGCACCAACTCCATGAGGCATGGATCGGCCTTACAACTTTGACATACAGGCACAGCTGGCCAATACACCTTCTAGATTGTCTTTGTTTGATGTACTGCGGCTCTTCAAAGATACACGTAAAGCTTTAAGTGAGGCATTACTATATGTCGACTCTTATCTCGTTGAAGTCAAAGCCCCGCTGAAGATCTAGTCTCCTGTCCTCGCTGCCGTAACACTATAGAAGTGGTTTCCAACATCACCTTTTCACAAGAGGATATGCTACTCAAAAACAATCGTCATGATAGACCTCTGTATTATACAGGATATATCAGGGCGATTAAGGTGGATCAGATGCATATCGATCCAGGTTCCTTCCTCAGCATCATTCCTAGAAATTTACTCCAAATTCTAGGGATCCCTCTGCATAAGCTGTCTACTACCAATACAACTATCATGGCTTTCAATGCTGGAAGAAGTCATCCGCTGGGCAAGATCCGTCTCAAGTGCCAGATTGGTGATCTCCGAACAGAGGTTTCTTGCTATGTAATTGATGCCAATGGGTCCTACAACGTCTTGTTGGGACGTCTGTGGATACACGAGAACATGATCGTCCCTTCTACCCTTCACCAGTGCTTCAAGTACGTCAACGGTGATGGCATCATGAAGACATAGTTTGCTAATGTCGATCCATTTAAGGGTATTGAAGCCTACTATAGAGATTCGGTACTTTATCAATCTCAGCCTCCCAAGGATGACGACAACGAAGCTGACGATGAAGCTGAAGTTAATTCATCCGCCAGTGACGGTCCCCTGGTTATCTGAGTCAAAGGACGTGCTACTCCAAAAAGTACTCCAAAGCCTCTAACAATCTGGGTCAAAAAGAAGAATCCTGATATTGTCAAACCATTGACCATCACTCTCCGCAAAATGACTCAGGTGGAACCTGCTGAAGTCTGTCCTCCCAATCCTGATGAGTTACCCTACGTGGTGAACTTAATCAAGTCTGTGATCCGGACAATGATCCCCTCAATGAGTATATCAATACCCAAAATAATGTACCTTCAGTGGGTGATGTTATCCCTGAAGAAGAACTTGCATATTTTCTAAATAAAGGTTTATCTTTGAATTACTCTGATGTCTACCAATCTGTAAACCAGTACATAGATACTTTTTACGCCCTAGAGCATAGCATAGGACCACATCTCTACATGCCGGTCACGATGACTCGTCTACGGAAAAAGTCTGGCCAGAAGATATCCACTGCTTCATCGTTCCAGCTAGAAAGAATGGTGAAGTATTGATCATCTTCGGTCGAATAATTGGCGAAAGAAAGTTCGTTCTGGACTTTAATACTCCCAATCGTAATACTGAAGCTGACTATGATTCCGGAAAAATGTAACTTTACCGATATAGTTGGCAGGCCAAGAATATCACCGATATAGTTGGCAGGCCAAGAATATCACCGATATAGTTGGCAGGCCAAGAATATCATCCAGAATATGGAGTATGATATAAAAAGCGACCAGGGACTAAACTACGGTAAAGGGCGACGATTGCCAATACGTCACTTTGCTCCTTCCGGCAAATCCGAGAACTATTATCAACGAAACGGTGTTAGTTTGGGTTATGTTACTTCTCCAACAACTCCTAAAGGATCAGACATCGAAGTGGATCGTTGTTCTCATTCTTCTGATTCATGTCTCTGGGATTCAGACTCCAGCATTGGAGACATGTTCAAAGCAACTTTGTCCGTCAATATGGTGTCAGTTGACCAAATTGCAGAAGACGTCCAATCAATCGAGCTCGAACAATGGACTCAAAAGATGGACACCATGTGGTAGTTACGTTTCGAACAATGTGAACCACCTACTGAAGACATGCCAGGCTTGGACCCTAAAGTTGCTATGTACCGCCTAAATATCGCGTCTAAAGCTAAGCCAGTGATGCAGCAGCAACGGCGGTTCCAACCAGATATTATGGAGGCCATCAAGAGTGAAGTTAAGAATCTTATTTCAAGTGGGTTCATTCGCGAAGAACAACACCCTGACTGGGTCGCTAACATTGTTCCGGTCATGAAAAAGAACGGTAAAGTCCGAGTCTGTATCGATTACCGTGATTTGAACTCTGTATGCCCAAAAGATGAGTTCCTTCTACCAATCACCGACGTAATGATCGACAATACTTGCGGCTTCGAGCGGATGTCCTTCATAGATGGGTTCTCAGGTTACAACCAAATCAAGATGTTCCCCGATGATGAGAAACACACATCTTTTTGAACATCATTGGGGGTATACTGCTATAAGGTGATGCCTTTCGGATTGAAAAATGTAGGGGCGACATACCAGCGAGCAATGAATACAATTTTTTGTGATCATTTGTACAAAACAGTGGAATGCTACGTAGATGATATCGCAGTCAAAAGTATTCTCAAGGGCAACCACCTCCAAGATTTGAGAACGGTGTTCGAACTAATGCGTGCACACCAACTCAAGATTAATCCAACCAAGTCTTTTCTGGGAGTCTCCAACGGCAAGTTCCTTGGTTTTGTTATCACTTCAAAGGGTATACATCTTGACCCGGAGAAAGTGAAAGCTATCCTCGATATGCATCCTCCAAGAAATCTCAAAGAGCTACGCGGACTTCAAGGAAGGTTAGCCTACATCAGATGATTCATTTCAAATCTTTCTGGAAGGTGTCAACCGTTTTCTCAACTCATGAAGAATGGAGTATCTTTCGTCTGGCTTGAACAATGTCAACGCGTATTTGACGAAATCAAAAAATATCTTACAAGCCCCCCAGCGTTGGTGGCTCCGATAGTTGGAAAGCCTTTCTTGTTATATGTTCGCGCTATGGATCATTCCCTTGGCGCCCTATTAGCTCAGAAGAATGAAGACGGTCATGAACAGGCAATCTACTACCTCAGCCGCACGATGGTTGGTGCTGAGCACAGATACACACATGTGGAAAAGGAATATCTCGTACTGTTATTTGCTATCCAGAAGATACGTCACTATGTGTCTGGGCAGACTATCCACATCATATCTAGAGTCATTCCCCTCAGAATACTCATGACTAAACCGGGTTCTCTTAATTCCCGTTTAGCTACATGGACAATACTGTTGACTCCATACGATATGATATTCATCCCTCAGAAGGCAGTAAAAGGCCAAGCATTAGCTGATTTCTTAGCAGCTCATCCGGTGCCAGAATCTTCCAAACTCTACGATGAAATCTCGGATGAAGTGGTTGAGTCTAACACCGCAACTGAGAAAATCCCCATTTGTCGAATGTTCTTTGACAGTGCGTCAAGAACAGGACCTAAAGGAAATATCGTGGCTGGAGTAGGCATCATACTTGTGTCACCTGACCATCTGGTTATATACCGTGCGTATTCTCTTGTGGAACCTTGCACCAACAACGTGGCTGAATATAACGACCTACTGATCGGCCTTCAATTGGCAAAACAACTAGGAGTTGACTATCTAGAAGCTTACGGCAATTCTAAGATAATAGTTAGTCAGGTCCGAGGGGATTATGAGGTTCGTCACGAAGATCTAATCCCATATCACAAAGCGACGATCGAGTTGGCTTCTACCTTCGCTGGATTCTTCATCGAGCACGTGCCTCGATTACAAAATATAGAAGTAGATACTTTAGCCGGTCTGGCTGCTTTCTTGACCGTTCCTGTCAACACTCAGCATTCGATCACAGTGTCTGGTCGAGAGTTATTCTGTAAAAAAGATGTCTTGTATATTCATCACAGTTACGCAATAGAAACGAACGTCGACGTCAAAGACTGGAGATTTCTTTCATAGACTACGCCGTCTACGAAATCCTTCCCAAGGACCCAAAGGAAGCAGTGTCTGTCCAAAGATGATCCCTAAGATTTTACTATGATACAGCTACCAAAATGCTGTACCGACGTTCTTACGACGGACTACTGTTACGATATTTATCAGACACAGAAGCCAAACATGCACTCCGTGAGGCTCATGACAAAATTTATGGTACACACCAACCATGCCCCCAATTACAAGATTGTCTAAGACGAATGGGTTATTATTGGCCCATGATGATAGCAGATGTTGTTGAATATGCAAAGAAGTATAGGGCTTGTCAGTTCCACACCAATTTTATTCATCAACCTTCGGAGTTTCTACACCCGACGGTGGCATCTTGGCATTTTGAAGCCTGGGGTATGGACGTCATTGGCCCAATCAGCCCGCCATCCTCCAAAGGACATCGGTTTATCCTAGCGATAACCGATTACTTCTCCAAATAGGCGTAGGCTATACCGTTTATCGAAGTAAAGATGTCGAATGTGATCAGTTTTGTCAAACATCACGTCATCTACCGCTTCGGCCTACCTCGCAGGATCATCCATGATAATGGTCCACAATTTGTGAGCCATGCATTCTATCAGTTCTATGATAAGAATCAAATTCAAAATATAGCCTCTACCGCCTACAATCCAGCAGGTAATGGATTAGCAGAAGCCTTCAATAAGACTATCATCAAACTTTTCAAGAAGTTTGTATCTTCAAACAAGCACGATTGGAATGAGAAGCTTGGCGAATGTCTCTGGGCCTATCGTAAAACGGTCCGGACTTCAACAGGTTGTACGCCATTCTCTCTGGTTTATGGGAGTGAAGCAGTTCTTCCCCTAGAAATCCAGATTCCCTCTCTTTGAGTAGCCTTAGCCAGTGAGTTGATTGTCGAAGAAAGTTACCGTCTGCGACTACAAGAGCTGGAAGCGCTATACGAAAAATGCTTATTAGCTCAACAACGTATTGAGCTATACCAAGCACGCCTTTCTAGATCCTTTAATAAAAAGGTAAAGGAAAGAATCTTTTAAGTTGGTGATCTGGTCTTAGCAGTGAGAAGACCAATGGTTATGACGCACAAGAAAAAAAAGGAAAATTCTAGCCTAAATGGGAAGATCCTTTCTATAGTAACCCTAGAGGGGGGTGAATAGGGTCAAGCTAATTAATCAAGCACTTAGCACAATCTAATGGGCAATTTAAAAATATAAGTACAAAAGAAGAGGCAACAATAATACCCACACACGATATATCTTGGTATCCTCCCAAAGGGTACTACAGTTCTGGAACTCTCTCCGCCTTTAATCCACTATTTGAGTAAATAGTTACACACGAGTTTGGATCCGAAGAACTCGTCAACTTTAACACGAGTTTGGATCCGAAGAACTCGCCAACTTCTTACATCAGAGCTTTAGTTTGAAGGCCTCTCCGACTTCAACCGAGAGTTTGGATACGAAGACTCTCCAACTTCAACCGAGAGTTTGGATTCGAAGACTCTCCAACTTTAACCTTTCACAATAGGTTTTGATCTTCTTATACAATAAGATGAAGATCTTACTTTTCAACTCAATAACTCTAACACAATTTGTGGATGGCAAATGAAAGCGTTGTAGAGTTGTTTATGGATAGGCTTTGGTGGTTTAGAAATTTTTAGGCTCAAAGCATCAACCTTGAATGAAGGGGTTCAAGGCTATTTATAATCAAAGCATTGAAAAGAGCTCAAAGGCAACTTTTCATTCAGCAATTGGTATACCGTCGGTATGAACCGGTATACCGTCGGAATACCGGTCTGTAATTGCAACGACTAGAAATATAGCCGTTGGGATCATTAAATGTTAGAAATTCGACCGTTAGATTTTCAACATTACTGAATCGGTATACTATCGGTATAGATCGGTATTCCGTCGGTATGTCAATTTTGTAGACAAAAATTTTCTGTGAACAAAATCGGTATACCGTCGGTATAGACCGGTATACCGTCGGTATGCCGATTTTATCCGAAAATGATCCTGGGCTGATTTTTACCCTAACTTTCGATTTTGCCATCTATTTCTTGTGTTTACAATTATTCTTAAGACTCATTACAGACTCCAGATATCTATAGCAGGTGCAGGCTTCTTCAGTCTTGAAATGATAATGACATGGCATGGCTTCTTTCCTTGGTAGATGTTGGCTTCTTCCTTGACGTCAGCGTCCAAGGATACCCAGTTTGTGAAAATTGAATACCTTTTGGGGGCTTCACCGCCGATGAGGGGCGCAGCCCCCTCGACCCTCGTCTGCTGACCGGGCAGTGGGACCCCCGAGTGTGTGGCTCCGGAGATGTCGTCGGGTGGTTCAAAGAAATCTCGTGGGATCCGTCGTCTTTGGTCCACCATAATTTCTTCATTGCATATGTCCATGTTGATATTGCATATTGCTTGTCTGCATGTACATGTTAGGCGAACAAAATAATATACGTAGTAGCAAGTATGATAAGTTTAATGCACATTAGGACAATGCTGAGTTTAAGTATAAGTGCTAAGGTGATAGCATAAATGTTAGTGATATCATAATAATTAAACTTAATTGAATGACCATAATAAAAAACATAGTTTTGATTTTGGCAACCCGATTAAATTTAAGATAGATAAGCTTATATCACTAATATGTAAATCAATAGGCACATATCACCAAAGGTATAAGTTTAAGTTGAAATGCTATAGTGATAGTATGAAGATTAGTGATAATAAAATACTAAACTTAACAGATTAACCATATTCAAAAATATGATACAATCATTGGGCCAACACTTTCGTTATAGAATCAGTGTATTCTAACGGTGCGTATCGACTAACCAAGCCTGATGGTGACTTGCTCATGATGTCAATCAACGACAAGTTCCTGAAGGAATATTATGTGTAACCTTCATGTACAGCATTCACATATACCCTGTTTTAATATGTAAATGTACAGTGCAATGTTTACGTGATTCAAAAAATCATCTAACTATTATTCGTACTTCAAGAGTCTTGAATATGTAGATAATAGGTCCTCTCAAAAGATTTCCCAGTGGAATTATCTTCGTTTTGGACTATACCCAAAACTCAGTCTTATGAAAACAATCACGTCCATATTACCTCTGGACTGTTTTTTGATAATTATTTCCCTAGTGGGATAATTAAGAAATGTTTTGCCACGTCCATATAACCTCTGAGCAAAACATTCGTCAAAGATAATTACGTCCATATTACCTCTGAATTATCTACTCCTACCTAATGTTATATATCCATCCACGTTCATATTACCTCTGGTCAGATATAGAACATTCTCTGCTATTACGTCCTTATTACCTCTATTAGCAGCTTCTTTCAAATTATTATCTATGTTCGAGAATCTTGAACATAATACAGATAATAAGTCCACATCAAATTCTCCAGCGGAATACCCACCGGAAATATCTCTTCGTCAAAAATAATCACGTCCATATTACCTCTGAATTATTTACTGACTCCTACTTAAATGTTATATACACGTCCACGTCCATATTACATCTGGTCGAGACATAAAACATTCTCTGTTGTTACGTCCATATTACCTCTATTAGCAGCTTCTTTCAACTTATTATCTATATTCAAGAACCTTGAATATAAAACGGGTAATGAGTCCACAACCAATTCTCCAGCGGAATACCTACCAGAAATATCTCTACCACGTCTATTTTACCTCTAATTCTGATATTTACACAACCGATTAATGTTATCCCTTAGAGCCGCAATCTCGGTATCGAACTTGGCAGTAGCACGATGGCGCGCTTCTTCCTGCCGGGCAGTTTCATCCTGGAAGGGGATCAGTTTCACGTGTTCTCCTTCCACTTCACCAGCTGTTCCTTTATTTGGTCTGAAGTTGTGGCAGTCATGGCAGCCTGAACCGAATAATCCTCTTGTTCAGACACCATTGTCCTCAAGCTGGCCTCCAGTTGAGCAATCTTATTTTGGATCTGCGCAATGTGATTATATTTCTCAGTGATTTGGGTAGCCAACTTATTCTTTGAAGTAACACGAGCCTCACTCGCGGCGTTGAACTGCTCGTACTGATCAGCCAATTCGCTGATCTCTTGAGCAAGGGCATCCTTCCTAGCCTGGAAAGTAGCCTCCTCCTCTGTAAGAACCGTATGATGTTCAACCTCTCCTTCAACAACAGCTACCTCAGTATGATTTTCAACCTCTCATTCTGCAGTCGATGTTGGCTTACTGAAAGATCCCTCCGTACCAGCAATCCCAGAGGAACCAGGGACAACCTTTTGTCATCCTCCAGTGTCTTGGGCTATCTTCGTACGTGGTTTCTTCTCCTTGTCTACAAGGGAATACACAATGGCAGTCAGCCTCACGAGGAGTACACAAAATTGAAGGCAAAAAATGTCATCCGAGGTAAAATATAAAGATGACATACCCGCGAGAGGGTGAGCCGATTGGACTTGGTTCTCGTCCAACTCCTTTATTATAGCCCCAATCTCAGACATAGCCCCTAAAGAGATGTCGTAGGAGGGACTGACTTTCTCGCTGCCATCGTAGCCCAGGCCTTTGCCCTGGTCATCCCTTGACTCAGCCCCTTTGACTGGGGAAGGCTGAACTTTGTATACTGGTTGAGGACGAAGAGGGGACACTATTGTCACATCCACCTCTTCAGACGAAGAGGCACCCGCCTCGATCGCAATTTCAGGGTCCTGTGCAAAGGACAAACGCAAGGGTGAGAAAGCTTCATTCGAAGACTGCACAAGTAGTGGTTCGACCAAAACGGCTATGGAGTCTAGAAATAGATCTACCTCCTGAATGGTAACAGCCTGTGGTACCGTTCCACCTCTTCCAGTCTGCCGAGAAGATCTTCTTAAAGGAGGTGAGCTAGCACCCACCTTCTTGGATCTCCTTGGGGCAACATTCTTCTTCTTCCTCTTAAAAGTTAGCTCCTGGGCCAGTTCAGTGGAAGCTTTCCTCTTCTGAGGAAGATCGGGGAGAGCAGAATCATCTTCGATATCCTCCCTAATGGCAGCTCTCTGTTGTGGTGCTGCGACCGGCTTAATAGCTGGAGCGGTGCTCTCTTTTTTGCTGCCCTTAGGCGTCTTGCGGGCTCGTTTCACATTTACAGGAGTAAGGCCAAACCTGGTCTCCAATATCAAACTCTGCTCACGATCATACCGGGGATGAAAGGTATTGATCTGAGTATAAAATTTGGCAGCAGCATAGAGCAGGTGGGTCTCAAGCTTATCTTTGGGCAGAGTAAAAATTGCTCCGTGCATCCGACATTATAATAAACCCATGTACGTGCCCTATCGATTAAGCTCCCGATCGACTCCAGATGCAGGCTAGGATTGCCCAAAAGAAGCTGACTGTAACCAAATTGTCGTACAAAACAGCTTGGTAAATAAGGCTCCAGATAGGTGTGATTCCTATTACTGAGAACCATATGTGAAGGCCTAATAGACTGAAGCCAATGGAACGCCCCAGCAGTCAAACTAGTAGTATGGGCTCCCTCATCCACTAAAGTATCCCCTGTATTGCCACTGTCGGATGGAGGGGATACCCTGAAGAACTCATAGTTCTGAAGGAAGCTTAAGGCCCTTCTGCAAGTGGGTATACCAGTGACGGCCTAGTCTGCGTCACGGAACCTTCGAAGAAAGGCGTCTCCTGCCAAAGAGTCCGCCATCGGCCCGGCATTCATCAATTTGGGACAGTGCAGCAACAGCCACCCCATTAAGAAATGATAAGGGAGTTCAGTCCGGACGAAGTCGGTTCTACCGTCAGGGGTCACCGTGTTTCCAATGAAATCTCGTAGGCCCCGTTGAATGGCGCAGACCATTGCAGGAAGCAAGGCGAGCCGGTATCCAAACGCCAGCTTTACAACCGACAGTATCATACTCCGGCTCATCCTTTTAATAGACCCTGAACCACCAGGGACTATGCAATCTCGGATCCAAATCATCAGAAAAGCCGCCAGCACGGCTTTCTCTGACAACTTAAACTCAGCTTCTCAGAAGAAGTGGCAAATCAGGAAGTTTCCCTTAGGATCAACTTAAAAGTCGATTTTAATTTTTAAGGCATAGTTATGAATTAGAATTTCGAGGACTAAATTATTTTAAGGTGGGTAGATTTGTAGCTCCCCTTCCCGAAATTTTGAAATATTTTTATTTTATTTATTTTGATTTTATTGTCAAGTAAATGTTATATCACTCAGTGTGGTGAAGGAAAAGAAGAGACTCTATGGCGGACTATGAGAGATCAGTAGCACTAGAAGAAGTTACTAGGGAAGCTATTGATATGGCCTACCCATCCTTCCCTTCCATCTCCCAAATGATTGTTGTCATGTTTCTTCCTATGAGTTGGGCAAAACATTGGCATCTCAAATTACACTAAGAACACACTATGTGTAGTGTTTGTACTGCAAGTGTCTGTTTCGTGTCATGTGTGTGTTAGAAGTAGATAATCTATCCATAAATTATATTGTCTCTACACACTGAGATCAATTTATGTTTTGATGGTGTTTATTAGTTTTGATATTCTTGGTTGGTCTTAATGGTGATAATTAATTATATATTGTAGTTCTTGTCGGTCTTGGTTGCACCTCAGTTTCTACTCAATTAGGAATCTGTTAGTATTGGAGTAGTTATGATGGTTGAGACTTTTCCTTGATGATTTACTATAAGTGTTATCCAATAATAGCAAACCCCAAACCATACACTGTTTTTCCTTTCCAGCCCATTACTCCTCAGCCCAAGAGAATCGAGCCCCACTTCCTCCATGGTTCAGCCCCACAACCATCAGCAATACCCAGCCAAGCCGACCCCCCTATTCTGTGCTAACATGCGCACACGTAATATAAATAGAACAGAGAGAGAGAGGAAACCACAAAAACCCTAGCCGAGATTGCAAAACTCCTTCTCTTCCTCCATCTCCTTCTTCATGCTTCTTCATCCACCACCTTCACCCTCATCTTTCCCCATGATAGCCCAACTCCTCTCAACACCACCATCCGCCTGCGACGCCGGTACCCGAGTGTCATGCCCATCGGCGTTGACGGGACGCACGACCCGCCTTGCCATCATCACCTTCTCCATGCCGTCTACGAAGAACCCGAGTGCCCTCGGCCTCTCGGCGCCTGTGTGCGTAAGAGCAGCCTGCGAGGAGCTTGCCACGTGACCCCGCGACCGTCCGGCTTGCCGACGACCACCATGCCGCGCCTACCTGTCTTCGGCAGGTTGAACATTTGCTCGAGCTCCTGCTTCCTGCCACGTGGCTTCCCGAGACCCACGACATCTGACCCGATAGTGCCGTCAATCTATAGTGCCGATAACCGCCTGCTCGAGTTTCGGTCGACCAATGGAGGCTTCGACCAGTATGCCACACTTCCACCCTCCTCCTCTCCAACATATACCAGCGCCCGGACATGATCACCCCTGGCGTCGACGCGCAGGGCCAGCCTATCGACCCCCGCGAGATGCAGGAGCACTTTGAGGACATCTTCGAGGAGCTCACCAATTTTAGGGACATCGAGAGTCTCAACATATGTGACAACCTTGCCGATCATATGGTGGGGAATGTCTACGTCCAGTTCCGGGAGGAGGATCAGGCTGTCGCGGCCCTGCGGGCACTCCAGGGACGGTTTTACTCTGGCCGGCCTAGTGTCGTAGGTTTCTCGCCGGTCACGAACTTTAGGGAGGCCACTTGCAGGCAGTTGGAGGAGAACAGCTGCAACCGAGGCGGGCATCGTAATTTCATGCACGTGAAGCAGATCGGAAGAGAACTGAGGAGGAAGTTGTATGGACGGTACCAGAGGTCTCGTGGGAGTAGGTGCCGCAGCCGTAGCCCAGCCCCATGAGCGTCGGCCCCTGGACCGCGATACTGCGTCGTCGAGTGCCCTTGTGCTGCAGGCCATGCTAGCGGGGGCCACCGTACCGGACTTGCCATGGACCCCTCTCGAGTCGACAGACCTTTGGTTTCCAACGTCGGCCACTCTCCACGAGCAATTGCACATGTGCATGGATAGCACCCTTGCAATGTCCCTATGTGTATAGGTAAACTACCTATATGCCCTCCCTTATTGAAATTCAATTGCTGGTGATTTTTAGAAGTTTGAGACTGATATATTGTATATTGTATAGGCTTACTATCTATGTGTATAGGCTTACAGTAGGAATATTATTAAACAGTACATTGTATATTGTTATGTAATGTATTAGTTTATATAGAAGTTGATATATATAATTCAGCATAGGGAAAATGGTAAATATACATATCTATGTGACTCAAATATGTAGATTATTATTTTAATATGTTAAAGTATTTTTCTAAAAATACCTAAAGAGATTTTGAGACTGAAAATATATATATGTATATATAAGGAGATTTTTCCCAAATGAAAATATTTTGCTATAAAGGTTAACACACTTATATTATACATATGTTATCGATTTCTTCCATAAGATTATATAAATAGTTATAAAGTTTTTTTTTATACGAAATTAAAATATTATAAGTATTTTCTAAATAGCTTAATAAGGATTTTTCTCCATAGAGCGGTGTATAGGTATAGTGTGATGATTGTTGTTTGTTTATTAGGTTGGTCGATTTTATGGACCATAGCCATAGCACGAGCTAGGTCGGCTACGACTTTGTTATCACAGATGGGTCAGCGACATTGGACAAAACACCAGGCAAGTATACCTTGCCAACTTGTACAGTATCATCTATATGCATGTTCATTCTTGCTGCTGTTCTTTTCTTACATTCGTGATTGCTTTATTTCATGTCTAGTGTACTTTTCCTGTTATAGTTCACTTTACATGTTTCTAGTTGCCTGTACATTCTTGTTCTTTCCTGTCATGATATTACTATCTCTTACACTATGTTAGTCTCATACGTATTGCTTGATAGAGTCGTCTAGTCCCACACCACGATTTTCTCGACTTGATTATGACTTGACTTGACTTGATTTGACATGACTTGAGTGGGACTTGACTTTGACATTCTATAGATTATGAGTACTTACCTTGACTATGGTCTATAGGATTTTATACTAGGATTGGCTACGTCTTGGTTGTGTGTACTTGCCTTGACAGCGATTGAGATACTATAGATTGTGAGTACTTGCCTTGACTGCAGTTTATAGCCAACCATTTCTAGTATGGCATGCCAGTGTCTTAGGATCCTCGTGTTTAGATCTTGCGTCTTGGTTCACTTTGCCTCGTTGGATATCCTCGATTGTTTCTTGCTTCTTTTTACTGTTACATGCTGGCTTGTATATTATGTATCTTGCTAGTCCTCTGAGGACCTGATGATCTCCTCAGGTTTAGCGATCGCATGGAGTTAGTTAGCAGAGCAGGATGGTAGCGGATTGCGATGTTTGATACAGGTATTGCTTGTGATATTTCCTTATTATCTTTTTGTGCTTTATATTCAGTACCATGTTACACTCTGCTTATTTATAGACTCATATCATTCTTGGAGTCTAATCGAACAATATGCTAATGGACTGCAGACCGTGACCCATACTTGTTCATTCTTGTCTTATATGATTTCCTGTGGATTGAGATATAGTTAGATTAGACATGATACCTATGACCCTGACAGCTTATACGTACTCGAGTCGGGCTGGAGTCCGCTCGATACGTAGCTGGCTTGCTCACGAACTCGCGTCCGAAAACCGGGTGCGGGTCGTGACAGCACGGCTTTCTCTGACAGCTTAAACTCAGCTTCTCAGAAGAAGTGGCAAATCAGAAAGTTTTCCTCAGGATCATCACTGTCCTCGGTATCTGCTATCCCATGATCTGTCATCAAATCTTCTATCTCGGGCTTCGTCTGGGGCTTACGAATCGAAAAGGAGGCCAAACCTTCTCCTTCTTCTTGAACGAAGATATAGCTCGTCCAAGACCTCGTATGGGGATTGGCCCCCTCAGTCTTTCCTTTCTTATTAATCCTGTGACAGATGAGGAAATGACAAAATAACTCCTTATACACATCCGTCATCTCGGAGTTTTCTCTCTCCAGGTCCAGAGTTCCTCATCACAAGGGACTTATTCTTCGTATGGCTCTGTACCCCAAGGAAGCTTCGATATTTCTTGCATCTCATGGAGAGCCAGGCCCATCTTCCCACCTGGAGTAAAGAAGGTACATGTATGATGATTGTACAACTCTACCAGAGAAACAAACATGGACCAATTTGTCTTTATGCCATATTGAGTGGCTCTGACAGCATAAAAAAGGTCGGCAGCCTTTAGGGTGGCTTCATGGGTTGAAAGTACCCATTCAGTAAGGTCAATCCAAAATGAAACAGGGAACCTCCAACCTTCCATCCGCATCTTCCCTACGGGATATGACGCATTCTTCGACATCATCAGATTACAAAGTGTGTCGGCAGTATAGGGATGAAGGTCGGTCGGAATATCGTTTATTATAGCCCCATGGTGCAGCCCCCTCGTGGAGTATGATGTGGAGCCCTTGACACACTTAAAAGTGTCCCTCTTCCGATCACATGAGCTAAACTATATCTTTCCGAAGACGACCCCATGAAGTTCAGGGATTAAGTCTCATTTCATATGCCTCTGTACAGCTAGATCAGTGAACGCCAACAGAGGGTATTGGCGATCCATCGTTGGCAACCATATCCATTGGTTGTTCAACCTGACCACCAAAGGGTCTCTCAGGCGTATCGTCTCAGCGTCTTCAAACCCCAAGCTGTCGCCAAACAAAAAGAACGGCTTCTTAAGACTCTGCGCCCCTCCGAGCAGGACCTTTTTGTCGTTTATCATCTGCTTCAGGAATCCCTTATCCTGTTCAAGCATAGCGATCATCCGCACTGAAGGTTCAATATGGCTAATCTTGGCCTAAACATTTCTAATCATGTTGATTACAAGGGTTGAACTGAGAACTTGGCGAGCAGAGCCAAGAGGAATTCCACCGAGTTCCAGGACGACCATGTCAACTGCAAAGACAGAAGAAAAAAGTCAGACTTAGAATCTACAGAAAAAAAGGAAGAACTAAGTGCTGGAGAAATCCTATGCGCCAAAGGGTTATGCCTCCAAACTGCCTATGGGCGCATAAAATCCTCAAACACATGTGCTATGAGTGGGCGCATGACATGCAACAAGCATGTAGGCGCATAAAAGTTCAGGCTCATAACAACGCTCAAGCACAGAAGTATTCTGCGTAGGCGCATAACACATAAGAAAGTGTGTAGGCGCTTACTTCTGTGGGCGCATAAGAATGCTCACAAAAGTGTATTGCTTTGGGCGCATAGCAATGGTTATGCGCCCAAGCAGAGAAGAGTCTGAGTGTCACAAATTAACACTCAAGACTTTGTTTATTGAAGCATAGCCTCACCCAGAATGGGGACTTGGACTAGCGGGGACGCTGTCGAAGGAGGAGAACCGCTCGGTGCAGCCTCCTTGCCCTTCGTAGATCTCTTGGCAGCCTTGGGAGACATGATTCGTGCAGAGAAGAAATGAAGGGTCTTTTGAGAGTTTTTGAGGAAAAAAGGAGAATGAATTTTCTCTCTCCTCAAGGACTATTTATAGGCTCAGACGAGAAGCTATGCACCCACGTAGACTATGCGTCCATATGAACTATGCACCCCACTATGGTCTATGCACCCACACAGAGACTTGGTCTTTTGTACATTATGCGGCTACTACATGCTGATGTGGACAATGCACGAAGGATGGACCTCTTCAAATTTTGCTCCGATGAATCTGTCAATTCAGATTTTCGAGGAAGATCTCAACAGACTACTGTTTGACAGCCTGGCAAAACTCTATGCACCCAAAGAGAGAGTTTTGCTATGCGCCCAGACAGTCTCCCATGCTTCTTTCAAAGTATTTCGAACTCGTTCGAGTATCAAAAAATTTGAAGAGGATCTTGCAGAAGCATGAAAATTTTAGCATCATGCGCCCAAGCCAGAGGTAGTTATGCGCCCAAGACAGAAAGGCCATGCGCCCAAGACAGAAAAGCAAGCTATGCGCCCAAGCTAGAGAATGGCGGATAATCGCAATGCAAAACTCTATGCGTCCATCACTATGCGCCCATGTGCAGTAGTACCTATGCGTCCACGTTGCTCCTCCATTAGGAGGCGCATAGCCTTCTTCCACACTATGCGCCCAAGTCAGAAGAGCTCCATGACTCGGTCAACATCTACGATCAGTCGTGTACCGAAGTATGCGGCCACGTCAGTCTCCACGAGCAGTCATGCATCGAAGCATACGGCCACGTCAACCCCACGATCATGCAGTCTTTATGCGCCTACACCCTATGCGCCCAAAGAAGGACTATGCGCCCACAGGGAAAATAGTGTATTTCTACTGTGTGCGCATAATAGTCGTTTAAGTGCAAAACGACTATAAATAGAGGTCACATGCCTCTTCAAAAACACAGAACGAAGAGCATTTCAAGAGCCAAATTGCTGCTCTTCTTGCCAGTGAGCCGAGAGTTAGCAATTTTCTTAGGTTTTCTTCTACTTTTTTAAATTAGAGTATCAACGGAGTAAAGGAGCAACTGTCGCTCGATCTCCATCGTCCCATTCCCAGAATTCATTTTGTACTCGAGGATTCACAGTGCAGGATCTCTCAGGTGTACTCGATTTGTGGTGCCTTACGCCAATAAGAAAAGATGGTGCTTCTTTTTTTATGTGTCCACACTATCAGCCCAAGATAATTCAACTAAAACCAGATCTTGGCTCTGAACTGGTGGCCGGCCCACTAGCTAAGGCAAGCTGCTCCCAAACTCTAATTCAAAATAAAAACACAGACTAATATTATTCCTGCGATTAAGCTTGGAAGCCCAAACTCAGCCCATCTCTCCATCTGCAGCCCGACCCACGACTAAACCTAACCTAATACAAAACCTCACTTCATTACTCTCTCTCCATAACTTTCTTTCGATACTCAGCTGCCTTTTTCATCTTCTCCACGAGGAGAAGCCCTAACCCTAGGTCTTATTCCTTCTTTCCAACAGCTCAAAACAAAACCTTAACCCTAGATTTCCATCACCTTATGGCCGTTCAGCATCAAGACCCAACCCTATTCTTCACCTCATCTCAACCCTAAAATACTACACCGGCTCTCTATCTCACTCACCTTCTCCAAACCGCCTCTCACTTCGAAACCCTAATTCCTCCCCCAAATACAAAACCTAAACTGAGAGAACAAGAAGAAGGGGGTCGAGAGATCGAGGCGAGTGTTACCGGGCGGTGATCTGCGATGAACATCTTGCGGTGGCGGTCCTCAGCAACACGACGGTGGCCCGGCTCGAGTTACGAAGGGTCAGCGTGCTTCATGAGGCATCAGCACGATCTCCAAGGCAGGCGTGGTCTCCAAGGGAAGCTCGATCTTCAAGAGGCCTCGGGGTCTTCGAGGAGCGGCAGTCGTCGTCGACAGTGATCCCGTGTAGATCCGGAGTCTCGGGGACGGCCATGATATATTGCTCATCTTGGCGGCAAGGAGGCTCGTGGACGACTCCGGCTTCGAGATCTGGTGACAATGCAGTGGAGCTCCGGTCGTGGTGGCCTCTGGCTACAACGAGAGTGCCTGTCGACGTGTCATGACGACGAGGTGGTGGCTCGAGCACTCCGGCGCTGTGGCGTCGAGGAGTCGCCGTGAACTCCGGGAAAACTAGTCTAGGCGAGAGGATCGTGTCCGATCCAGACACGATATTGATACTGCAGGTTGGAGCAGTGGCTCCCAGTGAGATGGTCGACAACATGAGGCGGTGGTGCCTCGGCTAACCCCGACGAGCGGTGGCGGACGGTCGACGATCGGCCATGGCAGCGGCAGTATCCACGGAGTGGAGAGTGCACAGTATTGGGAACAGTGTGTGTGTCAAAAATGATTGTTAGAAAATAATAATATTAAAATAACTGGAGAACTCCTCCAATATTTATAATAAAATATTAGTGTAGGCTCCAAGCCTGATCTAAGTGGCACATTAGTAAATACTAATAGATCTGAGGACAAAAGTTAAAATTTTTAACTTATCTCTAAGAAACTTGTAACTGAATAACTAATTAACGGATTAATAACCAGTTGCCTAACTAATTTAGTTAGCAAGTAAATCCAGCTCATAGCTGTTACCAAGTAAACTTGCTAATTAAAAATTTGTCCTAATAATAACAGTTTTTAGAAATAATAATAATTAAAATAAGATTAACTATAAATGGTATTAATTAGATTTTTAGCTAGCCATAATAAGGATTAGCATTAATCAGACTTTAGTAAATGAGGATCAAGACAGAATTATTATTATTCATAATATTTGAAATCCATCCATAATAGAAATATCTAAATAATATTAGAAGCATAGCTAACAGAGAATGACAATTGGAAATAAAGGTAATTAGAAGAAAAGTTTTAAAAACAATAAAATTTATAAAAATGGTACTCTTACTTTATTAAGGAAAAATATTATTACTCTTCAAGAAGAAGCTTCAGAAATTTGTAAAAAATGGATTTAGGGAGTTATATGGAGCTCGCTTGGATGCGTCGAGGCACGGAGTTCCTTGGCATTTTGAGACGTGCAGCCGCATGCTCTGGACTTATATGGGACATAATGTATGGACATCTCCTATCTGAAGCATCCGCTGGCTCGTCAAATTGTATTGAGAGATGAGAAAGAGCTGGGTGATTGTAAACAGAGAGAAAAGTGAGCTTGAGCGACTTATAATCTAGGCTTTGCGCCTTTGTAATATTTCATATTATCAATAAAAGACTCTAATTTTGTTTCAATACTTGTGTTGCCTTTGTTTATTCAATGTTTCTGCTTGGGACTTCTGTGCAACGACCCCGTCGCTTAGCCTGTAATCGGCCGT
This sequence comes from Iris pallida, assembly GCA_029216955.1. NCBI lineage: Eukaryota > Viridiplantae > Streptophyta > Magnoliopsida > Asparagales > Iridaceae > Iris > Iris pallida. Next base: position 1,598,724 of record JANAVB010018999.1, read on the forward strand.
TATAGAATCTGCCTTGCGTGAGCGCAATATAGGCTCACGCGGCATCACGCCTTAGGGAGAACGATCGATCCTACGGGACCGGGGCGTGACACACATATCTTCTTAAAGAGTTAAAGCTGTGGTATTTTCAACCCCCACAACAGCAAAAAATCGCTCACGTAAAATACCATCATCATCAATAAATCTCAAGATAATAGCCATTTGTTCTCTATTGGACTCATCTTGTGCTTCATCAACAAGAAATATAAAATTTCTTATCCCCAATTTGTTCACAAATCTTACATTTCACTCCATAAGCTATAATATGCAAAACCTTCTTTTGAATCAACGGTGTGGTATATGAAGCATTTCCCGAATCATTTTCTAGAACAACCTTGGCAACTTTCTCATTCCAACTTGCTACAAAGTTTAGCAATTTAAGAAACTTTCTCTGATTTCTTGATCCAATTGACTCATCATGACCTCTAAAGGCACATCCTTGATATACAAGCCATAAAATACAATGAATAGTGGCCTTCACTCGCAACCTTCCCCCCTCCCCCACCAACTCTTTAGATTGTAATTTAAACAAGTTTTCTATGCCCCTCGACAGTCTCTTTAAATTTTCATGAGACCGTACATGAGCCATGTGAAAAGAATCTGGAGCTCCCATGTGTTGCAAAAAAGAACAATTTTTCTCCATCATTCACCCTCTTCCAACTTCCAAACCCATCCTTTGTAAATATAGGATGCTTAGGAGGATATGTTTCAAAGATAAAGCATGGAAAATAATACATTTTGTCCTTCACGGGAGAATATTCTAACCAAGGAAAGTCTTTAAACTGCGAAGCAATAAATCAACGATTTTGTTCTCCGGATGATTTAGAGGATGGATACTCTTGTAGTGGTTGATATGGCCCCGCATTGATGTAAGCCCATCGAACTTCATCAAGTTGACCATATCCTATTCGAAAGAAGCAACATCAAATTCTATAGGCTCCACTCTTTGAACTTTAGAACGACGTACTTCATGAACTTCAACAGAAGGAGGACATCTTCCATCAACTTTATTTAAAGGATGTTGCTCATCATCGTCATTAGAAGAATGTTGCTCACCCAGTTCTCTTGATGTAGTCCCCTTAGATGTATCCCCTTTTGATTTTTTATTGTTGTTAGCCTTATAGAACAAAAACATAGTTTTTAGTAGCTTGGGTGCTCTTGCTTGACTCATTTTTAAAGATACTTGATTAACTAGATAAGCCAAAAAAAATGTATCAATAACTAAACAAAACTACTTCAAGGAACCAACAAATAAATATATAAAAATTAGAAGCTCGATGTTTCACTCGGTGTAGAGTTTACCTCAAGATCAATCTCAAACTGATCGAGCAAGTCGTCAGATGCATCGTTCGTTACTTTGCGGGATCTGAGGGAATAATAATCAGATTAAAAAGTCTGTTGATGATAGTTTATGGTATGCAAGAATTCTCGGGAAGAGGAAGTGTTGCTTACCTGAACTTGTAGTTGAAGGGTCTTTACATAGCCAATAGCCTCACAGAGCAAAGTTAAACCTAGAACAGATACCCAAATTAATGTTTCATCCAAACCCCCATTTTGCTGACATAGATTGAAGAGTAAATAAAAAGAGTAAGAATTTTTTTAAGAAATATCACTAGCAAAACAGAAGACATTCATAATTAGGACAATAACTCATTTTGTTAATTAAGAAGAAGCCCTATTTTCCCCAACCCCGACGTTTACATGCTGAAAACAATATATTAAGTTACACAATGTAAGTAAAAGCAGAACCTCTAACCATTAGTTGATTATATAAGAAACGTTAGGCCATCAATTGCATTCCATTTATAGTTTTCGGCTTGGCCAGCTTTACGAGCGCAGTGCCCTTCGGCCCCTTCTAATTCTTGGATGTGAATGATATGCTCTGTGAGAGGCCCGCCTTCTAATTCTTGGCTACCGATGTCACCCCGTTGCCGTTTCGATCTCCATCATTAAATGTCATTCATTTCTGTTCACAAGTCGCAGCCCTAAAACTAACACAACAAACAGATGAGAGGGGAGGTTGGTGGGTGGGGGTGGGTTAATTGCATATAATTTATAATTTTTCCTATACTATGGTAAAAAATTCAAAATTGACCCCAGGCTATAGCCCAGGTGGGCTTGGGCCTAGTTCAACCCACATTATATAGTGCGATGCTGGATGGATCTTTGCGAACCGCTACGAGCACTTAATTCTTCCTCTATAATCCATTCACGATCTCTCCGTGATCATCAAGTATTGTGTGCTCATTTGTTTGTGTATTCAATCGTAATCTCCACATTGGTATGCTTTATAGCGAGCAGAATGAAATAAATTCATGTTTCAAGTAAGATAACATTTATGTACATTTCTTGTAAAGTATGGCTATAGATCTTTCAATCATCTTTATATTTCATTATATATTTAGTCTGAATATCTTATCTTTAATTAATTGCAAATATTTATGGCAAACCTGTCAGAGTAAAATATGTAATTTCCTATACCGTATGGTGCATTACACTGATTCGATTGAGGCAATGAGGTATGAGTTCGATTCGAAGAGGTATGATTTCAATTTGAAGAAGTATTAATTGAGTTGGTTTTATGTGCAGGTGTCGTGCAGAGTCCCTTGTAACGAGTCGACGCGTTGGCGATAGAACGAATCAGTGGATGAGTGCGAGGGAGCACAAAGTGCTCGTACGGTTAGCTCGGACGAGATGATCGTGCAACGAAGCTAAGGTGTCAGGCCGCATCAGCTCGACTAAGCGATAAAGAGATTGGCTTAAGGTGGGTTGGTTCAGACCCTTCTCTCTAACTTCTTCATGCCTAATAAAATATACCTTATATGCGTGCTATCCTTGAGGAGTCCACGAGCGTGGCTCAAATGAGTATAAAGTTGAAGTGTGCGTCAAAATTAGGATAGAATATTGAACATTGAACAATTGAGGCGACGTACATCAAGTGCACGGGTCACGATAGGACATTGATGGTAGAACATTAAAAGAAAATATTGAGGTGTGCATCAAGTGCACGACTCAGAAAATATTGAACACTAGGCCTAGAACATTGAATGATGACGTCGAGCATGCATTTGTGCATGGAGACTATGCGTATGGATTGCATAAGCAAAGTGGACAATTTTTGGCGCAATGCCACAAAACTGTCGGAACATTGAAGGGTATGCTTCACTCGCGAAGCATGCAGTTGTTGCACAATTGTCATAGAACTGCCATTATACGAATGACTTGAGAATAGTTTGAGTTAGTAGATGTTGCGTATTGCTAGGGATGTGTTCGGAACCTACGAGTCGCCGTTTGGGACATTGTGCATCAATATGGATGTGTTGGGACATAGTGCCGATGTAACTTGAGATAGAATGATGTTGACGCAAGTTGATATGGTTTATGAGTTACTTGAGAAGGTGATTATGATTGTGATGATTTCTTAACTTTTGCGCATATTACATTGTCAATGGACTTGGATAATCTGTGCATGGTTTTCGTATCCCTCGAACGTATTACTACCGGGGCTCCCTGACTGTTCAGCCTAGGAGGGAATTGAGATTGGTATTTATAGAGCACTTCATTAGGACGGATTGGGACTGGCCACTGAGGTGATAAGACACAATACTAGTAAGTTTAGGATCCTTTGGATACAGGACTAGCAACCGTACGAGGAGCGATCGCCGGCTTACGTTGAGATATAGTCCATTATGACTTGGTATGCCATGACCTTTCATATAGATAGGGCCGGTGGGCTGAGATTAGAATTGGGTACAAGCGTAGGTCTTGCCACCCTTATGATTATGTTAAAGTAGTTGGTTGGTTATGTGAATTGTTATCTATTTGCAGGCTTGGTGATTGGGGATGAAGATGTGCACGATCACTATGGTTATGTACATTATATGGCTAACAGTATTGTTTGCCATTAAATATCAAGAACAAGAATTACAGAGGAATTTGAACTTGATTGCAAACTCGCTTGTACAAGAGAAAGCCTAGAAAGAAATCCTAGGAAACAATCTAAGTACAATTGTTTAGTTTTTGATTCTGGGGGGTGACGATGGAGGCTCGAAAAAGTGTAGAAACTCTGCCTTACTCCTTGGACTATCTGACACGGTCCTTGCTCTTGAAGAAATTTCCTTTCGTAGGTTGCCAGCCTTTTGCATGGATGTGGTACCCTGCTATTTATAGTAATAGATATCTTGAGCCGCATAGATGGCCCCATGACCACGTAGCTAAATCAGCAGATAAAGACCCGCTCTTTGGCCCCCAGCTGGTGACTTGTTGAGATTTTTTTGCAGCAAATCTGGGTGGTTGAGACTTGGTCAGCCTGCCACGTGTCCTATCGCAGGATAGGATTAATTTGCTTGAGTCATTTTCAGCCGCATATGTCTTTTAGTGTTCGGCCATGCTGGGCCGCATAAGACTCATGCGACTTAGGTAGCGGTCTCCTTTAGTCCGCATGTAGCTTGGGGACTTTTGAGCCGCATAGATTCTATATTCTGGGCCGCATAAAGCTCATGCGGCTCAGGTTGCAGTCACCCTTGGCCGCATGGATTGAGTCGCATAAGGTTCATGTGGCTCTGGCCGCATGACTATTTCCAGGCTGGTAACATGACACTTTGTTTGATCACGTCTTATCTACTTTTTGTCAGAGTGTCAGAGCTGTCAGTTTTGTCAATTTTGACCAAGTTTGTCAGCTTTATCAGGAGGGTTGATCAGCTTGGTCGCATAAGTAACTGTCACGACCCGCTCCCGAATAATCGGATACGAATCGGACATGCCCAGCCTTCGTCGTTAGACACGACGAAGTAAGCGTTACCAATACTAGGAAAAGCTAACAAGTAATCATGAAAGTGAGATAACATCACAGCATCTATAAACGAATCCCAGAACAAGATATGTCTAAGTATTTTATTACATTCATTCAGAAAAAGAGTAATGTCTGTCTAGAGTCTCAAAACAGGGAAAAGACATAAAGGTAAGGTACTAGGCCTCAGCGGCCTCTAAGTCCAAAGCAGCTCCAGCTGGCTCAGCAAGAATGGCAGTGTCATACCCATTAAAGGTATCGCAAATAGCCTCCATTTCACCTGCAACTTATCCAGTCAGAAGCGGAGCAAAGCACAATTCTAGGTAATGAACAAGACATCATGATATGAAAGTACAAGAGAATATGGTATGTAAAGCATAAGGAAAGAACATGGGGTATAAGCACAAGAAAGAACATGGTATGTAAGTACATGAAAGAACATGGTATCACATGGTATAAGCTCAGGAATCATAGGAACTAAGTACAAGTTATATCTCCTGAACATGTGTGCACAATATTTGAAATACAACTATGATATGTGATCGGATAGGGGTAGGCACATGAAAGCACATGAATGGTACGGCTTAGGGCCCGCGTGCACGATGCGAGGCCTAAACTAAACACACCTGAGTTGTTACTTGGGTTTGGTCACATATATAGTGTATTTCCCCTCCCTAGGTACAAGTAAGAACATGGAACAAGAGCACCAGAACATGTCGTGTCACAATATGTCAATCAAGGAAGTACATGATATAATGTAATGTACAAGACCATAGAATATACTTGCCTTGCTCCAAAAAGTATGGGTAATGAATGGAGCTGGATGTCCTCCTGTTATATTGGGTACAAGTTGGTTAAGCTCTAATATTTATACTAGCAATTCATTTCTTGTCTATCACTGTACTTAATTTTACTTAGTTAAAGCTTCATCAGTAAAAATATTATAGGAGAAAGAGTTAGAATCTATATAGTAAAATAGTTTATAGATTTTAGCAAAATAAATATTTATTAGTAACATATTTATTATTTTAGGTCGACATTTATAGTCTATATGTATTGAACAATTAAACTACAATAGTTCTCCAGGACCAAGATAACCTAGAATTTGTATGTTCAATGAACAAAATAAGGAATTGGCTCAATACTAGTAAACCCTCAAACAAGACTCGACTCCAATAGCCAAAGGAACAACACCACTTAATGTTCACATTGAACTCCAAATCAAAGCTACCCACACCAGCATTCTGACAAGCTCCCCAACATGCCAAGCTCAAATACAATACCCAAACAAAACTTGGTTGAATCCTACAACCCCAACAACTAAACACACCCAAAATTGTCAATAGGTGCACACATGAGTCCCTCAAGCCATTCACAAGCCTCTTTCAATATGTGTTATTACACAGGTTTCCCACAATCCAAACCAGCTACTGCTCTACATGCTAGCCCATCAACTCATAACTATTACCAAAACCAGAGATTCATAAGATCAAAAATAATTGTCCAGCTTCAATATGCAAAGAAGTAACAGTTCAATAGACAACAGAATAAAGAAAACTCATCAAACCATTTGCACACTTGAAATTTGTAATCCAAACTCAGCAAAACCCAAGTTAGCAAAACACAAACAAAATTAATCTGTATTCAAAATTGGTCACCCTCTGCTACACTTGTTGTTGCACACCCGTGCCAAACCAAGTTGAAATCTCAGTCCGATCAATATTCATGCATACTACCCCAACACTGAAATATACATTCAAAATTACGAAATTAAAATAAGACTCATGCTCCCCTTGTTAATCCGGCCCTGACATGTACACACATCCCGGACAAGATCTCTGCCTGGACACAGCTACACCACTGCAACACAAATGGTCACACACAACCCGACACAGTCTCAGGAACACGAACTCTGGATACGATCTGACCTTCATCCAGAAGAAGACTCAAACGTACGCCCAACGATTACGATGCATGAAAGGAACACACGCCACATAGAATTATAATCGAGCATCCAAAGTATACTGAGTAAAAGAGTTTGAGGAGAATTACCTGAACAATTTGAACCGTTGTAAGAGACAATCTAGGGGTAGCCACGCCCTCAATGATAGACACAGACACGAACTAACTGAGCTTAACTCAACACTGCAACACAGATCAAACAGAAAGTGACATGGAGAAAGAGCAAGTATTAGAGAACAATCGAATTCTCCAACAGAGTTTCACCAGGATAAAGAAATAATACTTACAATCGAAAAAGAATCGAAGATACTCCTCTAAATTTGGACACGGTCCTCGTACTTGTCCGATCTCAAAATTTCTGTTCTTCGAACACAAATTAATCACAAAAATCAGATAAAAGAATAATTAAACCAAGGGATTGATCTCAAATCTGGCTACAGAATATTCAACCAAGAAATCGACAACTGAACTTGATACTCACCAGGAATCGATATCGACAACTTTGATTAAGCAGCGGTTACGCTCAAAGAGGGAACGGCGTCTGCATGAAATTTCGAATCGAGGATAATTAGATCGGTCGTAATCGAAAAACGAAAGAAAAACAAAATCACACTTACCACTGTCGATCGTCTAGATCAGAAGAATGGATCACGCGGATGAGATCGCCGAGGTCGATCAATCCTCTGGACAAAACTACGACAAGAGCATAGATCTGAGAATTTAAGTAAAAATGAACCGACTCTAGAAGAGTCCCAACAACCCACCTCTCCGTTGGTGACAAAATCGAATACACAAGGAGTGTCGTCGGGAAGTTCAATCGCCGCCGTCAGGAAAACCGGTCGACGTCATGGCTTCCTCGATCTGCGCTCTGCCGATGATCCGCCACCAGATGGTCGCGTGTTGTCAAGAAACTCACCGCCAGTGAGTGGCACTGCTGCGGCTTAGTCGTCAGAAGAAGACATCATCATCGTCGACATACATCGATGAGCTCGTCGAGAGATTAGGGTTAGGTTAGGGAAGAAGGAGAAGAATGGAAAAGTCTAGAGCTTGAGAAAAATGACAGAGAGAAATGGCCCTTTCTCTCTCCACTCGCATATAAAAAGAAGAATAGAAATTTTCAGTCCAGTCCCTCCACCCAATGCAGAATTACAAATAAAACCCTTGCCTTTTCAGTATTTACAAGAGTTGATGGATTAGTTAGAAATTTTGTTAAAAGAAAGTGTGGGGCCACTAATAGTTGGTTTTAACAACCAGAATTCAAATTTGGAATCAAACAATCTGAAAAAAATTTAGAACATTTCAAATATTTGAAAAGTGGGGTTACAGTAACTATTCCTTCTGCGGCTCAAATCAGTCTGGTTGCAATATAGTAAAGATGGCCCGCAAGGGGCATGTCGAGTCTGTCATGCGACTCTTCTTTATGCGGACCAATTTGGCCCAAAGTACTCATGCGGTCAGTTGTGATCCGCATGAACCCCATATTTTCTATGCTTCTACAAGACCCTCTTCAAAGTTTTCAAATTGCAAATTTGGAATACTTTGAATAAGAAGCATGGAGATAGGTCAAGCCGCAGGGAGGCTTCGAGTTATGAGAGACCTTGAGCCGCAGGGACATTTTGAGCCGCAGGAAGATCTTGAGCCGCAGGGCGATCTTGACTGCCAGCTGTCACTGCTGCATTTAATGCCTTGATTTGGTTTTGGATTTGGACTCTTTTTTGAGATAAACCTGACGGTTACTAAGGATAAAATCCCCAAACGTCATCGTTATCTTTAACGGACTCGAGAATCGAAGCGGCGCTCCTTATAAATATAGGTTGTTCATAGAGGGATTTTTTCCTCTTTCATCTTCTCCTCCTTTGTCTTTTGTCATTCTTTCTATCCCAGTTAGCCATGGTTCCAAAAGCGTCCAACTCGACTGGTGCTACGGCCAAAGGGAAGAGACTTGCCTCTCCGTCGAGAGCTGCGGACTCTCCTTCCATTCATCCCGATGTGCAACCCCCTCTCAAGGGTAAGGACGGTAGGAAAACGATGACTTAATTTTGAATGGCCATATCGCATATTTTATGTGCGGGCCTGTCATATATCGTCTTATCGTCTTTGTGCTTTAGGCATAATTGATGCATGTCCTATCTCATTGGACTGCATGTGTTCTGTATGATGGAGCTGCATGAGCTGAACCGCACATAACTGAGCCACATAGACTCTGTCTGACTAGGCCACATATCTGAAAGGGAGCCCATTCCCTTTATTTTCATATGACTATCTTCTTTCTTTGATTTTATTATTTACAGCATCCATGCCGAAGGCTGAGACCATTATGATGGAGGAGATGCTGCTTCCTCTCATCAAACAAGAGTCACCTCTTGTCAAGGAGAAGGTGATACCGAAAGTGGAGGTAAAAAAAGAGTTAGCGTCCATCAGGGAGGGAATTACTCCCAAAATGGAAGTTGTTGTAAAGTAGGAGCCCAAGTTCGAGGGTAGTAGTACTGGGAGTTCTGACCCTCCTACCCCCACCGAGGACCTTAATCAAATAGATCCTTCGTATGCGAAATGGTTGAGGGAATGGTATATGCCTCAACACAACTAGGATCCATGGGTTCCCATGTTGTTTCCGGGAAAATAAATGTCCGTATTTTATCTTGGTGTTTATGTCTGTCTTTAGCTGTAGTTTTGTGTTTCGCTTCTTTTGGACATCAATGTAATCATTTACTTCCTGTCTAGATGAGGAAATGAAGAACTTTTTGGGTTGCTCACTCTTGTGACGAATATGTAATTTTTTTTGAGATGTAATCCTATGAATGGAACTGATTTTGAATAAACAGAATACATTCACTCCATTCTTTGCTTGTGGTATCTGTGGTGCTTGTACTAGAGGGCCTAATACAGCATTTATGTTTGATAAAGGATATCCCACTGGAGAATTTTTTTGTGGACCTATTGCCCTTTTGCGCATCTAGAGATGCAAGCAATAGATCTGAATGATATTTTATGGACCCATTACTCTTTTTGTGTACCAGTGGTGCGAGTAATAGATTAGGGTAACTTCTGTGGACCTATTACCCTCTTGCGCACTGGTGGTGTGGGTAAAGATTTGAACTAAAGCCTAACAGAGGTATTATGGACGTGATAAGTTTTATGGTCTTAACACCATATCTTTTATCCCTAATAGGGTACAGTGTTAAGTCAAGAGACCATCGGTATCAGAGGTAATATGGACGTGATACATGATAATCAGGAATAATCTTTGGTGGACCTATTACTCTTTTGCGCACTGGTGGTATGAGTAATAGATTTTGAGACAAAACCCGGCAGAGGTAATATGGATGTGATAGGTTTTGTGGTCTTAATACCATGTCTTTTATTTCGGGTAGGGTACAGGTGTTAAGTCAAGAGACCATCGGTATCAGAGGTAATATGGACGTGATACACGATAATCAGGAATAATTTTTGGTGGACCTATTACTCTTCTGCGCACTGGTGGTACGAGTAATAGATTTTGAGACAAAACCCAACAGATGTAATATGGACGTGATAGGTTTTGTGGTCTTAACCCCATGTCTTTTATCTCAGGTTGGGTACAGGTGTCAAGTCAAGAGACTATCGGTATCAGATATAATATGGACGTGATACACGATAATCAGGACCAGGAAGTTTGTTCAGAGATAACGATGAGCTGGGTAGACTCCAGTGTGATAAAGCATTAAAGTAGAAGTTCAAAGGTATCAGCATACATGACTCGCCACTCAGGGAGATGCGATGTGAATCCACTCGGAGTAAAATAGAGTGTGAGTTCAGAAGTACTTGGTGTACATAACTCGATGGCCTGGAAGATTTGGTTGTTTTAGGGAGTACCAGCATGTCCTTAGGCATAGTATTTCTTCAGAAATTTGTCGTTTATGGGCATCATGAGCAAGTCTCCGTTCTGTTTCACGAGCTGGTATATGCCGTTGAAAAATACGGTCTCGTTGATGTACGAACCCTCCCACTTGGGCTGGAATTTGTCGGCAGTTTTGTGAGTCATGACCATCGGTCTACGAACGGCCAAGACGAGAACGCCTATTTGGAATGTCCTCTGCTTGATTTTCTTATTGAAGGCCCGAGAGATGCGTTCTTGATAGAGCTCGATGCTTTGTTGAGCTTGCAAACGCTTCTCGTCTAAAGCTTCTAATTCTTGTAGCTGTCGACGGTAGTTATCATCCGACGTCAACCGGTAAGTAAGGGCCACACGAAGTGAGGGGATCTGAGTCTCCAATGTGCGAACTGCCTCACTCCCGTACACCAGAGAGAACGGTGTATTTCCTGTAGCCGTCCGACTCGTAGTACGGTACGTCCATAAGCATTCGCCTAACTTTTTATTCCAGTCGCGCTTGTTTGAAGACACGAACTTCTTGAGAAGCTTGATTATGGTCTTGTTAAAGGCTTCGGCCAGACCATTAGCTATGGATTGTATGCCGTTGAAGCCACATTCTGAATCCGATTTTTGTCACATAATCGGTAGAAAGCATGGCTTGCGAACTGCGGACCATTGTCATGAATGATCCTCCGGGGCAGTCCACAACTGTAGATGACGTGATGTTTTATGAAACTGATCACGTTTGATATCTTTACCTCGGCCAGTGGAACAGTTTCCACCCACTTGGAGAAGTAGTCGATGATTCTAAATATAAACCGCTGCCCTTTGGACGACGACAGGGTAATTGGGCCAATGATGTCCATTCCCTATGCTTCAAATGGCCAAGAGGCTACCATTGGGTACAAGAATTTGGAAGGCAGATGTATGAAATATGCATGGATCTGACAAGCCTTACACTTCTTTGCATAGTCGACTACGTCTGCTACCATCATAGGCCAGTAATAGCCCATCTGACAGAGACGGTCCTGCAACTTTGGGCCTGGTTGGTGAGCCCCACAAATGCCATCGTGAGTCTCCCGTAAGGCCTTTTTGGCTTCTGCATTTTGTAGGAACGAAATCGTAAAGCAGAATACTCTAGAGGGGGGTGAATAGAGTAGGCAGCGGAATATTGCTAATTAAAAACTTGTTAGTGTTAGCCCAATGATTATATCATGTTTTTGAATATGGCTAATCAATTAAGTTTAACTAGTGATGTCACTAATATTCATGTAATCTCTATCAAGTTGCTACTTAAACTTAGCATTGTCCTAAATGGTCTATATCATATTGCTATGCTTGTATCATACTGCATCATATTATTTTGTTTCGTCTAACATATATTTGTAGACATGCAGTAAGCATGATCAAGCCTTGACAAAGCAGGACACATGCAATGGAGAATTATTGATGGGCCAAAGACGGCGTCATACAAGAAGATTTCTCTGAACCGCCCAACGACCTATCCGGGGCCTCGCATCGGGGGTTCCGCTGCCCGGTCAGCGGACAGGGGTCGAGGGGGCAGCGCCCCCCGTCAGGGGTTCGGGGGCGAAGCCCCCGAAAGGTATTCAGATTTTCAGATCTGTTTAACTTTGGACGATTGTCGTCAAGGAAAAATACGTCTTCAATGTCAGGAAAAAGACGTCATCTAAAGGGCTATTAGTTTTCATATTTATTCTGTATTTTTCCTTTTATTGAGTCTAGGAAAAATGTGAGATTGATCGGATCGGTACTGGCTTAGGTTTTTCTCAGTCCACAAACAAAAATAAGCCTACCTAAGTATCCCAAAAATCCACAATTCCAAAAGGCCCAAAACCTATGCAAATTTGGTTTATTCCTTACTGTTCTGAACCAGCAGAACTCTGACAGAACTCTGACCGAGTTCGGTCCGAGTTCGGTCCGAGTTCGGCCCGAGTTCGGTCTGGGTTATTTGAAATACAGTTCCCTCCAAATCTGCATGCAACGTTCGTATGCAAAATCCTAGCATCCGAACTCTGTCCGAACTCTGCCCGAGTTCGGTCGTCCAAAAATACTATAAATAGAGTTGAGATTACCATTCATTTCAACAATCCAATTTCATCTCTTCTCTTCTCTATCTAAAGTGTTCTGAGCTTTTACTTTCATATCTAAGCCTTTACGACTCTTAGCCAAGCCAGTACAGTTTCTTTTTAATCTAGAGTTTGGTGTTGAAGAGTTGTATCGGAGGTTGTATTCAGAAAACGTTCCAGTTTTCCAATTGCCTTCTGGAGCCGGTCGTGCGCTCGTCACCAAGCACGGTGTTGTGGAGTTGGTCGTGCACTCGTCACCAAGCACGGTGTTGTGAAGTCGGTCGTGCACTTGTCGCCAAGCACGGTGTTGTAAGAGTTGCAAGCACTCAGTTAAAGCTTGTGTCATAGTGGATTAACAGCGAGCAAGAGTACTCGCGACTGGACTAGTCCTCTCAGAGGGAAACCAGTATACATCGTGGTGTTCACTGAGTTTGAATTCTTGACTCTTACTTTACTGTATTTATTTACCGTCTTTTATCTGCCATAATATATAACTGCTTAATATTTTTTAATTGGTGATTATTTTCCGCTGCACACGCACACACTCTATTCACCCCCCCTCTAGAGGTGCTCAACGGTCCTACAATTGGTATCAGAGCGGGTTGTATTCATATATAACACTCTAGAGAGTATAAATATGGCAGCTGTGAATTCAATATTCAACGATGAAGGGCAATCCACAAATAGACTCCCACTATTTGATGGAACGAACTATAGTTATTGGAAAACACGGATGAGCTTGTACCTGAAGTCTCAAGACTTTGACTTATGGTCAATTGTTGTCAATGGCTACCAAAAGCCTACTATCACTTCTATTCTCACATCCTCTATTATTAACAAACCTTATTATAGTTACACAGAGGAAGAGAAGAAGTTAGCTAGCCTTGATGCAAAAGCAAAGCATGCTTTTTATTGTGCTGTAGACACAAATGTATTCAATTTTATTTCTACTTGCACAACATCTCATAAAATTTGGAAACTTCTTAAAGCTACTTACGAGTGCAGGTACGAAAGCAGTGCTAGCAACTCCAGAGAGGAGGATAGTCTTCATAATGATTCAAATATGTGCATGATGAAATTGGGATTTAAGGTACAACACAATTTCTTATACGAAGAAAAGCTTGTATGTGACAACTACAAGAAGATAGACCACATCCAAGATGATTGTACTACTACAAGAAAGGAGAGTCACTACGAACAATCAAATAAAGGAAGATCATCGGGCATATGGTGTGAAAGTGAAGCAACAAATTCTGAAGAAGAAGAGAGACCTCATCAAGCTGCAAATTTATGCTCAATGGCATTATCTAACGAGGTACAGAATAATTCCCTTCTTAAAGAGAGTGAATTTTCTTATGATGACCTATCTGATGCTTTCAGTGATCTATTGAAAGAACACGAGAAAGTATTAGATAAGTATAAGCAAGCTAAAAAGGATATTCTCTGCTATAAGCTTGAGAATAAAAAGCTGACTTGCTTATTGAATGATGCTAGAAACACTTCTACTTCTGATAATTCTACTGAGATTTCCACACTTGAGTTTAGATTGCATGAGGCACTTGAATGCATTGAGAAAAGCTCTCAAGAAAATGCTAAACTTAAGGAGGAATTAGAATCAGAACAGAAGAAGTATTCTATTGCTTCATGTAGAATTGATGCTCTTTCTGCTAAATATGATGAGATCTGTGCTAACTCTAAAAAGTTAGAGATTAGGCTGGGAAAGCAGGTAGTACAACCTACGACTCAGTCTAACCCAGGGCACTTAGCACATCACAAAGTCACACACGTCAAATCTTTTACAAAGGAAGCAAGCAAAGCTAAAGCATCACACAACCATGCTTTCTATTACAAGTATCCACGCACATCATATCACACCACTTCACATTCTCATACTGCTGCACATAGCCCTAATGTTAATACTTTTTGTCATTATTGCGGCATGAATGGACATGTTTCTCATTATTGTCAGATTAGAAAACTTGTTGATATGAACTTGTGCAAATGGGTTCCCAAAGCTAACAAATATGGATCCAAGTATTGGATACCAAAGACTTCACCTAATTTTGCAGGTGAAGCTTCTCATATCAAATAGAACCATGGAGCATGTTGGTGATTGCAAAGCTACAAAGGTCATCTTCCAAGCAATTGTACCAACAGAACTGTGGTCACTAGAACCACTTCGGTAACATGCTTTCTAAATATTTTTTAATATCTAGCATGTTCTTATTGATGTATTGTTGATATCTTTTAATTGTTTATCATTTATGTGAGTTATAATCCTAGCATGACTAGTTGATTAGCTTAAATGATTATTTCACACTATATAGTCTTTCTTTTATTAGTGTGACACATTTATCTAGGTATGCTCTTTACTCTTAGTATTTATCTATGAAGATGCATACCACTCTAGTCCATAGAAGCTTTTGTTGTTGGTTTATGCTTTTGACTTTTTGTCTTTAATACTTTTAATGGTCACTTCTTATCGATTTGTTTTTAACATGTCACATTTACTTTGATCGGTATTTTGTGAGTATGTATGTTTAGCACAAGTCTCCTATTTACTTGAAAAATATATACATATATTTTTATGTTAACCTTGTGCTTACATAATATACTCATTATTGATTCTTACATCTTATTTTGAGTAATTTCTTATGAATCAATTACATCTTTGTCTGATAAAGTTTATTTATGCATATTTTTGATCTTGTGATATTTTTTATGCTTGTTAATGATATATGAATAATTCATTATCAATCATATATTGCTCACATGTTTCGTATATTTTTGTATAAATATCTTTATGGGGATATATGAGTTAAGATTCAAGTTCTATATTATATTATTTTAAAAAGTAGTTTCAAACTTGTGCTTATCTCATACTTAAGCTATTGATTACTTTGAACAAATTCATATACTTCTCTTTATTAGCTTCTTCCTCAAAGCCTCTTTTTTAAATGATGTATTTTTTTTTGGCTTTTTGGTTGACATTTTGTATACATGATGTTTTTAATATCTTGATCTTGATAAACCATTCTTTGGGTATTTACTTTTAGGAATTCTGGATTTCGACGATGTTCGATGATACTGTATATATTCCTTTGAATCTAAGTTCTTAAAAGTAGAAACCATTTTGGGAACAAGCCGAAAGGGTCCTTCTGTCATACAGGTGTAAATAGCCTGAAGCGACACGGTACACTAGTCTTCAGACTACCGCTAGCTGGGAACCGGCCCCTACAGCTAACCCGAAGTGATCAATACTTTATAGACTTAAGATTTATCAAGATGTATTTGCAACTATTTTCTAGTTCTGGATCCAAGGTGCTGTCAAATCTCCTAGGTTCCAGAATACATCAACGTATCTAGGTCCTATATTTGATTTACAAATGTTTTATATTTTATTGTTACCCAATGATTTTGTAGCACATATGGATAAATGTAAATTGATACATCTTATACTGTATGCTACATTGTTCTAAGATTTTTGTTAGGTCCATGGAATATAATTTATTTCATATTGCACTAATTCTTTTTAAATCGTCGGTTATTAAAGAAGAGATTTATTTTGGGTACAAGCCTACAAAAGGTCTGTCTGTCACCACGACTACGGTCGAAGCGAAGCGGTACTTAAGTGTTCCCCGGTGAACCTCCGTTAGCTGGGACAGTACCTCTACAGCTAATCCAAGATTGATCAATGCTTTATAAACTAAAGATTTATTGAGATCTAGTTGCAATTGTTATCTGATGGATTTTAAATTTTAGATTTGATGGATAAATATTATTTAATGATTTATATTTTCACAAAAGGTAGCATATGTTGATCTATCTTGTCGATTGTGAGATTCTATTGCATAGATCAATTTATGTCATCTTTTGACTTATACGATTATTCATCATGCTAATTTAAAATATCTTTTAATTGTTTTATTTTTAAATATTTATTTAATGGATATTTCTTCTTTTGTCTAAAGATGATTGTTTTTCGTATTCGTGACTACTCATTGAATATTATGGTATTGTGATTTCATCTTTAGCTTGTGTAATATTCGTAATATTAATGATTTTGAGCTTTATATTATTATCTTCTTATTCAAGTTACTTACTGTCTATAACAGTAATTCTTTGCGGGGAGAAGTCATGCAAATTGAATCTCTCTTTCAAAGCGTTTCTTTTCTTTAACCCTACGGTTGTCAGTGAACACCGTGCTATGGCTTTAAAAGGAAAGAAATGAACTTTGATAAGAAGACCTAATATTTTTGAATTAGTTTCCTACCTTCGAAAATATGTCTCTGAATTTTATTTTTAGATATAGCCATGTAAAGGTGGAGCAGTTAATTGTTTCAAGTCAATTAGCCCCTTGACATGCCATATATCTAGAATACACTTTTCTTTGGACATATATCTAGTTATGTTTATCTGTTCAAATGGAGTTATTTATGATTTATGGATTCTTTTATTAAAATTGTTTTCGTGATTCGAATCGCCAGCTTTCAGTCTGAGGACTAAATGGACGCATTCGAACATTTATTAAGACAGTTTTTTTTTAAAAGTCTTTTTGATTTATTGAATCTGTCCGATACTCAAATGTTATTATTAAAGATAGTTTTCAAAATCTTTTAATATCTTAAAATATTTTTTTATATTTATTGGAAACATATTTTCTTCATCTTTAAGCGTTTATTTATATTAGATATTTCTTTTTCTTGCCTAAAGATGATATTTGTTTTGAGTTTGGAATTTTATATGTATTTGATCAAAGGAAAGAAAAGATGCATATCTTGGATATCCCTTAGATCTTGTGATTATTTATTTTATCTATTTTATGCATATAAATTATTTTTGAACTATATACACATATTTTAAGGGGGAGCAATTTAATTGTTTCAATTCCTTTATGCCCTTAATATGTGGTATAACTAGTTCATCATGGGCATATTTCTTTTACCTAACATATCTTGTTGAGTTGTTCATGATATTTAGATTTGTATTTTATGAGAGAATATATGATTATTATTATTTATTTTTTAATTCTCTCATTCGAGTTTCTAAAAGTTATCTTGCCAAAAATATATTTAATTATTCTTATTTGATTGAGTTTAAACTGCTTTGGCATTTCTTATTGAGATTTTATCTCAAAGTTTATGATTATCTATACTTATACTGTTCATACTTTGCGGGAGAGCATTCAAGTCGACTGGATTTCTCCTTCCCAAGTATTTTATCTTCATTACCTTCATGTTTATCTAATGGATATACATATATCATGCTAAGGTAATTGAATTCAAATGCATGAACTTTGGTATAGATTTTGCATAGATTCTAGTATACATCTTTTGATTTTTTTTCCAATGATTATACGCTTTATGGAATTGACTCACTAATTTGTATGGGCAAATTATGAATCATATTTTTTTGTGATCATTGTTAAAAGTTTCATTATTTTTTTTAATTTTTTTGGTATATACTAGATCTGTGAATTTCTCATGAATTATTTATGACCAATGATTGATTTCTGCTATATTGATATCTATTTCTTATTGAAATCCTTTATTGGTATATTTCAAAACTAGAGTTATATTTATCATAATATTGAGTTTTGAATATCATTTTTGGATTTCTAGTTGGTAAACTATGTATTGTTTGATTTCAATGTTCTTTGTTTACGTTCAACCAACTATTTTGACAAATTTTTCTACTTTAGTTATGCAATTTTCTAAACATGTCATTTCACTGTTCTCCTAATCCTTGATCATGATTATTATTCTTTTTCCTTCCTCCTATACTTATGCTTGAGTTCGTTTTATCTCTTTATTATGGGGAAGCTAATGTTTTGATCATGTCAAAGGGGGAGAAATAAGTTTAAGTTAGCAAAGATTTTTTTAGTAATATGTGTTTATTAGCGATATATACATCTATTGTATCTATCTTAAACTTAACCGATTTGCCATAATCAAAAAGGGGGAGATTGTTAGCCCAATGATTATATCATGTTTTTGAATATGGCTAATCAATTAAGTTTAACTAGTGATGTCACTAATATTCATGTAATCTCTATCAAGTTGCTACTTAAACTTAGCATTGTCCTAAATGGTCTATATCATATTGCTATGCTTGTATCATACTGCATTATATTATTTTGTTTCGTCTAACATATATTTGTAGACATGCAGTAAGCATGATCAAGCCTTGACAAAGCAGGACACATGCAATGGAGAATTATTGATGGGCCAAAGACGGCGTCATACAAGAAGATTTCTCTGAACCGCCCAACGACCTATCCGGGGCCTCGCATCGGGGGTTCCGCTGCCCGGTCAGCGGACAGGGGTCGAGGGGGCAGCGCCCCCCGTCAGGGGTTCGGGGGCGAAGCCCCCGAAAGGTATTCAGATTTTCAGATCTGTTTATCTTTGGATGATTGTCGTCAAGGAAAAATACGTCTTCAATGTCAGGAAAAAGACGTCATCTAAAGGGCTATTAGTTTTCATATTTATTCTGTATTTTTCCTTTTATTGAGTCTAGGAAAAATGTGAGATTGATCGGATCGGTACTGGCTTAGGTTTTTCTCAGTCCACAAACAAAAATAAGCCTACCTAAGTATCCCAAAAATCTACAATTCCAAAAGGCCCAAAACCTATGCAAATTTGGTTTATTCCTTACTGTTCTGAACCAGCAGAACTCTGACAGAACTCTGACCGAGTTCGGTCCGAGTTCGGTCCGAGTTCGGCCCGAGTTCGGTCTGGGTTATTTGAAATACAGTTCCCTCCAAATCTGCATGCAATGTTCGTATGCGAAATCCTAGCATCCGAACTCTGTCCGAACTCTGCCCGAGTTCGGTCGTCCAAAAACACTATAAATAGAGTTGAGATTACCATTCATTTCAACAATCCAATTTCATCTCTTCTCTTCTCTATCTAAAGTGTTCTGAGCTTTTACTTTCATATCTAAGCCTTTACGACTCTTAGCCAAGCCAGTACAGTTTCTTTTTAATCTAGAGTTTGGTGTTGAAGAGTTGTATCGGAGGTTGTGTTCAAAAAACGTTCCAGTTTTCCAATTGCCTTCTGGAGCCGGTCGTGCGCTCATCACCAAGCACGGTGTTGTGGAGTTGGTCGTGCACTCGTCACCAAGCACGGTGTTGTGAAGTCGGTCGTGCACTTGTCGCCAAGCACGGTGTTGTAAGAGTTGCAAGCACTCAGTTAAAGCTTGTGTCATAGTAGATTAACAGCGAGCAAGAGTACTCGCGACTGGACTAGTCCTCTCAGAGGGAAACCAGTATACATCGTGGTGTTCACTGAGTTTGAATTCTTGACTCTTACTTTACTGCATTTATTTACCGTCTTTTATCTGCCATAATATATAACTGCTTAATATTTTTTAATTGGTGATTATTTTCCGCTGCACACGCACACACTCTATTCACCCCCCCCTCTAGAGGTGCTCAACGGTCCTACAGTTAGCAGTTAAATCATAGATATAATAATAATCACAAGAAGTAAATGACAGAATTTAAAAGTGATCAGAAGGCAAACGCAAACACCGAGATTTATACTGGTTTTCCTCTGGTGAGGACTAGTCCAGTCAGAAGAACTCTAGCTTCCAGTTGAATCCACTATTGGAAAATCCCGCAAGTTTTCATATAAAGTCCTTGCAACTTCTACAGACGCGAGCTTTGATACGAAGAACTCGTCCAACTTCAATTGTGAAGAGTTGAATCTTCTATCAAGCCTCTGATTACAATCACTCTGAAACTTCTAGACCGTACCGCACTAGCAAATCGACTAGAGGATTGTAACTGGCTTGGGATTTAAAAATGAAAGCTTTTTAAGAACTCTTTCGAAGACTGTAAGCTTTAAGAAGAGAAGATTGAAAGTGAATTGGTGTATTGAAATGATCGAAATGCTTCTCTATTTATAGCTTTTCCAAAGACAGAACTCTGACAGAATTCGGACAGAATTCGGACAGAACTCTTCGTAACAATCCGTAACTGAAGGATGACCAAGTTCAAAAATCCAACGTTCACTAACGTTCCAAATGGCCGAACTCTGGCCGAACTCTGGCCGAACTCGGGCCGAGTTCTCCTGAGGTTCTGTCAGTTCATTTTTTGGAGAAAATAAATTTTGGGTTTTTGAACAATCCTTCAAAGGCTTTTTGTAAAAAGAATATTTTTTAAAAACATGGATCATTTGTAAAAGAATATGATGGTTTTGAAAAACGTTTTCGGATAGCCTATTTGGCAGTACGACTCGGTGTATAATGTATTCATAGACTCAATAAAATGAAAATTATATTACTTAGCAGGAAGTACATTCTGAATGGCAAACGGCTTCAGTCTTGAACATTATTGATAACCATTGTTGAGAAGTGTCCAAAACATCGTAGGTAAACATCTGAGTAGACTTGTATTTATATCGAGACAATGTTTTATCAATTATTAAAATCAGGTTTGACCATGACCAATGGGCCAACAATCTCTCCTATTTTGATAATTGACAAACCTTGCCGATATAACATCTAAGCTTGGAATCAAATCAAAATTTAAAAAAATTGTTCATAACCTGTATTTTACAAACATGTTAGATCCTTATTTCTCTCCCGTTGTCACTTAGCAAAATAATTGCAAAAGAGAAAGCTCCCCCGCAATCAATGCATAAGTAACAAACAGTGAAGAAACACATAAAAAATAAATAATCATGACAGATGGTAGAAACAGTAAGAGAAATAGAATAACAACACAGACATGTATTTGTCTCAGGCAATTTGTAAAGAATAAAGCAATAAAAGATAGATAGTGCTACGATAAACTGAAACAAATAGAGTGCTGAATAATAGACTAAGATGCCAAAACTGAGGCATAAACAAAAACAACCATGTCCATAAAATAAAGAAAAAATACTGATAATAAAAAAACTGATAAAATTTTGGAATGTCGGAGCATTTCCAAGTAAACATAAGACAAAAAGTAACAGTCTCAATAATCTAACATCTCAAAACTCTTCATCATCAACATCATCATCTTCAGCTGCAGCTCCAGCATGTCCAGAAGGACCAGCTCTAGAAGTACCAGCACCAGAAGTGCGAGGAGTGGCGCCAGCGTAAAACTCACCGACATAGTCTCGAGGAGGGGCACGAGCAGTACGATACCAATCATATGCGTTCCCTGGCTGGAACAGAGAGTGTACCGCCTCGTCGTCAATGCGGTAGCCAGAAACAGAAGGGTCCCGAGGCAGAGAGCTAGCAGAATTTCCCGTCTGTGCAAACCTCATATCGACGAAGGAGTTGGCAATCGTCTGGAACCGAGTCACATCACGGAACTCGTGTTCCCTAGAGGTCTCAACATAAAAGACTGTAGATCTGATAAGTGCTGATGGATACCCTCAAAAGTCATAGGATAAGAATGAAGAGGAACAGGTGATGCAGGATCAGTGGGAGTAGGTGCAGGAGGAGTAGGTGCAGTGGGTGGAGGAACAGATGCAATGTTGCGACGAGAGAGTTTGAGAAACTTAGGCTCGGGGTCGACAGCACAAGTAGATAAATCAATGTCAAATCTCTGAAAAATGCGAGGAATGAGCATCGCATAAGATAGGTTGCGGTCTCTCCCGCGACATCTACCCATCGTCTAAATAATAGTCTTAGGAGCAGAAAAGGAATCCCCTTAAGAATATAATAAAGAGCAGAAAGCTCAAGTGCAGTGACATCATCTTTAGAAGTAGATTTTGGAAGTAAGGTGGAATAGATAATGCGATGTAATTCGTAGTTAAACAAGTTCAAGTTATTAGCCTTGAACTTTCCAGGAAGAACGCGTGCGGGCGCACAAAGTTCATTCTTGAAACTAACGAGTGTCGTGCCATCGGGGAAATCAAAATCAGTGATGTCATCTAGCGGGGCACCTTCGTTTGGAATACCAAGGATTTCTGCTAACGTGTTATCAGTGAATTCGATATCAATTCCTCCAACACGTGTCCTCGCTGTAAAAGTGTCTAACACAAAATTACAGTAGAATAATCTAATGGAATTAGTGGCAATGGGAAATTGTAAGGTGACAAAATATTGTAACCCTAATGCCTCAAAATAAGGACGGTGATCCGAAAAGACAGTCCACTTAATCGGTGAACCAGTGCAAATAGTACGCATGTTAAAATCAGCGTACCACAATAACGCTTGATCGGAAGTTTTAAAATAAAACTCATCCGACGCACTATCGTCTGATTGGACCGGAGAAAAGAGGCAATCTGTATGTGGATCTGAAGACGATGCCTCTTCACTGGCATTGGTCTTCTTCCTCTTGAAGGGATTGAACTTAGGCATTCTTTTCCAAAAATTTCTATAAATCCTAAGTATTGAAAAGTGGTGAAAAGAAGGGATTATACCTTCCAAGAGTCGGATATGTTGTAGAGGATGACGATCTCCGCACAAATTCAAAGTTTTGATGAAAAACACCACAAGAATTGGAAGAACAATGAGGGAGTAGAACTAGGGTTTCGGAGGGACGGAGCTGCTGTTATGAGGATGTGGGAAAGTATGAAGAAGAAGGAGGCCTCGGGTTGCTGTTGTTATATATAAACACCCAGCGAAACTCTGGCCGAATTCGGACCGTACTCGGGCCGAATTTGCCTAGGGTTGCCTGGCTATATATATATAAAAAAATTCAAATGAGACCACATTCTTTTTCATTGTTTCAAATGCTTAATTCGAAGTTTAGTAATTTTAAATCTCAAAATAATATAATTAATATTATTTTATAAATTAATATTCTTTACTCAGCATCTGTCTCAGATTAGTTGTAGGAGTACTGTCCCAGCTAACGGAGGTTCACCGGGGAACTCATAAATACCGCTTCGCTTCGACCGTAGTCGTGGTGACAGACAGACTCTTTTTAGGCTTGTCTCCAAAACAGTTTATGAGTATCGAATAAATAATTAATAAAACAAAAATTAATTAATATTATTGATATCTAAAATTCCTCATTCTCGACGTAAATAGTTGAAACGATCTTCCGCTAAAGGTTTTGTGAGAATGTCAGCTAATTGATTCTGTGTGTCTATGTATACAAGGTCTATATCTCTATTTTGTTGATGATCTCTAAGAAAATGATGTCGAATCTCGATATGTTTAGTACGAGAATGACATACTGGATTCTTAATCAAATTAATAGAACTAGTATTATCACAGAAAATGGGTATATGTGTAAAATGCAATCCATAGTCTTCTAAGGTTTGTTTTATCCACAAAAATTTGTGCACAACAACGTCCTGCGGCGATATACTCAGCCTCTGTTGTTGATAATGCAACAGAATTTTGCTTTTTTACTAAACCAAGAGACTAGAGCTTTTCCTAGGAAATGATATGTGCCGCTGGTGCTTTTTCTATCTACTTTGCATCCGGCAAAATCAGCATCAGAATAACCGGTTAGGTCAAACGACGTAGTTTTGGGATACCATAAGCCGACAGAAGAAGTGCCTTTAAGCTATCGAAAGATACGCTTAACTACGCACAAATGTGATTCCTTAGGATTGGCTTGAAAATGAGCACATAAGCAAACACTAAACATAATGTCTGGTCGACTGGCAGTTAAATAGAGTAAGCTACCGATCATACCTCGATACTTACGTATGTCGACAGGTTTACCTTGTTCATCAATATCAAGCTTGGTTGAAGTCGCCATTGGAGTGCTAAGTGGCTTTGTTGCTTCCATGTCAAACTTCTTTAGTAGATCTTTTGTGTACTTAGCTTGATTTATGAACGTCCCATTGTTGGTTTATTTGATTTGCAGTCCGAGAAAGAACTTTAGTTCTTCCATCATGCTCATCTCAAACTCATTCAGCATACACTTTGAGAATTCTTGACAAAGAGATTCATCAGTAGATCCAAAGATAATATCTCTACATAGACTTGAATCAAAAGAATATTATTATTCAAAGACTTTATAAATAAAGTAGTGTCAACCTTTCCCTTTAAAAAATTGTTATCAAGTAAAAAAGAGCTTAGACGATCGTACCAAGCACGAGGGGCTTGTTTCAAACCGTATAAAGCTTTCTTCAACTTGAAAACATAATCAGGAAATTTAAAATTAGTAAAACCGGGTGGTTGAGCTACATAAACCTCCTCTTTTATAAAACTATTTAAAAATGCACTTTTGACATCTATTTGAAATAACTTAAAATTATGAAAACATAAAAATGCACATAACATGCGAATGGATTCTAATCTCACAACTGGGATATAAGTCTCATCGTAGTTGATACCTTCTTCTTGATTGTATCCTTGACCTACGAGTCGAGCCTTATTACGAGTCACTAAACCATTCTCGTTCAGTTTATTTCGGAATACCCATCGGGTACCAATGATCGGATTATCAATAGGCTTGGGAACAAGTTACCAAACTTGATTTCGTTCAAATTGGTTTAATTCTTCTTGCATAGCATCTATCCAAAAATTATCACTATATGCTTCATCAATACTTTTGGGTTCAAACTGTGAGACAAAAGCAACACAAGAAGCTATATCTTTATTAGAGGAGCGAGTACTTACACCCTTGGTAATCTCACCAATTACCAAGTCCTTTGGATGATCAGCCGTGAACTTCAATCTTTTTGGCAGACTCCGAAGGTAGCTGGTTCCTGGATCTTCTCTAGGAGGATCAGCTGGTGCATTGCTGGGTACATTGAAATCTTCGTCATTGTCATCGATTGTCGTTTGATTTAGTTCATCAAAGGTGACATTGATTGACTCTTCGATGATCATGGTTCTTTTGTTGAAGACTCTGTATCCTTTACTTTTGCCCGCATAACCTAAAAATATACCTTCATCGGCCTTTTCGTCAAACTTTCCCAAATTATCTTTTGTATTAAGAATAAAGCATTTACAACCAAATATTTTAAAATATGAAACTGATGGAATTCTATCAAACCATAGCTCAAATGGAGTCTTCTTCGATTTGGGTCGAATTAGAACTCTATTGAGAACAAAATAAGCTGTATTGACAGCTTCAGTCCAGAAATACTTGGGTAGACTAAACTAGTTTAACATTACTCTGGCCATTTCGGATAGAGTTCTGTTCTTACGTTCCACAACTCCATTTTGTTGTGGAGTCCTAGGACAGGAGAATTCATGTACAAAACCGTGTGTGTCACAAAATTGCTCAAACTCTGCATT
This sequence comes from Iris pallida, assembly GCA_029216955.1. Classification (NCBI taxonomy): domain Eukaryota; kingdom Viridiplantae; phylum Streptophyta; class Magnoliopsida; order Asparagales; family Iridaceae; genus Iris; species Iris pallida. The sequence continues at coordinate 1,624,597 of JANAVB010018999.1, forward strand.
CTTGAATTCGCCTCCATGTTCGCTTCTAATACGAGTGATCATGTAACCTTTTTTATTTTGTACTTTCTTGCAAAAGGTGACAAATTTTGATAATACATCATTTTTGCGTTTCAGAAAATATATCCACGTGTATCTAGAATAATCATCTATAATGACAAAAGCATATAGCTTACCTCCGAGGCTAGCAACTCTGCTAGGACCAAATAAGTCCATATGTAGTAATTGTAGAGGTCTAGTAGTACATACAGCGTTTGCTGACTTGAAAGAGGATCGAGTAGCTTTGTTCTTTTCACATTGACTGCATACCGAATCCTTCTTGAATGTAATGTCCGGTAAACCGCGTACTAGCTCCTTTGTGGATAATCTGGAAATAGTATCCATATTTGTATGACCGAGTCTCATATGCCACAGATGACTCTCATCGCTTTTATCCATTAAACATCTACCTGAAATATTAGTATCTTCCAACAAATAGAAAATATATATATTGTCTTCTCTAATACCTTCAAATATAGTACTACCAGTTGAACTATCAATAATAGTACATTTGTCTTTTACGAAGTTAATACCATAACCGTGATCAGCTAAATGGCTTATGCTGAGCAGATTATGTTTTAACTCAGTAACAAGACAAACATCTTTAATCACTGGATAGGGAGCTTTACCAATATCACCAATACCGATTATATACCCTTTTAAATTATTGCCGAAGGAGACGTATCCTTCTTTATTCCTCTTCGACAGTGTTGCGAATAATAAAGCGTCGCCGGTCATGTGCCGTGAGCAACCGCTGTCGAGGATCCATTTGCTCCTAGCATGTGAAGGGTGTCCCACCTACAAAATAATTTGCAGATGAAACTATTGGTACCCATTTCTTCTAGGGTCCTGACTGGTTAGTTTTCGGTATCCATGCATAAATATTTAGATCTACTAGCTTTCTGATTCTACATGCAGAAGATATATGACCAATGAGGCCACAATAATGACATTTAGCATGTTGAGTATTGAAAGCTGAGTGGTGTGCATGGTTGGTAGGTTTGGGTTTTCTAGTATAGAAGAAAGCATACCTATTATCCTGTTTGGGCATAACCTTTTTAGGCAAAGGTTTGATAGGGTTAGGTCTGACAGTGTTAGGTTTGGGAATGTTTCAATTTTTCGGTAAGTGACACGTGTTAGAGTAGGAAGCAGCAGTCTCAGGCTGTTTTCTTAACCTAATTTCCAATCTTTTGGAAGTGTCATATAACTTAGTATAGTCAGAAGTGAGTACTTCCATTCTGACTTGTGCACTTTGAAGACTTTTCTTCTCTTTAGAAAGTTCTTCTTTCAGTTGGTCAATAACCTTGTCTTTTTCTTCGGATGACTTGGTAGTCTCGTGTAATAAGAGCTTACTAGAAGAAAGCTCACCAGACTCACTAACAGTATCTTTAACCTCAGCTAGTAGGTCGGTAAGTCTTCCTATTTCACCTTTGTACTCTTTGAGTACCTTCTTAGAGGTCTGCTATTTGCTACGCAGTTTCCTGTAATCACTTAACAGTTCACTGAAGGCTTCTCCTAATTGCTCAAAGGTGAAGTCATCATATGTATCAACTATAGGTTCAGAAAGTACCTGATCGGATGGCATAAAGCATACATTTGCAGCATCTTCTGATTGTTCATCTTCTGAGTCGCTGGCTTCACTTTTATGCCATATGCTGGTGTTGGCATACTTCCGAGATGTTGATCTTTTCAGGTTCCCTTTCTCGTATCTATTGCTCTTCTTGCTTGTTGATGTGTTTGTAGGACAGTCCTTCTTCATGTGTCCTTTCTTCTTGCAGCCGTAGCAGACAGCGTCATCTTGATACCAGTTGTTGCCGCCATTATTCTCTTTTTGTCTTCTTCTCATATCTCAAGAATCTTTTGAATTTTCTTGTAAGGAGTGCTTGATCTTCAGCATCAGATTCACTGTTATATGAATCATCTTCAGCAGATCTTCTGTGCTGAGCCTTGAAAGCGATCGTCTTCTCCTTTGGTGCACGCTCTTCAAAGTCTTGTAACTCTAGTTCATGAGTGAGTAGCTTACCCATGAGTACTTGAAGTGTCATAGTAGTGAGGTCGTTTCCTTCAATGGTTGCAGTAGCCTTCGAAATCCAGTTCTTTGTAAGTGCTCGCAAGAGTTTGCGAATCTTTTCATGGTTACTGTAATCTTTGCCTAGGGAGGACAAAGGATTTACAATATCCAAGAATCTTTCGAACATCTGAGTAAATGTTTCGTTGGCTTCATCTTGAATGCCTCATACTCTTGAATAAGTCTGCTGACCTTTGATTCTTTGACTTGAGTTGTGCCATCATGTGTGACTTCAAGAAGTTTCCATACTTCATTTGCAGTTGTGCAGATAGATACCCTGTTAAATTCAGTTCTGTCTAAAGCACAAAATAAAGCGTTAATAGCACGTGCGTCAAGACTGGCCTTTTTTTTTCTTCCTCTGTATATTTGTCATAGGATTTTTCAGTTAAAACTCCATCAACATTTATACGAGGTGGCTTTTTATAGCCATCAATAACCACAGACCATAAGTCAAAATCAAGAGATTTCAGAAAAAAACTCATACGTGTTTTCCAATAGGTGTAGTTTGTGCCGTCAAACAGTAGAGGTCTGTTTGTGGCTTGGCCTTCACTTGTAAATTTTACAGTTGCCATGTGTAAAGCTGTAATCTATATAAAATTGAATATAACTGCTGTTTTACCTTACTTTACCTATATAACCCGCTCTGACACCAATTGTAGGGACGAAATCGTAAAGCAGAATACTCTAGAGGGGGGATGAATAGAGTAGGCAGCGAAATATTGCTAATTAAAAACTTGTTAGCAGTTAAATCACAGATATAATAATAATCACAAGAAGTAAATGACAAAATTTAAAAGTGATCAGAAGGCAAACGCAAACACCGAGATTTATACTGGTTTACCTCTGGTGAGGACTAGTCCAGTCAGAAGAACTCTAGCTTCCAGTTGAATCCACTATTGGAAAATCTCGCAAGTTTTCATACGAAGTCCTTGCAACTTCTACAGACGCGAGCTTTGATATGAAGAACTCGTCCAACTTCAATTGTGAAGAGTAGAATCTTCTATCAAGCCTCTGATTACAATCACTCTGAAACTTCTAGACCGTACTGCACTGGCAAATCGACTAGAGGATTGTAACTGGCTTAGGATTTGAAAATAAAAGCTTTTTAAGAACTCTTTGGAAGACTGTAAGCTTTAAAAAGAGAAGATTGAAAGTGAATTGGTGTATTGAAATGATCGAAATGCTTCTCTATTTATAACTTTTCCAAAGATAGAACTCTGACAGAATTCGGGCAGAATTCGGACAGAACTCTTTGTAACAACCGGTAACTGAAGGATGACCAAGTTCAAAAACCCAACGTTCACTAACGTTCCAAATGGCCGAACTCTGGCCGAACCCTGGCCGAACTCGGGCCGAGTTCTTCTGAGGTTCTGCCAGTTCATTTTTGGAGAAAATAAATTTTGGCTTTTTGAACAATCCTTCAAAGGCTTTTTGTAAAAAGAATATTTTTCAAAAATATGGATCATTTGTAAAAGAATATGATGGTTTTGAAAAATGTTTTCGGATAGCCTATTTGCCAGTACGACTCGGTGTACAATATATTCCTAGACTCAATAAAATAAAAATTATATTGCTTAGCAGGAAGTACATTCTGAATGGCAAACGGCTTCAGTCTTGAACATTGTTGATAACTATTGTTGAGCAGTGTCCAAAACGTCGTAGGTAAACATCTGAGTAGACTTGCATTTATATCGAGACAGAGTTTGATCAATTATTAAAATCAGGTTTGACCATGACCAATGGGCTAACACATTTGATAGGCATCTTAACAGTAGTCCGTCGTAAGATTGTCGATATAATATTTTTGTTTCTGTGTCATAAAAGAATCTGAGAGAATGCCTTCTGATTGAAGTTGCTTCTTTCACATTCTCAGGTAGGATTCCATAGACCGCAAAGTCGATGAACGGGCGTCTCCAGTCTTGCACGTCATTGGTTATCTGGGCGGAGGAACTCGTATCCAGTTGAACGTTGTTTTTGGGACAGACCAACTCATGGCCTATCACATCGACTAGATGATGAGCATAATTTGAAACCGCCAGAGAAGCGGTGAGGCCTGCTAGGGCATCGGCTTCAATATTCTGGAGTCTAGGAACATGCTCTATAAAGAACCCTTCCAAGGTTGCAATGATGGCAACTGCTGTCTGATGATAGGGAATCAGGTCCGTGGTATGAATCTCGTATGAGCCTCGAATTTGATTTACAATCAACTACGAGTCGCCATATGCTTCTAGGTATTCGACTCCCACTTCTTTTGCAAGTCGGAGCCCAATGAACAAAGTGTTATATTCGGCTACATTGTTTGAACAGGATTCTGTGAGAGAATATGCCCGATTGACCACCAATCCAGAGGAAGAGATTAATAATATCCCAATTCCGACGAAGATGTCACCTTGGGGCCCGTCCTTGAAGCACCATCGAAGAACTTCCGCCACACAGCATCATATGAAGTCATGTTTGAGATAACGACTTCGTCTGGGATTTCTTCATCAATTTTGGCTATTTATGAGCCTGGATGGGCTACTAGAAAGTCGGCCAAGGCTTGACCTTTGACAGCCTTCTGCGGAACGAAAACCATATCGTAGGGGGATAACTGTATTGCTCATGTAGCTTGATGAGAACTGAGTGCGCCTGGCTTGGTCATGAGAACCCTGAGAAGATTAACTCGAGAGACAACATGGATGGTCTTCCTCGACATATAGTGTCATATTTTCAGAATGGCGAATACCAAGGTAAGGCATTCCTTCTCCACGGCGGTGTACCTATGCTCCGGCCCGACCATCATTCGGCTGAGATAATAGATGGCTTGTTCGTGTACCGCATCGTTGTTCTGTGCTAGCAAGGCGTCGAAGGAGTGTTCTATCGCCCGTACATAGAGCAGGAAGGGCTTTCCAGCGACCGGGGCTACCAGAACTGGCAGATTCGTCAATTATTCCTTAATGTCATCAAAGGCACATTGGCATTCCTCATTCCATACGAAAGAGACGCCTTTCTTCATGAATTGTGTAAAGGGTTGACATCGTCCTGAGAGGTTAGATATGAACCTCCTGTTGTAGGCTAGTCTTTCCTGAAGGCCGCAGAGTTCACGGAGGTTCCTCGGTAGACTCATCTCCAGGATTGCCTTTGTCTTATCGGGATCTATGTGAATGCCCCGAAAAGTAATGACAAAGTCTAAGAACTTCCTGCTGGACACGCCCAGAAAGGACTTAGTGGGATTCATCTTCAGATTGTGCGCTCGCATAAGATCGAACACCGTCCTCAGATCGTATAAGTGATCACCCTTGGAGCGGCTTTTGACGGCGATGTCGTCAACGTAACACTCTACCGTCTTGTGCAAGTGATATCTGAAGATGATGCTCATAGCTCGTTGATATGTAGCACCGACATTCTTCAGGCCGAAGGGCATGACTGTGTAACAATACACGCCGATCGGTGTTCGGAATGACATATGCTTCTCATCATCAGGAGATATTTTGATTTGATTACATCCTGAAAAGCCATCCATAAAGGACATACGCTTGAAGCCACACATATTATCGATCATTATGTCGGTGATAGGAAGAGAGATCATCCTTAGGACATGCCACATTCAGATTGCGAAAGTCGATGCAGATTCGGATTTTTCTGTTCTTCTTGACAAATGGTACTATATTAGCTATCCAGTCTGGGTGCTGCTATTCGTGGATAAAACCGCTAGCTATAAGCTTATTTACTTCCACTTCAATGGAGTTCATTATGTCTGGACGGAACCGCCATTGCTGTTGCTTGACTGGTTTTGCGTTCGGATGAATATTGAGCTTATGAAGTACGATCTAGAGATTTAGCCCTGGCATGTCTTTATAGCTCCAAGCAAAAATGTCAATAAACTCTCTGACGAGTTGCAATAACGACTCCCACTCGTCGTCCGTCAGGCTTTTATTGACGAAGATTGGCTTTGGAGAGGATTCGTTACCGAGATCAACTTGCATGACTTCGTCTTCAGTGGAAGGGTCCCTTTGTTCAAAGCACTTCTCCCATTGTGCATCAAGTTATTGGGCCCATGGCTCCAATTCAAGAGGTTCGAGTAAATCTTCGTCTTCCTCTTCAATATCGGCGGATGCCATGTTGACAGATAATGTCTGCCTGAATATATCTCCAATGCTATCATCGGAATCGTATGTAGGTGATTTGGATGAGTGAGAATGCCACTCGCATTCCTGATCGGACCTCTCGGGCGTTGTTGCTGGTGTAGCATAACCGAGACCGTGTCTGGACCTACTATAATAATCCCGAGGTCTCTCGGCCGGGGCTGACAGCTGCAGAGGTGCTCGCCGGCCGTTGCCGTAATTGAGACCTGGGATAGTCTCCATGTCGTACCCCTGCTTTTGCATAAAGTATTTTGCTTGAGGACTATACAGGTAAAGTGGTAATCTTCCAGCATCGGGTTCGAGATCAAACTCTTGAGGAATGAAAGGTTGAGGACCTTCTTTTCGGCCAAAGATGATCGCGTGATCCCCTTCTCTTCTGCCTGGGACTAGGAAGTAGGCACCTCTAATGGGAGTAAGTCGATTTGCAGTATGGACGGTTGTCAGCTGTGTGTGCAGGTTAATATCCTGCCCCATAGCATACATCAGATTAAGCTTATTACACTCAGGATAGTTCAACGGCAGCCTCTTATTGATGAAATAAAGAATCTTGTCTACAGGGATTACATCATCAGGAGAGGGACTATCCACCTTTGCAACATAATACTTTGTGAGTTCTGCATCCTCTTCAGCTACCCCATGCGTGACCGGAGGTTGGGACGCTGTCTTGGGCAGCTTGACCACCAAAGGTTCCGCTTGTGGCGCTGGCTTGTCTGAGGACCTCGGATCAACACTTGGTTGCCGGCTCGTCTTGGGAAGACGGATGACCATTGGCTCGACAGAGGACTTCGTGTCTTCCGATTGCTTTTGACTAGATCTTGGTAATCGGATCACCATCGGCTCCATAGAGGGCGTCACATCATCTGGTTGCCTTTGATTGGATTTTGGCAGTCGGTTTACCATCGGCCCTATAACGGGTTTTGGCTCCTGGCTAGATCTCGGGAGTCGGATGACCATCGGTTCCAACTGTACAACTGGGGCAGGGGAACCGGGCACCTCTTTATGTAAAGTTGCGACAAGGGGTGCAGCTTTGCCCGGTTTACGGGCCTGGAGATAGATTTTTCAAAGGTTCCTGTGACCCTGTTATAGCCTCCGGTTCGTCAGTTATGTGCTTCTTGGACTCCTTATATAGACAAGCCTTCGAAGAATAGTAAGACTCAACCCCTTTAAAGGGATCGATGTCGGCGAATTCCGTCTTCAAAAAGTCGTGCTTACTGATATACTTGAAGCACTGGTGGAGTGTGGATGACACGATCATATAGTCATGTATCCACGGACGCCCCAAGAGGATATTGTAGGACGTATCTGCGTATATGACGTATCAGGTAACCTTCGTCCTTAGGTCGTCGATCTGACATTTCAATCGGATCTTTCCTAAGGGGTAGCTCCTTCCCGAGTTGAAACCGCTGATGACAGTGTTGGTCGCCGCTAGCCGGTGCATAGGGAGGCCGAGGACTTGAAGCAGGCTTTTCGGGATGATGCTTATCGACGAGCTAGGATCGATGTGCATCCGATCCACCTTGATGTCGCCTATGTATCCAGTGTAGTACAAGGGGCGATCATACAAGTTGGTCTTGATCAGCATGTCCTGTGGGGTGAATACGATGTTGGAAATTGCATTCGCACAGTTGCTGCCTGGAGATCTGTCGACGAGTCTTCCCCTGTAGGCTTGACCTGGGCTAAGTAAGCATCAATATTCTGGAGCGCTTCGCTCAATGCGACACGAAGATCCTTGGAGAGCCTTAGGAGCTCGTATAACGACAACTTTGCCAGCGTATTAGCCAGTTGTGCTAATATGTCAAAGTTGTAAGGAGTATCCAGCCCTTGAGGTGCATCTTTACGGAGCAGCCTGTCGAAGTGGGTTTCCTTCGGCTTGGACCTGTCCGTCAGTGGAGGCTGAGACGGCCCCGAAACATCAGTGGCAGACATCGTTGCCAGCTGAGGGACTTCGACTGAACAACCCAGAGTGGGCTAGACTTGTGCCCCAGACCGGGAGACAACGGCCACCACCTTCTCAGCTTTGGCTAAAATTGTATGGCAGGATCTGGACTTCCTGCCCTTCTTCTTGTTGGTTGGAGATGATACCGCCTGGGTAACTTTGGACACTAAGTCAGGGTGTACCTACATGACCTCTCCTTATGACGTGGTGAGAGGTACCAAGCCAGTCATCTGCTCCCAGATGGGGGGAAGATTAGTAACCTCCATCGTTGCCCGGGGGATAGATATTACCCCGTCTTGAATACTTGTTGGAGGAAAGTCACCAAACTGAATTGATACCACGTTTACCGCCATGGTAACCTCTTCAAAGTCTAGCGACAGAGCTTTGGAGTCGATAAGACTCTGGATGTACCGCTTTAATTGAAAGCAGTCATGAGTGGAATAATGAACATAGTAGTGGAAATGGCAGTATTTTGGGTCATCTATCTCTGTCGCTCGAGGCTCGCGTCTTGGTGGAGGGAGTTGGATCCTGACCCCTTGCAAGAGCATGTCGAAGATAGGCTTGACATGACTATCTTCGAATGAGTAATTCACTTTGGGCCACTGAGCTTCTGTCTACTTTTGTTCAGGCTTCTTGGTCGTACCAGCGACCAGGGCCTGTTTGCTTTTATTATCCTGGTTATTGGAGGTGCCGCCACTGTTGTTGTTATTGGGGGTGTTACCAAGACGTTTGCCTTTGTCCTCTCCATCCAGGATGTGTAATCCCAGCTGGCGAGCCTTCACTACCAAAATTTATCGATTTAGCGACGGCCGAATCCGTCGCTAAGACGACGGTAATAACTATTAGCGACCGATTGTCGATGGATATTGGCCAAAAAAATCCGTCGACAATCAGCTCGTCGCTAATAACCATCCGTCGCTAAGTTGTCGTCACATGACGGAATAGCGACGGATAGTCGACGTCACAATACGAAGCATTAGCGACGCATTTCCGACGGACTGTCGTCCACTTCGGCTTTTAAGTACTTAACTGTGTAGACAATACCGACGTAAATTTCCGTCGCTAACCCGTCGTAAAAGCGTATCAGATCGTATCGTTTCGTCGCTAATCCGTCGATAACGTCGATATCAAGTGACGGATTAGCGACGGTTTTCTGACGGAAAAGCCGTCGACCAGCTTCTGGAAATTCATGTCATTTCCAGCAACTTGGCAACGGATAAGTCGTCGCTATGCCGTCGCAATATATCGACCGCATAGCGACGGATTAACCGTCGACCTTGTTCTGGAAATTCTTGTTATTTCCAGAATACGGGCGACGAATATGTCGTCGCTATTCCGTCGAACAATAAATCATGCTGACGGATTGTCCGTCGACCATCCGTCGCTACCTGGGAATAATTTTCAAATATCCAGGTAGCGACGGAATAACCGTCGAAAAATAGTCGGTAACTGGAGACATCCGTCGCAAAACGGTCACAAGTCCGTCGCTAACTGAGAATATTTTGAAAAAACAATTACTGCTTTTTAGCTGTTCGCAAAAATTTGTATAAACCAAACCAATATATAATGCACACCAATTATCCAACAATCACATAGACCAAATATATTATGCACACCAATTATCCAAGAATCACATAGACCAAAATATGCACATACGAATTTAATGCACACCAATTATCCAAGAATCATATAGACCAAACCAAATTAATATAAAATAGACATCAGTTATCCGGAAGAGTAACCTAATATCCATCGTTATAATCCGATCATTGCACAAATATTCTAAATTTTTCACAAATATTCCAAAACACATAGGAAAGAGTTGGCCAGTTACAGTAACCTAATATCCAATCCTGACGACCGATCATAGCACAAATATTCCAAAATTTTCACAAATATTCCAAAACACATAGGAAAATCGACTTTAGCCTCAACAAAGACCACAAGTCAGACGATGAATCCTCACAGCCAGGGATGATAGTTGCGTTGAGGCATGTACCATTCTATCAGCCACTTTGCATACGAAGGCTCAATCTGGTTGAGGTCTTCTGTAGGGATAGGAGGGTCGGTCCCGATGCTACTACTCTCTGACGGTGGCTCCTCCTTAGCTTCAAGCTTGGGAGCAATCTCTTCCCTGATGGTCATCGGTTCTTCCTTGACAGTCACCGGCTCTTGTTTGACGATGGAGACTTCCTCCGTGTCGACCTCCAAGGGTTTCTTGCCTCGACCCCTTCCTCGACTAGTAGCACCACCTCGACGAGTCCTAGGAGCCATCTTTCTGACAACAGAAATTTTCATATAGGGTAAAGAAATTTACTCAAGTTATAAAAGTTGTGACGTTGGTTTTTTGCGTTCATCATCATTAGAGGGAGCAGCACTCGAAAAGTTGTGACGTTGGTAGCATGAGAGAGTAAAAATATGTATCACAAGACTAACAGAATTACTATGTAATCATGTACTCACCAATAACCAGATGTAACTGGAGTCGTTGGTACTATCGTGCAGTAATTTGTGGATCCACAGAGATGCTAGATGTACTTAGTATCTAGTGTATCAGATTAGTATCGATCTATCGGTTCAGTATAGGACGTATCATATTGGTATCGTCCTATATCCGATATGTACATGTATCGACCGAATAGCTAGGATTCATATTGGTCTTATCGATTTGGTATCGGTCATATCCGATAGGTATCGGCCGTGCTGAATTAGTATAGACTATTTCGGATTAGTATCGTGGAAGGTTTAGTAACAACTATACTTGGATTTCTCTCTTCTCGAGCTAGAATACCATTGCAAGAGAATCACCATATCGTGATTGGCCAGTTACAGTAACATACATACTTCATTTTCCATCAGGAAAAGCGAGATTGAAAAGGAAGTATGTATGTTCTGTAACTGGCCATCTACGCTTTCGTGACTCTCTTGCAATGGTAATCTAGCTCTAGAAGAGAGAAATCCAAGTACACTTGTTACTAAACCTTCAACGATACTAATCCAAAATGGTATATAATAATCCAACACGGCCGATACCTATCGGATATGACCGATACCAAATCGATAAGGCCAATATGACTTAATGGCTATACGGCCGATACATATCGGATAGGACGATACCAATTCGCTAAGGCCAATACCAACCGATACGGTCCATACCAAAACGATAGATCGATACTAATCCGACACGGTCAATACTTATAAGTACCTACGGTCCAGGAGGTTGATCCGCTAGTACATCCATGTACGAACAACGAAGTAACGATCCATTTCAATTTGGATGTGAAAATCTGTATCGTAAGACAAACTAAACATAATCAGTTCTATTTCACATGCTTAATTGTCAAGTATGGGAACGAATAGCTCAGAACACAACCCAAAATTCATTCTAGATGAACTCACGTAATATTTACAGTCTTGGTCTCAACTGTCTTCGATTCTATGATCCCATGTCTTAGGTTAAATAAATCACTAACCTCATCACAGCGAGTCTTGGTGTAGCACTCAAATGTGGGGCACCCGTAAATTCGCCGAGGTTTTAAATCATCGACATTGAGTTTTAAACCCTCACGTAGCCTTTCTGCTTCACTTCTAGGGTCGAGCAGCATCTTCTTGCAAGCTTCGGTCTCCAGATACTTAGTGTCAAGATTCTGGACGCTTTCGTAGAGCATGTCAACGCATCCTAGCGTCAATTTACTCGGCAGGAAATTGACGCTAGGATGCGTTGACATGCTCTACGAAAGCGTCCAGAATCTTGACACTAAGTATCTGGAGACCGAAGCTTGCAAGAAGATGCTGCTCGACCCTAGAAGTGAAGCAGAAAGGCTACGTGAGGGTTTAAAACTCAATGTCGATGATTTAAAACCTCGACGAATTTACGGATGCCCCACATTTGAGTGCTACACCAAGACTCACCGTCTGTATAGTTCGGTTGTTGGCGCTCGATGTCCCTGTGGTAAGGCAATGGATGAGGATATTGGGTGGGAGGGTTGCAGATGGAGGCAACAAGGATGGCGTGTTTGTGAAAGGAGGAAAAAGATACATAATCACAGACGATTTGTATATAAGGCTATTCTATTCCATGGAGTCTGCGTTGTCTATTTTCCGAAAGCATGGGATCATAGAATCGAAGACAGTTGAGACCAGGACTGTAAACATTGGCCACGATGAGGTTAGTGATTTATGTAACCAAATGTAGTAATCTTGTAATTTAAAGTTGGAAGAACATGCAAGTAGCCTTATATATAGTTGCTGCATCACCAGTCGAATGACTTAATTGCCAAGTATCGGAACGAATGGCTCAGAACACAACCAAAGATTCATTCTAGCATACATTAGTGAGTTCATGTTGATTCTGTTACGTCCTTCAGATACTATATACGATAAGAAAATAGATGATTCACACTAATGTATGCTAGAATGAATCTTGGCTTGTGTTCTGAGCCATCCGTTCTAATCAAGCATCTTTCTTCTCCTCTCCTCCACCATGGCTCTGAACCAATCTGCTCCGCCCTACTTCACTTCTTTTTATTTGACTCTCTCAGCAACATATGACAACCAGCTTAAGTGTAGAGTCGGGGGAGAAGAAGTGGGCAGGAAGATGAGAGGGAAGCAGCACAGCCGGCGGCATGACCCGGAGGAAGTACATAGGTTTTCTTCAACAGCCGTAGGAGAACTATTTCTCCTACGGCTATTGAAGAAAACCTCTGTACTTCCTCCGGGTCATGCTGCAGGCTGTGCTGCTTCCCCCTCATCTTCCTACCCGATTTTTCTCCCCCGACTCTACACTTGAGCTGGATGTCATATGTGGCTGAGAGAGTCAAATAAAAAGAAGGAAAGTAGGGAGGAGCAGATTGGTTCAGAGCCATGGTGGAGGAGAGGAGAAGGAAGATGCTTGATCAGAACGGATGGCTCAGAACACAAGTCAAGATTCATTCTAGCATACATTAGTGTGAATCATCTATGTTCTTATCGTATATAGTATCTGAAGGACGTAACAGAATCAAGATGAACTCACTAATGTAATACTAAGACATCATCTACTACTATATAAGATATAGTGATAGGTTGTCGTATCATCATTGCCGAGGGATGAGGGTCGGAGGACAGGCAACTTTATCTACGGCTACATAGTTTCTGCCTCGCCCGTCGAATGGCTGCAGGGACTATGTCCTGATCACCATGTCGTACCGTAGACTAATGCAAATGGAGCTGAAAAAATATGCATAAACCAAACCAATATATAATGCACACCAATTACCCAAGAATCACATAGACCAAATATGCACATACGAATTTAATGCACGCCAATTATCCAAGAATCATATAGACCAAACCAAATTAATATAAAATAGACATCAATTATCCTGAAGAACGTAACAGAATCAAGATGAACTCACATAATGTAATACTAAGACATCATCTACTACTATATAAGATATAGTGATAGGTTGTCATATCATCATTGCCGAGGGATGAGGGTCGGAGGACAGGCAACTTTATCTACGGCTACATAGTTTCTGCCTCGCCAGTCGAATGGCTGCAGGGACTATGTCCTGATCACCATGTCGTACCGTAGATCAAATGCAAATGGAGCTGGAGCCAAAATACAGAAACCAAAATACAGAATCAAATCCCTGGAATGGATGGCTCAGAACACAACCAACCGGAGAGGATACTCTGAGAGATCCATCTGAGTAGGACGTATACTCTGAGAGATCACCTTTACAAGAATGATATTAGTAGTGGGATTGAGTGCTGGAGGGGATACTATCAGAGTATACGTCCTACTCAGATGGGTCTCTCACCGTTACTATTTTTTTCTGACAGCATGGTGGATGTGTTCCGTCAATAGAATCTGGCTCCGAGCCAAAACTTTGCCCCGGAGCTCAAGTGGACATCCTTCGTGTAGAGCTCGAGTGAGAGGTTCCTGACAGCAAGGTGGTCTCCTTTGTCAAAGTATCCGTGCTCGTCCCACAACCAATATGGGATGAGCACGAATACTTTGACAAATGAGACCACCATGCTGTCAGGAACCTCTCACTCGAGCTCTACACGAAGGATGTCTACTTGAGCTCCGGGGCAAAGTTTTGGTTCGGAGCAAGATTCTGTTGACGGAGCACATCCACCATGCTGTCAGAAAAAATTAGTAACGATGGGAGACTAATCTGAGTAGGACGTATACTCTGATAATATCTCCTCCAGCACTCAATCTCACTACTGATATCATTCTTGTAATAGTGATCTCTCAGAGTATACGTCATACTGAGATGGATCTAATATTCTCTCTTGTTGGTTGTCGTATCATCATTGCCGAGGGATGAGGGTCGGAGGACAGTACAAATAGTCTAATACAAAAACAACTCAATAAGTAGTCCAATACAAATAGTCTAATACAAAAATAACCCAATACCAATAGTCCAATACAAATAAGTACTAATAGCTAATGAGAACCACGCTGCTCACGCAAACGCTCAGTGATACGTTCACGCATCCACCTCGAAAAAGCGAGATTTTTGGCGCGATGAGAGATATCGTCCCTTGCAAGGACTGCATGAAGAGAACTCTCGGTCTCACTAGCTACCGGTGCTGGATGAATAGAACTCCCGGTCTCACTAGCAACCGGTGCCACTTTCTCCTCAACTGTAGGAGGAGCCACCTCAGCATTCACTGTTTTCTTCAAACGACGTGCCGCTCCTCGGGTCATGGGTGCCATCTGGTAAGATCGATAGTCACAAATAATATAATTGTAACATAAGCAAGCTAACTAAAGGAACCATCATGTAATTTGAGTATATTTTCGAAAGCCGATAAAGTATAAAAAATTTGATTTTTTGCCAAATGTGAGAACGGATGGCTCAGAAGACAACCCAAGATTCATTCAAGCATACATTAGTGTGAATCATCTATGTTCTGCACATATGGTGTAGTATATGTTCTTATCGTATCTAGTATATGAAGAACGTAACAGAATCAAGATGAACTCACATAATGTAATACTAAGACATCATCTACTACTATATAAGATATAGTGATAGGTTGTCGTATCATCATTGTCGAGGGATGAGGGTCGAAAGACAGTCAACTTTATCTACGGCTACATAGTTTCTGCCTCGCCAGTCGAATGGCTGCAGAGACTATGTCCTGATCACCATGTCGTACCGTAGATCAAATAGAGCTGGAACTGGAGCCAAAATACAGTACTACTTCACCATGTCGTACCATTTTACTCTCTCTCTCTCCTCCCCCCCTCCGGCGCTCTCACTCTCTCCGGCGCTCTCACACTACTAATTCCTATGTGTTTTAAGTGTGAGAACGGATGGCTCAGAACACAACCCAAGATTTATTCTAGCATACATTAGTGTGAATCATCTATATTCTGTATACATATCGTGTATGATATGTTAACCTTATCGTATCTAGTATCTGAAGGATGTACGTAACAGAATCAAGATGAACTCACTAATATAATATACTAAGACATCATCTACTACTATATAAGATATAGTGATGGGTTGTCGTATCATCATTGCCGAGGGATGAGGGTCGGAGGACATGCAACTTTATCTACGGCAACATAGTTTCTTCCTCGCCAGTCGAATGGCTGCAGGGAATATCCGTCACCATGTCATACCGTAGATTAATGCAATTAATGGAGCTGGAAATATCCATCGCTAACCGGTGACTAGTCCGTCGCTAACTGAGATTGTCACATACACATATGTATATCACAGCTAGATGTATAGATATATACATCTATACAGAAGCACACAACTGATAGAACTCGCACTGTCCTTGAGACAGTGAACATATACACCATGAATCCAAACCCCATATATATTCACATTTACTAATCAAAACACCACCAAACTAATGAAATACCCAATATGGATAACACATTATTTAGCCAATATATAAACTCAGATGAATTTGAGAAGCAAAGCCACCCGCCGCCCCCGACCAAAGCCCGCCGCCCCAAGCCAGCCGCCCAGCCCCCGACGCCGCCGCCCCAAGCCCACCGCCCAGTCCCCGACCCAAGCCAGCCGCCCAGCCCCCGACGCCCCCGTCCCAAGCCAGCCGCCTAGCCCCCGACGCCGTCGCCCCAAGCCCACCGCCCAGCCCCCGACCCAAGCCAGCCGCCCAGCCCCCGACGCCGTCGCCCCAAGCCCATCGTCCAGCCCCCGACGCCCCCGTCCCAAGCCAGCCGCCCAGCCCCCGACGCCGTCGCCCCAAGCCCACCGCCCAGCCCCCGACCCAAGCCAGCCGTCCAGCCCCCGACGTCGCCGTCCCAAGCCCACTACCCAGCCCCCGACCCAAGCCAGCCGCCCAGCCCCCGACGCCGCCGTCCCAAGCCCACCACCCAGCCCCCGACCCAAGCCAGCCGCCCAGCCCCCGACGCCCCCGCCCCAAGCCAGTCGTCCAGATCCCGACCCAAGCAAGCCGCCCAGCCCCCGACGCCCCAACCCCGCCTCCCAGACCCCGACGCCCCCGCCCCAAGCCCACCGCCCAGACCCCGACCCAAGCAAGCCGCCCAGCCCCCGACGCCCCAAAACCCCAAGCCCGCCTCCCAGACCCCGACGCCCCCGCCCCAAGCCCACCGCCCAGCCCCCGATGCTCCAGCCCCAAGCCCGCCGCCCAGCCCTCGATCCAAGCCAGCCGCCAAGCCCCGGACGGCCCAGCCCCAAGCGCGCCGTCCAGCCCCTATACGACACCACGAGAAAGAGAGAGAGAGAGAGATCGAGAGAGAGAGATCGAGAGAGAGAGAGAGAGGGGGTTACCATCGGTTGAGAGAGAGGAGAGGACGCCGACGCCGACGACGACACCGACGCCGATCACCGAAGCCGACACCGGCGAGAGAGAGAGAGAGAGAGAGAGGAGAGAGAGTGAATTTGGGGGGAATGCGAAAAGTTCCTCCCGCCGTTTCATTTAAAGTCTGGAACGTATATATAGCGACGGACTAGTGACTGGTATACATCCGTCGCCCGGTAGTCGCCCTTTTTGATATGTGCCGACTGACTACCCGTCGCTAAGTCATCGAAAATATGTCCCGCCAATTTTCTACACAATTCCCGCCAAATATACGACTGTGTTGCGACGACGGTAAATCCGTCACTATATTACCGTCAGTCTAGCGACGGCGGCGCGACTGTTCCTCCTCCTAAAATTAAAATAAAAATGGCAAAGGCTTGTAGTCAAAAATTAGTCGCTGAGCGGCCACGAAACCGTCGCTAATACCGACAAAAAAATTCTGTCACTAAAAAGTCGTCGCTAAATGAGTGTATTTTGGTAGTGCTTCTTTAACTTCGCATCCGCATTGGTGGCGCTTATGATGAAGGTCGTCCAATCCCTGAACTGATCTTCACCCATCCAGAGGCTGATTGCGGGGAGCAACTTCTTCTGGCAGATTTCGATCAAGGAGCTTTCGGGATTGCCTTGGGGCAATCTCATTGCGGTTTGGCGGAACTGCTCGATATAGTTCCTTGTTAGCTCCCTCTCCCCCTAAATGACGTCTATGAGGGATGATATTGTCACATCATGTCCCACTTTATAGAATCTCTCTAGGAACATGTGCTTGAAGCCGTCAAAAGAATGGATACAGTTGTCCGGAAGGTTGCGGTACCTGTCGAACGCGATTCTCTCCAATGCTCCGATAAATAATCGTATGAGGATGGCGTCGCTATACGACAAATGGTCGGTTGTGACCTCGAAATAAGTCATGTACCGACTAGCAGAGGTCTTTCCGTCATATGAATCAATATAAAACAGTTTGTACCATGGCAGAAAAGGAACATCTCTCCACGCAATGGGATACGGCTACCGTATTCTGAGGTCCCGAGAGGAGTCTCGGGCGTTGAACATTGCTCGAAGCTCCTGGACTTTCCTCCTTGCCTCCATGGCTTCATCTGCAGCTGAAGGAGCGGATGCTCCGAGAGGATTGTCACCCAAAGAAGAAGCGGTCGTGTTGGAGTCCACGTTGACTGCGGGTCCCAAGCTTATTTGTCCAGGCGTCCTTGCTGGTTGAGTCGGCAAGGCAGCTTTGATTTTGTCTACTGACTTGACCAAGGACATGAGCATGGCTTCAAGTACTTCTAGACGTTGTCGGTCAGTAGGTGATTCATGATCATCGTCGGCCATAGAGACTGTCCGTACGTGGGTAGACGTGGAAGGGATCGTAGAAGAGGTGCTCTCCGTGTCGTACCCTCGTACCGAAAAATTGTCGAGGAATATCGAAATGTTTTCCTCTTCGGACTCGGAAGGGGTGCTACCCCCTGTGCAGGAAGTCACATAGTCTTGGCGAAGGCGGTCACCTTCAGGGACGTCCACGTCTGTTGCGTAATTCCAGTAGATCGCTACCCCCTGTGTATGCTCTTGGAATACCAGGTTGTCGCATACATTGAGGGGACTGCTACCCCCGGCTTCATCTACCCCCAAGGAGGTCGATGATGCACCCCCAGATATTGGAAGATTCTTTCTGGATCGAGTGCCTAGGTAGATACCCCTTGTGGCTGTCAGTGGCAATCCTCTATATGAGAGTTTCCTTACAGTGCTGGCTGAGATTGCTGGGCTGGAAAAGCCTGTCTTCTTTCCTTCCTTGCCGGGAAGAACCTTCCGAGTTGAATTACAGGAGGCGAAAGGAAATTCCTCGTCTTCCGAAATTTGTATCTGTTTTTCAAGTTATTGTTGGACAGGTACCGGCTGGTACAGTCGTTGGAAAATGGACTGTCGATCTTCATGTGTTGTCGACTTGTCGCAGCAGCAGTTGATGATGACTTAGGTGCAACGACATCCCGAGAAGGGCTCATCGCATGCCAAGGTTGCTTCTTTCTCCTTGCGTTTGTGAGTAATCACCTCTCGCAAGTCGATAGCAGGCTGATCTACCTTTGCATCTAATTTGTGGACTCGGGTATCCCAAGCACAAGGGTGCGTAGGTATCATATTTGCTCCCTGATCCGAGGCTAGTAAAAGTACTTACTCTCGATCGTTGGAGGGAGACTTTTGAGACCCACCCTATCCGTTAGCCCTGGGGGACTGGATACGGGTGGTTCTGTACAACTTTCTATCAGGAGTCCGTATAACAGTTAACGATGCCCGCTGACGATCAGCAGCTTGGACAGTTGACTGGGCTCGTTGGGCCCGTACTGTCCTAGACTTCTTGTCGTAGCACCCGAAGGCGCATAGTAAGAAGATTCCAGATTGGCATATTCCACATTCTCAATAGACCGCATGGGGTTGGGCCCGAATGAGAGATGGTCGAATACAGAACTTCTGACAGGACCGTATGAGACACCCTGTATGCGGCCAAGATTGGCTGTCGCATGAGCCATCTGCCTGTGGCCGGAGTTGGATGTCGCATGGGCCATCTGCCTGCAGCCAGAGTTGACTGCCGCATGAGCCATCAGTCTGCGGCCAGAGTTGGCTGTCGTATGGGCCATCTGTCTGCGGCCAGAGATGGTTACCGTATGGGCCGTCTGCCTGTGGCCAGAGCTGGCTACCGCATGTGCAGACTACCCATCTCACTTATACGGCCTCTTTCTCGTCTGCATGGATTTTCCTTGTGTCCTTAAAAGCTCAGCATCATAGTATTTTTCTTTGCTGAATTTGGGGACAGTGGGGTTCTCTGCGGTCGAAAGCAAGGCCGCGGGAGAGATTCGATCACCGTCTTGGGCCGTAGAAGGATTTTCTTCGAGAACCTGGTCAGGGGCAACAATTTTACGCTTCGACGTCCTGCGGGTTCTCTTTGGGTTGGCTTCCTTCTGTGACGGGCTGGCGCTTCCTTTAGAGAGCATATCTTCGAATACTCATTGGTCAAAATAAACTACGAGCATTTGCTGTGTAGAGCCGAGCTTGGACGCGTCGTATTGCATCACCAACTTCTCATCAGAGGAGAAGGAAGTCCCTAGCAGAGTCGCCATCGTGTTTGCCATTAAATATCACGAACAAGAATTATAGAGGAATTTGAACTTAATTGCAAACTCGCTTGTACAAGAGAAAGCCTAAAAAGAAATCCTAGGAAACAATCTAAGTATAATTGTTTAGTTTTTGATTCTGGGGTTGACGACGGAGGCTCGGGAAAGTGTAGCAACTCTGCCTTACTCCTTGGACTATCTTTGAAAGTCCGAATTTCGATTTAAAATGAAGTTTTTATGGCCGAAACGAGTTTTACCAAAAATCTGGATTTTGTTGCTGTTTGGAAAAACGGCATACCGCCGGTATACCGTAGTATACCGCCGGTATGCCGGTTTTTGGCACCAGAAACTTACTGTCTTTAGTCAGGTATACCGCCGGTATGCCGCAGTATACCGCCGGTATGCCGTTTTATGCTGTTTTAGGCTGTTTTTGTCCGTTTTTGCCCATTTTCGTCCATTTTTGATATTTTCTCGATTGTAATGGACTCTTAACATGATTAGATGACCTTGGATAGTTAAAGAATGATTGTACACTCTATATATATGGTACATGCTTATGTTCACGTATTGTTCTATGTCCAGATTATAGATAGTGGCCTGTTATGGTGCACTCCAGATTACTGTATATGCCTAGCTCGATTTAGTGGCTCGTAGTAGCGCACTCATGACTTAATTTTCTTATTGATTTCTAGACCCGAGATATAAGTACATGTTCTTTCTTGATACCGTGGATATAGCTTGTTGAATGTTTAATCTATTGCATCTTGGCAATGGACAATCGAGTGTGAGTATTGTCTATTGTATCGCGCGTAATGTGTATTGAGAATATTTGCCAGAGATATCTCGCAAATGACTTGTACCCATGGCTCGTCATTATAGGACGATTCTTGAGTGTCCACGACTTGAGAATTAAAAACGAATGTTATAGGTAATTGACTAGTAAACTCATATAGATCATTGGGAGGGGAGGACACTTCATGCTACCGCGTACTCGGATCGCTATGGGCCCCCACAGTGGCAGGGATAACCCCGATTGGCGTGGGCCCCTGTCCACTATTGATTGAGTAGATGTTTATCTACTATTGATATGTTATTGAGTAGATGTTGTTTATTTACTATTGATATGTTTCATTTTTGGAGTAGATGTTTATCTACTATTGATTGAGATTGTTTGGTTGATTTTATTTCTTTTCTTCTACCGTCGTCGCCCCCTTGGCCATCCGAGTTACTGCAGCGTAGGTGGTAGTGAAGTTCCTCAACTTGTATACTAGTAATTAGGATTGTGATAACCCTAGCTAGTTAATGATAGAAAGCCGTAGGCAATGATTGGCCGTGCACTTTTGATTGTGTGTTACCTTATATTCTCTTGTGTCGTCGAGTGGCCAGAGACTAAGTTCTGCTCGGGAAAATATCTGCAACCCCGGTCCTTGTTTGGTTTAAGGGTTGTGGCTCCGACTTCGAGTAGTTCCTAAGTCCCTTGTTGCTCATTGGCTTATTGTTCTCTATTGCTATACGGTTCAGTATTTCCATTTAGTCATTTATATTCTCGAAATACGTGCATTGGTACCGTACTAGTCTCGAACCATCTTTATTTATTTCTGTCACTATGTTGTTGTGTTGTTGTTGGGTTTTGTCGTTCACCTCGAGCTTCCTTGTGGTACTTGCTATTTGGGGCCTGACCCCACTGGTTTTGTTTGGCCAGATTTACCGCTGGAGCCCGAGGATTCTCCATACCTTTCTCTGGATGACCCGCCGCCTGCTTAGATCCGCGGTTGTTCCTCCTCGCGAGTGGGTTCCCTCTTCTTACCACTTGCGGTTCATTTCATTTTGGTGGTGTTAGCTAGGGCATGTGTTAGCCCTATTATTTTGAGACTTTCTCAGACTTCGGTCAACATGATGTATTATATTAGATCTAGACTGATATAGTGATCATGTATATTGGTACTTTGCTAGTGTAGCCTTTTGTATTCACTAGCTTCATGATCATGTATGATATAGTATTTTGGGACGCCTCTTTACTTTCATATTTGATATACTCTTGATACTTGTTGTTGTTGGATTGAGATAGGATTTGTTCGACCATAGGAGTCGTCAGTGGCATGCTAGAGTCTTCCCACTTGTCTTCTAGACAGCTTTTATCATATATTGGGGTACTGGCGTACTCTAATACACGTAGCTGGCTTTGTTTCGCCCCTACTTTCCAGTATTCTGGTTCTGGGGCGTGACACTATCTGACATTGTCCTTGCTCTTGAAAAAATTGCCCTTCGTAGGTTGCTAGCCTTTTGCATGGGTATGGTACCCTGCTATTTATAGTGATAGATATCTTGAGCCGCATAGATGGTCCCATGACCACGTGGCTAAATCAGCACATAAAGACCCGCTCTTTGGCCGCCAGCTGGTGACTTGTTGAGATTTTTTTGCAGCAAATCTGGGTGGTTGAGACTTGGTCAGCCTGCCACGTGTCCTATCGCAGGATAGGATTAATTTGCTTGAGTCATTTTAAGCTGCATATATCTTTTAGTGTTCGGCCATACTGGGCCGTATAAGACTCATGCGGCTTAGGTAGCGATCTCCTTTAGTCCGCATGTAGCTTGGGGACTTTTGAGCCGCATAGATTCTATATTCTGGGCCGCATAAAGCTCATGCGGCTCGGGTTGCAGTCACCCTTGGCTGCTTGAAGCGCATGGATTGATTCGCATAAGGTTCATGCGGCTCTGGCCGCATGACTATGTCTACGCTGGTGACATGACACTTTGTCTGATCATGTCTTATCTACTTTTTGTCAGAGTGTCAGAGCTGTCAGTTTTGTCAATTTTGACAGAGTTTGTCAGCTTTATCAGGAGGGTTGATTAGCTTGGCCGCATAAGTAACTATTCCTTCTGCGGCTCAAATCAGTCTGGTTGCAAGATAGTGAAGTGGGTTGCAGGGGGCATGTCGAGTCTGTCATACGGCTCTTCTTTATGCGGGCCAATTTGGCCCAAAGTACTCATGCGGTCAGTTGTGATCCGTATGAATCCCATATTTTTCATGCTTCTACAAGTGTCTGTTGTAGGGACACGATACTGTACACATTTATGATTCAACTGTTATCTATAACATGCTTTATTTCTTTGAATCTTGTCATAAAATTGATCCTAAGGCATTAATAGAAAGACCACCAAATAAGATACATATTTCACTAAATTACTTAGTGTTGGTGTAGGCGAGTGGGTCTCATCAGTACGCGAGAGGATTAGTATTGATCCCCTACTGGATTGCTTGTAGGTTCAGGAAATGGTTTGCTTATGGTAGAGCTTCGCTTGGACGCGCTGAGACATGGAGCTCCTTAGCGTTTCGAGGCGTACGACCACACTAGAGCTCGGTAAGAAACATGAAGATGTTTCGGCCGAGGGTTATTGGATGTGCTATAAAAGACATGATGTATGGAATGAATAAATCTTTTGTAAGCTAGAGAGATTCTGAGTGTTGTAAGGCAATTGACATATTCAGTTGGGCTGTTCAGAGTCATTGTAATCTCCGTCATTATCAATAAATATTTGTTTCGTATACTCTGATGTGTCTCTACCTTTTTTCGCTGCTTATATATTGAATTGAGACAACCATTTTGAGAATATGTCATCTTGCCTTATACGAGTGCAACTCCAGACTCGTGCGGCATCACGCCCCAAAAGAGGATGATTGATTCGGGTGAAATCGATGCGAAGACGAGCGATTTTCCAGGTCGGGATGTGAAAAAATATGCTTGGAAACATTCTTCTTCAGCTGCTTCACAAGTTTCTGAATCATGATTTCCATTAATTTATTCAACCACCACATCCTAAGAACTAGAAAAGTATAGTATGAATGGAAAAACAGTATTATGCTATCCATATACAAAAAAAGTATACTAACCATCGAGGAATCAAGTGTATGAGTCAATATCATAAAATTATGAGCAATTGAACAAAATATTAGAAAACAAACTAGAATATGTAATCAATTTGAATTTATGTCAGAAAATTTTACTATAGAAATTGTTTACCTACTAAAAGGTAAAGAAGTACTTTATAGAAGAAAAAAAAGAAGTGATTTACATTTATTTGTATTGTGATAAGAAAACTTATGATATAGTTCCTAGCTGATAATATGTTTGATTTTAGAGAGGAAACAAATTGATCTAGTAATTATACGAGACTATTAAGGATATGTATGACTGGTTACGAGCATGCAATTTTTTGCAAACTATTGGAGTATATATTAAAAAAAATTATTTTCGTTAGCTTATATAAGGATAACATTTAAGTATTATTATCTTTTTGCTAGTTATATATAAAATTACTAGACACATGCAAAAGAGGTTCCTTGGTGTATGATATGGACTAATGATGTCATTTTGGTAGATAATAGTAAAGGAGAGCTAGATTCTTAAGTAGAAATTTGAGAGAGATTTTGAAATCTACATGTTCTAAAATTAGTGGGACGAGTATACATCACATGGGATAATTCAGTGATAATGTGATAGATAGTGTTGTGCATATAATAAAACAAAATGATTCAAATGTTGGAGTGTTTATGATCTATTTTAATGGTAAGATATCATTTAAGTTGAAAACAAAAATTCTATGGGACATCATAGTGTTGAACAATTACAAATAGAAGAGTGACAATACATTGAGGGAGACAGAAAAAAACGAGTACATCTATGATAGTTGGAGGTGGCATCAATGGGAAAACTATACTTTTGGTCACTGAATGTTTTCCTGACCAAAGTTTTAGTCACCCGAAAATATTTTCCAAAAATTTAGTCACTGAATGTTTGGTCGTCCAAAAAAATGGTCACTCTGTTAAATTATTGTTTGTTTTATTAACAATTTTTGTTGACATGGCATATTATGTGCCATGTCAATCGTTAAGTATGATGTGGCACATTTACGTGAGCTATTTTTGTGTTTTATTTTTCAAAAAATTCGTTTGGGTATTAAGTTTTTTAAAAATAAAATAAAATACCATGTCATGAACATTGAAACATGGCACATAACTTAATATCTAAACAATTTTTTTTGCAAAATAAAACCCAAAATTAGCCCACGTGGATTTGTCACGTCATACTTAACGACTGACATGACATATAATATGTCATGTCAACAAAAATTGTTAATAAAACAAACAACAATTTAACAGAGTGACCATTTTTTTGGACGGCCAAACATTCAGTGACTAAATTTTTGGAAAATATCTTTGAGTGACTAAAACTTTGGTCAGGCAAACATTCAGTGACCAAAAGTATAGTTTTCCCTGGCATCAATTATAGACAAGATACAAGAAATTAATTTTTAGATGGCCTGGACATGTTACATGTATTAGTAAAGAGAAACAATAAGATATAGTTAAAATAGCTAATATGAATAGGAGTAGATTTATATGAATATGAATTGAAAGCAAAAATAATAATATTGTTTTTGTTAGTATTGAAAATCATACTCTCTTTAACAAAGTCGAATGGAAAAATATTCAAGCATTGAAGTTTTGTTTGATTGTGTAAAGGAACAAAGTTGAGGAAATTCACAAATACAGTCCAAATACACCATTTTGGTGGGTGTAAATACTAATTGTATCTAAAAAAAAAATCTATTGTAGATTTACATCCAGCTGATAAGCGTATATTGCTGATTTACGCCCCTTTGAAGGAATTAAATATGATGTTTATTATTTTTTATTCATGGTAAGTAATTAACAAAAGTGTTAAGAAAAGGAAAAAAGTAAATTTACGTCCTTTAAAAGGGCTTATTTTGGCATTTTATGTCCTTTAAAAGGGCGTAAAACTTACACATAACCGTTGTAAAAAATATGAATGTTAATATAGTCATTGTAAGATAACCTTGGATGGTTAAAAAACCACAAGAGGGAAAAAATACGCCTCATATAATGGCGAAAGTTGCAAAAAATATTACGCCCTTTTAAAGGACATCAAATTAACCAATCGACTCATCCGAATAAAATGTATTTTACGTCTTTATAAAGGACGTAAATTGCCCAATAAATTCGAGTAAAAAAATTCAAACATACATCTGATAAAGATAAAAGCTTTGTTTTCTTTTGTTCGTCTCCATTGAGGCAAATTTTGCGTATGAGGCAGCACAGTTAACGTGGCATCTATGGAAGTATCTTTTTTTATCGTCTTTTCTTGTTCAATCAATATCCAATCAGAAAAATTATTGTACAAATAATAACTTCTATGAAATTGGTTAAGAGTAATGCTACAGTTACAACCAAATGCTTACAACCCTTTTACAACCTTCACCCATTGCTGACATGTGGACCATGGCCCACATGTCAGCAAATGGGTGAGTGGTTGTAAGAGGGTTGTAAGGATTTGGTAGTAGACTTAGCATTATTGATTGGTTAAAAGGTAAAAAGTTTTGGAAAATGAGCATGCTCAATTTTAGCTAGACCTTATGACGGAAATGACCGTCTGCTTAAAATTGAACATTTGGTTTGGTTTATTGAAAGTCTGGTTTGGTTTTCGTTGGTTTATTTTTTATTATGGTTTTTGTTGATTTTTATTTTGGTTTGGTTTTGATTGATTATGATGTTGGTTTTTTTGGTAGTTGGTTGATTTTTTTATTTTGGTTTGTTTTCTTTCCTTTATTAGTTTTGGTTTTTAGTTTGGTTCTTTAGTTGTTTGGTTTAGGTTTATTTTTTGGGTTGAGGTGGGCTAGTTTTTAACTGTTGCTAAGATTCCTTCCAACGTTACAATTCCAAAATGAACGTTGGAATTGTAACGTCGGAAGGAATCTTAACAACGGTTAAAAACTAGCCCACCTCAACCGAAAAAGCAAACATAAACCAAGCAATTAATGTCACGACCCGCACCCAGTGTAGGGGCACGAGAAGTGGTTACGTCCAGCCTACGCCGCAGTGTCGGCGGTAGAACGTTGTCCTAGGTCACATACATCTAACAGTTATAAGGTACCTGTACAGTTATACTCTTCGAATGGAGGATAATATAAAGTACAACTCAATGACAACTAAGGAAGAAAGTATGATAAGATAGATAGATAATCAACAGAATCCACAGATAAAATACAAGATAAGAGAGAGAACTAAGTATCTAAGATAAACAACTCCACAAAATCCAGAATAACAAATCCCCAAATAAATACAAGTATATCCAACAAGACAGAATAATAACTAAGATACTGGTCAAGCTAGCTAGCCTAGACTACTGGGGTAATGTCCTCTGCAAGTGCTGGGTCCTCCTGGGAGTCCAGCTCACATGTGTCATCTAGGCCTGCTACATAGTAAGTGGGACAGAACTCCACAATGTTATCTGTAATATTTTTAACAGGTCCAGTCAGGACGGGAGCGAGCACAGTACATCTCACGCAGTTCATAATATGACAAGATATATAAATATACAATAGAGTAAGATACATGAAATACTGTAGAATATACATGAAGTTAGAGAGAAAACTGTAATGTAAATAGATACTATAAGTAGAGAACTAACAATTAACTAGTGATTTAGAGTACAAGATAGACATGTGAACGGCTTGAATTTGCACATGAGTAATCTAAGAGTTTGCACATAAGTATACTACTTTAGAATTGCTCACATGACCATTTATACTCTCCCGTACCCCAATCAATACACAAGGATCCAGATAGGTTATGTTATTGCACATGATATCACATGAAGGCCCATAATAGGGTGCACATGATTGTATACATGGGAGCCCCGTGAACATAAGAGTACATGAATCATAAGAGTGCACATGAATGATAAAAGCACCGGAGTACATGATGAAAGTGAAATGCACATGACATACTGTAACCCGATGCTCCCGAGGGGGATAACATCTCATGAAGGGATCCATATAGTACCAATCCGTGTTAACAACGTGACAGCATCAAGTAAAGTAATCTAGAGCGTAAATGTAAATCCTATCAAGTATGAAACGGTCAAACAATGTACTCGCCTGATATCCTGAGTATCTGAATGAAATACTGCCTGATGAGTGGTGTCTGGATCCTATTAGAACAGTACAATGTCACAGCATATCCAAAATTGTAAAATAGACTGCTACGATGCATTCTACATGATGTTTGGGTCAATCTAGGCTAAAGTCAACCTTTGGTCAACTCTAGTCAACTACTCTAGTCAAACTAGGTTAAACCTAACACAAACATGTCTCACTAAGCCTAACCATACCTATCTAGCATTCACACATCAACACAATGCCACACAAGCTATCACACACAAAACTCATGTGTATACATTCCATATACACATAGGCTTGCACATTGAAATACACAGGCTATATCACATAGGCTCTATGCCATATACAACCTATATTGGCAACACACACATTCAATTACCACATATATGTACACTAAAAATTATATGGACAATATACATATATCTATATTATATATATATCACCCAAAATTATAGATTTTATACATGTATAGAGAGAGAGATAGTGACAGTTACGCATATATGTGTGTGTCATGAGTGTGTACCTAACAGTGAGTGTGTGTGTGTGTATATAGATAACTGGAAGTTGTGTGTGTATACAACAGCAGCTATAGGGTGTCCCGGGAAACAGTGTAATGTGTGTGTGTGTATGTGTGTGTGTGTGTGTGTGTGTGTGTGTGTGTGTGTGAGTGACAGGACATAGGGTCTTAGGTTTGTGTGTCAAGTGTTCTTAGATTTCAGTGTAATGCCTGTGTGTATGTGTGTACATGAATGTGGTTCCTGTGTGTGTGTGTGTATGCAATATATTCTCAGGTTTGTGTAATGGGTGAGTGACCATGCATAGATGTGTGTGTCTAAATTCAGGAATTAGTGTGTAATATATATCAATGCACACATGACAGTTATCAATTCTCAGTTTTAAGTGTACACAATTAGTGTATCAATTGTCAGATTTGTGTAATGTGTGTGTGAGTAATATATCCTCAGTTTTAGAGTACATGACAGTGTCAAGTGTTCTCAGTTTTTATGTGTGTGTGTGAGTGTGCTATATGTGTCAGTGGTGTGAGCAAATCAGTGTTCTCAGGTTTGTGACAGTCCCATGGAAATCGAAACCCATACTCTAATACAATTCATGAACCCTAACATGCAACTAAGCTCAGATATACATAGGTGTACCCACATTGCAATTAATCATCAAAGGAAAAACAGTAAGCCCAATTAATCTCGAGAAATTTGAATTCAGTGGAGTGCACACATTACAGTCTACAGTTTATCAGTCCAAGGGCATTTCGAAAACTAAAATCCCATGCTAACATGAACACTAGCATTGTAGGTTAAACTCATACACATATAGGTGAACCAATCATCACAATTTAATCATTCGAAAACAGTTTAACATATATTCAAAATCTCAGAAAAATCGATTTACAGTCTAGTATCAGAATATTGGGGAAAACCCGATTTCGAAATCTAAATACAGCTAATAACTAAATTAATTGGTTGGTAATACACGTGTCATATGTGAGTGTGTCGTGGGTGTGTCCTAGTGTCCAAGAACTGGACACAACGTGTCCAAAACCATTTCCACACTCGTGTCTACACTAACAGTACACAGTCCTCGTGCACGTGTTCACTGAGTTCGTGGACACGACACACGACACCTCACGCCACGTGGTCATGCACACGTGTAGCCCACGTGTAGGGCTACACAATCGACACACCACGACGTGTCCAAGTCGTGTCTAGTGTGGACACGAAACACGTGTCAGTGCACGTTTAGTGACAGTGAGCACACAGCACGTGTCCAGTGCGGGCACGATTTCTCTCTGTGTAGTGCACCATATGCTCCCAAATTTTGGGAGCATAGTGACAGTCATTGCCCCAACATTTCCCCAAAATCCCACGTGTCCTGTGTGAAGAGAACGAACGGTCGGGCAGCAAGACACTGCCCGCGTATGTGCAGTGGCATGTTCGTGTCCTGTTTGGACACGAACACGGCTCAAAGTTGGCTCAGTCATGGGGGAAATTAGTATACACATATAAATCAACAAATCCATTCAATTATTTTTCAAAAATATCAAAATAAAATCCTTTGAGACATTTCCACAAACACCTAGAACTAGGCTATGATACATGTCCGATACGGACACGAAATCAATGCAAAATTACACAAATCACACACCACAGCTAGGGGACACCTAGATCTAGGCTAGGATGCAAAGAAATCAGAATTTAAACACAATTTAGAGGGTTTACCTATAGTGTGCCAAATGGCAAGAAAAGTCCCAAAATAGAGTGATTCTCCTTGCTAGCCCAAATCTCCAAATTGTTCAAAAGCTGAGATTTATCTCCATAATCAGAAAATAGAGTAGTATTAGACTCTAATGCAAGAAACTAGAGTCAAAAAGAAATTAAAATAGAATAGTTATGGATTGGGGAAGAATGACAATACCTTTCCTTTTCCAAAGTTGGTTTGATACAAAAGAGGCAAGAACCAAAGGAAGAGATATTATATAGGGTTGGGAATCCCTAGGTGGCCGGCCTAATGAGTGGGAATTAGGGTTAGGGTTTTGACAAGTGGGCTTGGGCCAAGTCTCATTGGTAATGGAAATCAATTCATGAGTCAAAAGTCCTATGAAACTATTCATTTATCCTCCTATTTGAAACTTGATCCTAAGTGACTTAACTTGGGTTGACTTAAGTTAGACTAGGGTCCCACCATGCTAATCAAGTCACCATAGCTAGAGTCAACATCTAGGTTAGTCTCCCAAGTCTCAACTAACAAAAGTCAAAAATAACAATCATCACTTTAATAATTCAAAATAAATTCAAAATTTATAAAATGACTAAAATACCCTCAAGCTAAAATGTGGTAGTGGCAACTAAAGAACCAAACTAAAAAAATCAAAACTAATAAAGGAATGAAAACAAACCAAAATAAAAAACAAACTACAAAAAAACCCATCATCATAAACAATAAAAATAAAAATAAAAAACCAACCAAAACCATAATAAAAATAAACCAACGAAAATTAACCCAAACTTTCAATAAACCAAACCAAACGTTCAAATTTAGACGGTTTTGCTAAAATTGAGCATTCTCGTTTTCCGCCAGACCGTTTGGCTATATTTATCTTTCCTCCTAATTTTTTTCATTTTTTTTTTTTACCTTTTAACCAATTTCAAAAAAATTATTATATGTACAGTAAATTTTCTGATATCCAATTGAAAGCTGGAACTGATGATTGACTACATGACGGGGCAAAGTGAGTCGTTCCTACTTCTTACAGCTTAAGAGCATCTCCAACCCTATTGTGACTTTGGAAAAAGATTGTTGCCACATAGGAATGACAAAATTGTATTCAAAAAATTTTCTCCAATGCAATTTTGAAGTCAATTGTGAAGACATCAACGGCATGCCAATTCTGTATTGGCACATGAGTTTGATAATTGTATTGTCAAGTCAATTGTAAAGCTTATATGACAAAAGTTAAAGAAGACATTGTAAAGTTGCTTGTCTTGTTCTAGACAATGTACTTGACAATGTCTTCTCCTCATCTCATCAATTATGAACAAAAAAAGTATTAAAAAAAGATAAGTAGTTGTCTTGAAAGTAAGAAAAAAGAAAATAAATATCTTAATACTTTATCTTCGGAGTTGAAAATTGTAAACATTTCAAAACTTTTGCATTGGAGAAAGTTTTCTTACTTCATTGTACTTTGTGAATATAATTTTGCCACCTAGTAAAGATATTGTCTTATGTCTAATGCCACATAGAAATCACAACTCATAACAAGACAATAGGGGTTGGAGATGCTCTAAGGTCGGTACTCGGAACATAATAAAGTGTGAATCCCACCCAAAGAAAAGTAGCATTTTTTTTTCCTACTTAAATATCTTAGGTACAAGACTCCGATTAACAATTACACAGTAAAGTGAAACGCCTCCAAACTTGATTAACAATTCAACAGTCAAATAAAAAAAATTAAAATTGTTCATTAAATTTAACATGAATAATTAGATAATTATGTGAAGAAAAAAATTTAAAAGAGGATGGTGTCTGCTCTTCCCAATAAATAAAAAAAATTAAGGGACTTCCATCTTTTCAAGTAGTAATTTTTATTTTTAAAGTATGAAATAGTTGTTAGAGGGAAAGAGCTTTCTCTATTATTCTCCTGAGAGCAGGTGCACTTGCACTACATTTCTGATCCTCAAAGCAGGACCGCCCCTCGTCTGCTGCCTTGCAGAGCTGTGGATCCATAGGAACTTTCCCAAGAAAGGGTACGCCCATTTCCGCACACATCTTCTCAGCGCCACCCCTGCTGCTGTCGAGTACCTCACTGCAAGCAGCTCGGGAGCATTCTTCCGGATGTAGTCCTTTGCCCACTCGGTGACATCCCTGCTGCTTACCCCGCTCTCCCCATCCTCCTCCTCCTCAAACTTGAGATCCAAAACTGACTGCCTCAACCCACTCATGTTCTCTACCACGCCCAACACCCGCACCCCTACCTTCCTGCAGAAATTGATCTCCTTGCGGACGTCGTTCAGAGAGACTTGCTGTGGGGTTGTGATGATGATTGCACCGTCGATTCCTGTGCCCTTCAGGCACTCGACCATGGTGATGTGCTCGTCGGACGTACCGGGACCTCCTTCAAGAACTCCTTGATGAGACCATTCTTGCGTGGCCCGCACCATATGACAGCATCGTCCGGGTGCGGGAGCATGAAGGCAACAGACATGACAGCAAGGTTGGATTCAACGTAGACGGGGGACCAGCCGAGGTTGCTCATGTAGATATCTTGGCCTTCGATGCCCAGCATCTTGGGAATGCTGGGGCCAGTAATGTCGATGTCGAGGAGGCCAATCTCATAGCCCATGCTCGCTAGTGCAAAGGATAGTTGGGCGGAGAATGTGCTCTTTCCTACACCACCTTTTCCAGATAGAACTAATACCTTGTGCTTTACAGTAGCCATTCGCTCCACAATATGTACCAAATCTGACATATGTAACAAAAAAAAAATCCTCATCAGCATCTAAACTGCAGGTCAAACATCTTTGTTACTTGAATACTGATACTAAATGAATTCAGAAGTTCCATGGTCATGCTCACCCATTAACGATAGAAAAAAAAATATATGAGTTGAAATGAAGAAATTGGTGACAGAATTTATAAGATGATTGGATGAGGGACAAAAGATGAGAATGAGACGAGGAATAAATCCTGTAATCGTGATGGCCAATAAAATGCCTTAATAGATGCAAAAATTCTCACAAATAAAACTAGGTATGTTACTGTTTCCATAATCTAAGAGATTGTGCTCTTCAAAACATAACAAAAATGCAAAATAATTTACCATATCGAAGAAAACAACACAAAATTACTAGTGTCGACCTAGGAGGAATATGTTGTACATTCTTCGTAGGGGAAATCGCATGAACATTACGAGACATATGGTAGGACTAGGTACCTACGCCAGGAGGGACGTCATATACTATTGATTATGTCTAAATATGATGAGAGTGAATCATTGAGCATCATTTAGTTAGGGTGCATGCTGATGAAAATTGTGTTGTAGGATCGTTGCAGGAACCTATAAACAATATTACTAACGTTTGTCATGCAGGGACGAACTTGTGATGCTTAAACACTATATGCTACTACCATTTGTTTTATAGGAACGAATCATTGGACTTGAGGAATTTCTATGTATTTCTAAATCCTTGTTTTGCAGGAATGAGTTCAAAATATTCCTTATTTATAATTTACATGATGTGTATTATCCTTGTAATGATGACACTACAAGTTGGAACTAACAAAAGAAGGAAGAAATATGATCCTAAGGAATTATTAAAGATTGTTGATGGATTTGAAAACATAGGAAAGGAAATAGAAAGACCACTTATGTCATTGATGCTTGTGTTGAATTTTAGGTAGGTTGTCTGATGTCACTCACCAATACATCCGAGTATATTGACCCTCACCCTTACATGTGCGTAAGACATTTTAGGAACTCGGAGGCTTGGACGCATTTTGTTAAGTGTGTTTTTCGTTTATCAATTATGGGACAACTTATGGAACAATATTACTATGGTCCTCTTGAGATGAAAAGACTGTTGGATCCTTGTTCTCTACCTCCAGAATTGATTCTTATGTTGAAGTCTGTTGCTAAGCTTTGTTGTTCTTCACCCTGACTCTAAAAGGTTTCCATGTCGACTGATCTAAATGATATTTCGCCGCCTTAATAATGTAAGATTGAATCCAAATTCTAAACCTGGTCACAAGTCAAATCATGCTTGTACGACATCATATTCCCAATGACTCGATTATTGGAAACGAGACATGAGTGTCCCAATGACTCGATTATTGGAACGACATGGGTGTTGGAGTTGAAACTTTAAAAGAGAGAGAGCACAGACAGGAAGTGAAGAGAGTTTCTAGACTTTGTGTAATTGCTACTTACTGTTGTATTTCGTTTATTCAAAGTGCCGCTTTATATAGGCTAACAAAGAGAAAAGTTAGTAACTAAAGTATAGGAGCAATTTGCTCCAGACCGCACAAATGCCAAAGACCAAACAAAGGAGTGGCTCCTCACCACACATAAGCTAAAGACTAGGACAAATAAAAATCCAACGGGATTAAGCCAATAAATCACCCCCTAATCCTGTTGGATGGAATTCACCACGAGCCGCGCCCTGTGCTTGAGGACGCCGCCGTGCTCGTCCTTCTTGATCTTGTATACCTTCTTCAAACCGATTAAACGATGGTCGGGTAGGAGATTGACGAATTCACCGATTCTTGTGTCCTGTGGGTCTGCGCCTTGTCCACGCTCCTCGAGTTTGGCTGCCAGATCCACTGCCACTTCTTCATCCGTAAGAACATCAAAGCCAGGAGATGATTCCCATTCTTCATCAGGTTCGGCACATTCCTTGGCAATCTCCTCTGACACCTGAGGAACCTCGACGCTCGAAATGCCGCGGTTATCGCCTCCGCGCAGCACTGGCACACAGATGTTGATCAGGAGAGGTTCCGCCAGATGGTGCACTCATCCGGACAGTGGCCCAACTTCATAACCTTCTCTGTCCTGGCCGGACACACCTCCGACTGGCTGGGACGCCGCCTCACCATCGTCATCGTGGAGGTCTTCTTCTTTTCGGCTCTCTCCTGATGGGCTTGGCCCCCCGTCTACAGCGCCGAGGTGGCCCCCGCCTCCTCGAGCGGGTTCCTCATCTCCTTCCCCGAGGTCTTCATCAACTACGACATCCTTCTTGGCTACATATCCAACATTGCCTTCACCAAGCTCGTGTTGCGGCTCGGCTGGCGCGTCATGCTCGGCATCGGATAGTCCCTTGCGTCTTCCACGACGTCGGGGGCCTTTTCATGTCACGACCCGCACCCAGTATTTGGGCAGGAGCCGTGGGTACGTCCAGCCTACGCCGCAGAGTCGGCGGTAGTTCGCTGTCTAGTCATCTCCACATTTATAGATACCACGCAGTTTACATTTATTTGCATAATGTAAACCACATCAACAGATAGGATCAAAACAAGATGAATTTTATAGAATAATCACAATTTGGGGATAAGAGTAATAAGTAATCTGGCAAAACTCCAAGATAGAGCAAGACGTACTATAATGACATAGTCTCCAAGAATGAAATGTACTAGAGAACATCTACAATTCAAATCATGAGTCTCAAAACAGAAATAACATCGAGAAGTCTCAAACTAAACCAATCTGTGAAATACTAAATAATCCACTAAAAGCCATCTGTAGCGGGTAATTCCGCATAAGCAGCCTCCAGCTCATCCTGTGCGCCAAAATCGGGATATACAGTATGCTCATAATATGTGGTACAGAAATCCTCTAACTCATCACCTAAAAATGTGGGTTTTCCAGTCAGGAATGGAACAAGCACAAACTGAAAAGCCATTCGCAACATAATAGATTTGACAATGCATGAAAATAGCATATGTGGAATAAACTAGTAAGTAAACTGGTGAAAAGGTATATCTAGAATGGAAGTATGGATCACAGAACATGGTATGTCAACTAGAGAGAATATAAAAACATGATGACATGGCAAGTGGTGCAATGTAAGGAAAAATAAAAGACATCTAAGTGTGTTGAAATATCTGTTTCGACATGTGAACGGCTAGAGGGTAAATCAGACACCCTGCACGTGAAATTTGCGACTGCTATTCTCCACGAAAGATACGGGAGATAGAAAGGGTAGTTCACACGTCTACTAAGATATTTTCCCTCCGACCAGTATACATGAACCCAAACAAATCACAAAATACGAAGGTGAGGTAAAACAAGGGATAAAATAGGGGTCCATGATACTAACCCGTGTGTCCGTCGTGTCACCAAACCAAGAGCATATGTATAGTATGTACTGAACAAAACTATAAGAATTGAAAGTAGTCAGAGTGTGCACTTGCATGTGGTCCTGAGCTGGTGGTACGAGTCAGATGCTGAGTCAGAGTCCACAGAACCTATATTATGAATTAACACTAATCAATACATGTTTTTAGATTTAAGAAAACTACTGTGGGTTTATTATTATTAATCTAAGCACACTTCTCTACTCCTCTTACTAGCCTTTAGTGGGGATAGGGATGGTAATGGGGCGGGTCGGGATCGGGGATCATACCCCCCATCCCCGTCCCCGAGTAGTATTCGAATCCCCATCCCCGTCCCCATCCCCGATCGGGTTTAAATTTTTATCCCCATCTCCATCTCCGTTTAACAATGTACTCCCCGTCCCCGCCCCATTAACACTTTTGGGATCAGAATTTTTCGTCCCCGTCTGCCGTCCCATTAATAATTTTCCGTATAGTATAAACTATTTCATTCCAAAAAAATTTACAAGACATGTTGATTTAATAAAAATTATATCTAGTATTAGATAGATCATGAACTCATAGAAATATGTTGCGCATATAAGTATAAGTAATCGGGGTCGGGGATTTACCGGGACGGGGAGTACAATACCCATACTCGGCCCCGAATACGATTGGGAATTTTGTTTAATCCCCATTCCCGTCCCCATCCCCGTTTCTATATCCCCAAACCCGTCCCCGTCGGGAAAAAAAAGTCGGGTCCCCGTCGGGTTCGGGGGAAGTTGCCATCCCTAAGTGGGGATACTCCTTTACGTTTCCATATCTAACTCCTTTGTACCTATAGTCAGTGACACTACTAGAGTCTAACCATCTCTGGCATTGGGTTCATACTGATGCTAACAATAGGCTTTGGTATTCCTGAATGTAACTTGTAGGTAATAGCCCTAGATGTAATACCATATATTGTGAGGCCATCTGATGTATGATTAGTGTCTATAGTTGAATTGAAAACCTGGTTATCTATGGCTAAGGGAAATGTCACTGGAACAAAGGGGACTAGTAGCTTCTCTTGCTGCCCTATTGTTGACTGTCCCATAACCATGTTATATTCCACCTTACAACATTCTAATAGTGCTTCGAACTATATTTCTCTTTGTTCTTTTCTAGTGCAAGGAGTAGTTCAGTCTATTAGACCATACTGGTATTATTTGGACTTTGGGAATTGACTCACAACTTGATCTGTTGATATATACCTATCCCCACTGATTCAGCTGCTATGGCCCTATATTTAGCCTTCGTTACACTGGTAGTCTGTTTCCTATATTGTTGGGTCGAGTCCACTTGTATCTCTGGTGATACAAGGGTCAAAAGTGACATCAGGTATCGGTCTAATACCCCTACCATACCCTTCCTGCCACTCCCTTTTCTGCTAGCTAGGACACAGGATAACCCTAAACCTTGGTACACACCTCTGATTTGATACCCCACCCTAGTCATCAACTATAGGGTCTCCCTCTACTGTCTTGATACTCACTAGGCTAATGCTAACTTGCATCAATTGATACTGGAACAGGGACTATGCCTAATCATGTATTTTTTTTTTTGTACATAACCATGTGTCTTGAACTAGTGGATACATGAGTGTATCCTCATCCTAGATTGTACCAGGTGGACTGCATCCCAGGTTTAGGTAATATTCCACATACTCTCATATTCCCATACTAAGTGTCAACTCCCTTTTCTGTCCAAGTAACAGGACATGCCTTGCTTGTGCAGACCTCAGTGGTCACGCGTACTGTAGCCTACTAACCTGTCATTCTTTAATCTTCACTTAGGCTACTCTCTTACTATTATCCAGTATACAATAGTAGGTCATCTTGCATCATCTATGTTGTCAAGCTTCATGACTAGTTCTCTCCATTTAGTCCCGATGTAAACTAAAACTTGGGGTAATCACTCAAAGAAATGTACAGATTGAGAGGATTTGGGGGGTGCAGGGTTCTGGTTGTGGAAGAAGACGCACTGGAATCATCCAAGAGCATGAAAAAGAATAAACCACACTTCTTGTACAAGGATACGAGGATAATATATGTAGAACTTACTCCCAAAAGATGAGAAAATCAAAATCAATATGTTTAGCAATGACCCTATGCCAGGTATTTATATGACCCAAAGAAACACGATTTATATATATATATATATATATATATATATATATATATATATATATATATATATATAGGCCAATCTGGTTAAATCCCAACATTGCACTTAAAGGTACATAATGGTTCAAGCATGCGGTCTGAACATCCAGAACCAAAGGATCATATTGACCACAATATACGTACGGTGTTTTACGAATCAGAACTTGGTCATAATTCCATTTTCAATTTTATTGGAACTGACCAGTTCTTTCCTTCGTCCTAACTTACTCAGTTGTTCAGTCATATCTCTGTACCTTCAACTGATACATTGCATCTGACCTATATATATAGCCTGCTACTCTTCCTAAGTGTAGTTTTATGCTGGTCCCTGCACCAAGTGTATGCTAACCTACTCCATTACCCATAACCTTGAAGAATTGGAGAGGGAGAATAAGAACAGCAATGGTAGTGGCAGCAGTTTACATGGTCGGGTTGTCTAAAGTGCCAGGTATTAAGGAAATGGCCAAGGGATATTGGTATCAGCTTGATATCAAGAGGGCGCTACTTAATGTTAGTATCAATGGAATACAAATGAAGGTTCATAGGTTAGACACATAGGTTGCAGGACATTACCTGGGGCTAGCTACCCAACCTCTGTTCAGTTGCTACATGATGTTACATGGTGTCAGTTGGTAGGCATATACTGTGGTAGTAAGCCTGACATTAGAGAAGAACGGCCTATTTGGTCATATCCTAGCTGTCCTCTATACGCATGTATATCACTGTTGAACTTGAATACTCATTGGGTATTCTATCCACCGATTGATTGGTTCTCTGATATGGTCTTATGGCAGTGGTGAAAGGTTCGTATGGGTACATAAAAGTCCCAGGTGATCCCATCTTTGAGTATGGGAACTGGACATTAGGGTATCCCACACTTGGTCTGACTCAGAGGTGTCATGATACACTCAGTATGGCCCAGGTACCTTCAGGGTGTTCAGGACTCTTCACTATTCTTCCTAAGTCTATTGCTGCAACATCCCTTAGTGTATACTTGCAAAGAGGCTTCATCAATACCCTGCCCCCTTTGAATCATCCTATCATTACTCAGCTATCCATTACCACTGTATACATCTAGGACACCTATACCTATGTAGGGACTTACACTTGGACTTATACTCACCTGTCAGTATCCAATGGATACAGGGAAGTCTTCCTGTGTCAGTGTCTAAATGTGTGCAGAGAAAATATCAACTGGTGGTATTTAATGGTTAGTAAGGAGAATTGTAACGCCCCAGAACCAGAATACTGGAGAGCGGGGGCATACATAGCCAGCTACGTATAATAAAATGGAATCCACCCCACTATACGGTCACGGCTGTCTAGATATATGAGAGTTTAACTACAATCCATCAGTCTCCTATTGTCAATATCAAGCCTAAATGTCTCAATCTCAAGCAAGCAAGTAAAGTTACAACATGTAAGATCACCAAATATACAATAGTAAGGCGTCCCAAACATTACATATTCAGTTGATCATGAAGCTAGTCGTTACAAAATGTGAGAACTAGCAAGAGTTTTAATCATACATGATCAACCCTAGGATCTGTCAATCATGTTGTAGCCCGTAGGCAGACAGTAATAAGGTATGCAATACGAGCTAACAGGTGCTCGTCGGCTAAACGCCTCAAAATAAAAATTTTACAATAGAGTGGGAGAGCAAAAATAAACCCATTCGTTGTCCTGATTACGCCTGGTGGTCACCATCGGGCTGGGAAGTCGCTAGATCCTCTGGAGCTGCCCCAAAATCTGGCCACACAAAACCAGCTGGATCAAATCCCAGAAAGAGCAAGTGCCACAAAAGAGGCTTCACTTGAGAACTAAAACCAGCACATCAGAAAATATATTAAAGCAGTTAAAAGAACTTGAAGTAAAAGAATAACAACAGTCATAATGGAGTACGAGAGAACCATTCAAGTAGCCAGGTCACAACCCTTAAACCAAACAAGGACCGGGGTTGTAACCCTTCACCTGAATAGAACTCCGTCTCCAAATCTTGTTGGTAAGGTAAAACATTACAAGCGTGACGTGGGGTGCAATAATACAATAAACGAAGAGAGGACTCAGAACTGCTCCGGGAGCCAGGTTACAACCCTTAAACCAAACAAGGACCGGGGTTGTAACCCTTCGCCTGAGCAGAACTTAGCCCCTGATCTTTATTGTTAAAAGTGACAATCATGCGATCAAGCCTGCAATAATCGAACACTGAAACTACATCATACAATCGTTCCCGGCCAATCAGTGACTACGGCTTTCTATATTAGCTAACTAGGGTTATCACAAGCCTTAGTTACTAGCAATATGCAGTGAGATATTCCTCCAGTCACAAGCCCTGCAGCTAATCCAGGTTATCCAGGCGACTTGGGTTCATTAAGCAGTGCCTCGTTCTTTCCATATATTAGTGAATTTAGACTTGTGCCCTACTCGTCGGCAGGCTGCAAGTCCCACAATGGTGGCCGGGATAACGGGATCGCCTGTAACTGGAGAAATCTCTCATGACTACTGAATTATTCTAGTTATTAGCCTTAGCCATTTACCGTAGGTACCCCTGACCGTGGTACTCAGGGATCCCTGTCCTAGACAAGATGCAAACATTTTCGGTTCAATTGTACAAACACAATCATCCACGGTGTCCAGGCCATCCAATCTTTTCATGACATGCTAGTCGTCGCAACAGCCTTGAAAATACAGTAGAAACTCTATAAAATAATACACTTGGGACCACCAAAATTTATTAATTAAAAGAGTTATTAATTAATCGATAAATTAATAATTATTAATTTATATATTAATTAATATTTTATTAATTAAAAGAGTTGGGTTATCGCAATGCAATGGATGTCGAAGATGTTCTGACTCACCCAGAAGAAAATGTAGTTGCACAGTTGTTGACTGATGAAGAAATTATTGAAAGCGTTATTGAAATTAATAAAGATGATATCGATGAAGAAGATGATGAAAGTTCTACAATGGAGCCCCCTTCGCGAAACGAAGCTATTAAAGCGGCAATCACATTGAACAATTTCTTGTTGAGCTATGAGAAAACAACACCAGAAGTTCTTACCATGCTAAGGAAAATTAGAGACAAGATTCAAGGGGAAATTGATTTCAACAAAAAACAAAAGACAA
The DNA here is from genome assembly GCA_029216955.1 of Iris pallida. Classification (NCBI taxonomy): domain Eukaryota; kingdom Viridiplantae; phylum Streptophyta; class Magnoliopsida; order Asparagales; family Iridaceae; genus Iris; species Iris pallida. The sequence goes on from JANAVB010018999.1 coordinate 1,666,296, forward strand.
TTGAGTCATTTTTCAAGAAACCTTCATAAATCATTCATGTAATATGCTATATATAAGGAATTATTAATTTATATTTTATATGGGGTCTGAAGAAATTATCAAAAATGTATTATCTTATAATTTTAGCGAATTATTAATTTAGCACCCTATCCCCGAGTCGGGACCGGCCAAAAATATTATCTTAGAGAGTTTATTAAATAATCGAGTATTAATTTATAGAGTTTCTACTGTATATATATATATATATCATGTCATGTCCACTGTCAGAAGTGCGCCACGTCGGGACACTATCACGTCATGTCAAAAGTGCACCACAACGGGTCACCATCGTGTCAGGAAACAATTAATTTGGCACAAGCACACCTTTAGTAATTAAATATTAGAAGGGGCAAGGGCTATGGGGACTCATGCGGCTCGAGGAAATTGCCACATGAAATTGCCATGCAACAGTGCATATGTGGCCAAGCAATTTCACCTGGCCATGCGGCCAAAATATACTTGGCCATGCGACCATAAATGCTAGTCCATATGCGGCCAATTCAAATGTATAAGCATGCAAGCTACTGCTTGCATGCATGCAAATTAAATATGTAACATGGCATATGCGGCTCATATATGCAAGTTGATGCTTGCATGCAAAGCATATTAAAATATGTAGCATGGCATTTGGCCTATGCGGCTAGGTACTGTATGCAAGCCTATGTTGTAGGTGCATGCAAGCTGGTGCTTGCATTTTCATTCATTAAATATGCATGCAAGCCTATGTTTGCAATTGCATTCAAAGGAAGGCCATACGGCCTGGTTACCTAGCAAGCCATGCGGCCAATGTTAATATTATATAATATGTATAATGCCATGCGGCCAATATTAAGCCAATATTAATATATATAATGCCATGCGGCCAATTAAGCCAATATTAATATATATAATATATATAATGCCGTGCGGCCAATTAAGTAGCTTAGTGGCCTTATGCGGCAATGCATGCAGATGCTTGCTTGTATTAAAGGGCCATGCGGCCAGATGCATGCAATTAAATGCTAATGCATGCAATTAATTAAAAGACCATGCAGTCAACATATAAATGCTCATGCGGCCCAGCAAGTAAACACTTGCACGTGGCCAGCTATGCCTTGAGCCTATGCGGCCAACTTATAAATATTCAATTAAGTGGCCATACGGCTCAGAGCTAAGAAATGCTCATGCGGCTCAGCGTGCAATTAATGGCTCCCACAGAGAACATGTCCATAAAAATACCATGGCCTCCATGCTCCTCCAAACCACAATAGGAACCATCAACTAGCAAAAAATGCAAGTTTGATAGATCAAAACTCCTGAAAACCGAAAATACCACAAAGCTAGATTTACAAGAATTTAACCATGGAAATGAAAAATGCTAAGTACTAAAGTGGGTTAGAAACACATGAGGAAGACAATAAAACAATAAAAGTGGGATTCCTCCATGAAGCAAGATGCACTTGCCTAAACCTTCCACTCACAGGTTGGTGGAGAAGTAATGGTGGGGAAGAAGAAGAGTTAATGAGGAGAGAGAAATGTGTGGTGGAATATTTAATGAAGGTGGTGGTAGGTGGGAGTGGTTTGGTTCACATAAAATCTAGCAAAACCGAACCATGCAAAACAAGCCGAACCAAGTCAAGTCGGGCCGAACCAAATAAGGAGACATGCAATACGGGTCTAAATACGTACACGTATACCAAAATACGTAATACGAACAATGGTTATTACAACTCTACCCACCTTAAAAGAATTCCGTCCCCGGAATTTAATCAAGAGGCTAGAGGTGCAAGGACAAGCTATACTAATCACAGGCAAGCTATACTAGTCAAGCAATCAAGCAATTATTCATGCAAGCAAGGAATCGAAGGCATGAGGCATAAGAAAGATATTATACCTCACGAGTCAAACAGGTCGGGATATCGCGATCGGATATCATCCTCACGCTCCCACGTTAACTCACCCAAGGAGTGATGACCCCAAGCAACACGGACTAACTTGATAGTCTTGTTCTTGAGTATCTTCTCTCTTTGGTCCACTATGGACATGGGCCTCTCCTCATACGAAAGGTTGGTACCAACGACCAATTCCGAATGATCTAGGATATGACTCGGGTTCGGGATATACCGTCGTAGTTGGGATACATGGAACACGTCATGCACATCACTCAGAGACGGCGGAAGAGCGAGACGATAGGACACATCTCCTACTCGCTCCAGAATATCGAACGGTCCTATGTACCTAGGACTAAGCTTTCCCCGTACGCCGAAACGAATGACGCCACGGTTAGGCGAGATCCTCAGGAATACATGGTTACCGACAGAAAATTCGAGGGAACGCCGATGAGAATCGGCCCAATGGCGCTGACGATCTTGTGCAACGCGAAGATGATCTCTGACTCTCCTGACCACCTCAACTGTCTGAGTGATCATCTCGGGACCAAGCATCTGCCTTTCTCCAACATCATCCCATGCTAGTGGGGATCTGCACTTCCTTCCATACAGTGCCTCGAACGGTGCCATCTGGATACTAGCTTGGAAACTGTTGTTGTACGAGAACTCCACCAGGTGCAGGTGATCTTTCCACGAACCACCGAAGTCGAGTGTACAAGATCTCAACATATCCTCAAGAGTCTGGATCGTGCGCTCCGACTGACCATCTGTCTGCGGGTGATAAGCTGAGCTGAACTGGAGGTGAGTTCCCAAACTCTCTTGCAAGCTACGCCAAAAGTGCGACGTAAATCTTGAATCTCAGTCCGAGGTGATACTGACTGGTACACCGTGGAATCTGACAATCTGCCGGAGATACATCTCTGCTAGCTGAGCTGTCGCCTGACCAACTCTGAACGGGAGAAAGTGAGCCACCTTCGTGAGCCTGTCAACTATAACCCAAATAGCATCTCTACTGGTCGGGGATCGAGGTAATCCAGTCACGAAATCCATGGTTATATGCTACCACTTCCATTCTGGAATTGGCAAGGACTAAAGAAGTCCAGCTGGCATCTGATGTTCAGCCTTGACTTGTTGGCAAACCAAACACCGAGAGACAAACCGAGCTATCTCCCTCTTCATGCCATTCCACCAAAAGTGCTGACGGATATCACGGTACATCTTCGTGCCACCGGGATGAATCGAATACTGAGAACTGTGAGCTTCCGCCATGACCTCCTGTCTGATATCTCCACTGGGTACACAATGATGCTTACCATGCCGAAGTGTACCATCTTCATGAATGCATAATTCTGGTCGTCGTCCTGCTTCACATTCTGCTCTAAGCCGCTGAAGCTTAGAATCGGAGGACTGAGCTATCTTGATCCTCTCAACTATACTGGACTGAACTTGCATGCTGGCCATCAATGCCACATTGGTAGGAAGGACAACTTCTATGCCCCATCTTCTGAAGATCTGCTAACAACTCTGGTTGCACTGTCAGGAAATAAACTCCGGCTCTCCTGCTCAATGCATCTACAACAACGTTGGCCTTCCCAGGATGATACTGCAGGTTGACATCATAATCCACAAGCAGCTCCAGCCATCTTCTCTGACGCATGTTAAGATCCTTCTGAGTGAACACATACTTCATGCTCTTGTGGTCGGTGAAAATCTCCACCCCATCTCCATACAGGTAGTGTCTCCACAACTTAAGTGCAAACACTACCGCTGCCAGCTCTAAGTCATGGGTTGGATAATTCCTCTCAAGATCACGAAGTTGACATGACGCATAAGCTATTACCTTCCCATGTTGCATCAAAACACATCCTAAACCTCTGCCTGAAGCATCACAGTACACTGAAAATCCTCCGGTCCCATCTGGAAGTGTGAGAACGGGTGCCGTCATCAAGCCTCGCTTCAGCTTCTCAAAAGAATCCTGACATTCTGCTGTCCAAGCAAACTGCACATCCTTGCGGGTTAACTGCGTCAATGGCGCCGAAATCCGAGCAAAGTCCGAAACAAATCTCCGATAATAGCCGGTCAATCCAAGAAAACTGCGAGCTTCTGCAACTGTGCTGGGCACTGGCCATGTTTCGATAGCCACGATCTTCTGGGGATCCACTTCTACTCCCCCTCTGGTGATGATATGACCCAAGTATGAAATGCAATCGAGCCAGAACTCGCATTTACTGAACTTGGCATACAACTGGTGCTCTCGGAGAATCTGGAGGACAACTCTGAGATGCTGCTCATGCTTCGCTTCACTCTTGCTGTAGACCAGGATATCGTCTATGAACACGATCACGAACTGATCCAAATAAGGCATGAAGATACGATTCATGAGGTCCATGAATACTGTCGGCGCATTGGTTGCTCCAAAGGGCATAACAAGGAACTCCCAATGCCCATATCTGGATCTGAAAGCTGTCTTCGGGATATCCTGCTCTCTGACTCCGATCTGGTGGTATCCTGACCGCAAATCAATCTTCGAGAATATTGTCGCTCCTCTGAGTTGATCAAACAAGTCATCTATCCTGGGGAGAGGATATCTGTTCTTGATTGTCACTGAGTTCAAGGTACGATAGTCAACACATAATCTGGACGTACCATCCTTCTTTTTCACAAGAAGCATCGGGGCTCCCCAAGGCGATCCACTTGCACGAATGAATCCCTTGGTCCGGAGTTCTTCAATCATCTTGTACAATATCTCCAATTCTGACGGCGCCATCCTGTAGACTCTCTCTGACATTGGTGCTGTCCCGGGGATCAAGTCGATAGTAAACTCGATCACTCGCTCTGGCGGCATTCCTGGAAGCTCTTCCGGAAAAACATCTGGAAATTCCTCGACTATCCGGGGTAACTGTACTGCTGCTACGGCCATCCGCAATAATGGAGGAGAAGGTTCAACTTCGCCTCGAGAAAAGGAAAACTCCGGCTCGCCTGGAATACTAAAAACAACTCTGCCAATATGGCAGTCTATCCTAGCATACTGGTCTCTCAACCAATCCATCCCTAAGACCACATCATAATCGGCCATCGAAAATTCTATCAGCCTAGCGGAAAACTCTCTACTAACCACGATCCGACACGAGGAACTCTCTACTAACCACGATCCGACACGAGGAAAACACTCTATCTACTCCCACAAGACCATTACCAGTAAGTATATTGAGCCTTACTGATAATGACTCGGACTCCAGTCCTATCCATGTCGCGAATCGTACAGACATAAATGAATGCGATGCACCAGAGTCGAATAACACTGAAGCCGGAAAAGTGTTGACGAGAATAGTACCTGCCACTACCTCACCTGGCACCACTCCTTCTCCTATGGTCAAAGCCAACACTTGACCATGCCCTCTGGGTGCCGGCCCTCTCTGCTGGAATCCTCGCTGCCTATTCTGAACTTGCGTCTGGGCATACTGCTGAGACCTTTGCTGCTAAAAAGCTTGGGTCTGCGTCGGCAACGGCCTCGGGGATGGAAACTGCTGCTGGACTGGTACTGGGGCTGGTCCCCTAACTGATGAACTGGTCCTGGCTGGTGATGAGTCAGTCCTGAATGGGCAGGACCCTACCTTGTGGTCTGGCGCTCCACAAAGCAAACACAATCCTCGAGCCTTGCGACACTCTGAAACAACATGTCCAGGCTTCCTACAATAAGAGCAGCCCATGGGCGAAGACTGCTTCTGCTTCTGAGGATACGTCGGGGTTGAATGTTGAACCGACGTAACTGAAGCTGTCCTTCTCGGAGCTCCAATGGTCAAAGCTCTAGCTGCCGGGGCTGGGGCTGACGACTGATTCATCTGGCCGTGAGATCGCTTTCGACCTCCAGTCCTGTCCACAATCCTCTGGGAGGTATACTCATGCCTCCTAGCTGCCCTCAATACCGCATCAAAAGTCTGATGCTCAAACTGCTCCACCGCCAGCAAAATCTCTAGGTGGAGTCCCTGCTGAAACCGCTGGGCTCTATCGAACTCGGTCGCCACCAAGGTGGGAGCAAACCGACTAAGTCTGGAAAACTCGACAGCATACCCATCGACCGTCCGGCTCATCTGCTTCAAATTGGTGAACTTGGTCTGTAGATCGTACCGAGCCACCGCATCGAAGTACTTGGTCCGGAACCTCTCACGGAATACTGTCCAAGCAATAGGCACCACCAATCCAACGGTCTGCGCCGCCCACCAGCTGCGGGCTAGATCCAATAACTGCAGGCACATTACGGCCACCTTCTCATCTTCTGGGGTCTTTGCTGCCTCCAATATCACCTCTGTGTCCTGAAGCCACGCATCAGCAGCGATAGCGTCTTCGCTGCCATCGAAGAATGGAGGATTCAGGCGCTTGAAACTGTTCGTTGCACTGTTCCCATGATGTCCACCTCTGCCCAGAGCATCAGCCACCACCTGATGCAAGGCATCTCCTCGACGATCCTGCGATGCAAGCAACTCCCTGATAAGTCCCACCAAGGCTCCATCATCCTGCCCTGCGGGCTGGGCTGGCTGCACCGGGGGTTCTGGATCTCCGGGAGGCATGACCCGGGAGGCTGCTCCTGACTGCTGGGCCTGATCTTCTGGTCACTGCTGGTCTACGGGAGGCGCTTCGCCTTGCTGATCGGTAGGACCAGGAACAATGCCGCTGAAGAAGACGACATATGGAACAATAAGGAAGGACCAAGACAGATCAACGATACAAGCATGTGATCAGGTCGAGAATCTCAGGGATTAGAAGATTCGGACAGAGATCAAGGACGAGTGCTGATTGAGACATCTATTCGATAAACCCTCACATATCTTGATTTACAAGACCTCCATGGGCCACCACTTAAACCATGTAACGCCCAGAACCAGAATACTGAAGAACGGGGGCATACATAGCCAGCTACGTATAATGAAATGGAATCCACCCCACTATACGGTCACGGCTGTCTAGATATATGAGGGTTACTACAATCCATCAGTCTCTTATGGTCAATATCAAGCTTAAATGTCTCAATCTCAAGCAAGCAAGTAAAGGTACAAGATGTAAGATCACCAAATATACAATAGTAAGGCGTCCCAAACATTACATATTCAGTTGATCATGAAGCTAGTCGTTACAAAATGTGAGGACTAGCAAGAGTTTTAATCATATATGATCAACCCTAGGATCTGTCAATCATGTTGTAGCCCGTAGGCAGACAGTAATAAGGTATGCAATACGAGCTAACAGGTGCTCGCCGGCTAAACGCCTCAAAATAATTTTTTTACAATAGAGTGGGAGAGCAAAAATAAACCCACTCGTTGCCCTGATTACGCCTAGTGGTCACCATCGGGCTGGGAAGTCGCTAGATCCTCTGGAGCTGCTCCAAAATCTGGCCACACAAAACCAGCTGGGTCAAATCCCAGAAAGAGAAAGTGCCACAAAGGAGGCTTCACTTAAGAACTAAAATCAGCAAATCAGAAAATATATTAAAACAGTTAAAAGAACTTGAAGTAAAAGAATAACAACAGTCATAATGGAGTACGAGGGAACCATTCAAGTAGCCAGGTCACAACCCTTAAACCAAACAAGGACCGGGGTTGTAACCCTTCACCTGAATAGAACTCTGTCTCCAAATCTTGTTGGTAAGGTAAAACATTACAAGCGTGATGTGGGGTGCAATAATACAATAAACGAAGAGAGGACTCAGAACTGCTCCGGGAGCCAGGTTACAACCCTTAAACCAAACAAGGACCGGGGTTGTAACCCTTCGTCTGAGCAGAACTTAGCCCCTGATCTTTATTGTTAAAAGTGACAATCATGCGATCAAGCCTGCAATAATCGAGCACTGAAACAACAACATACAATCGTTCCCGGCCAATCAGTGACTACGGCTTTCTACATTAGCTAACTAGGGTTATCACAAGCCTTAGTTACTAGCAATATGCAGTGAGATATTCCTCCAGTCACAAGTCCTGCAGCTAATCCAGGTTATCCAGGCGACTTGGGTTCATTAAGCAGTGCCTCGTTCTTTCCATATATCAGGGAATTTAGACTTGTGCCCTACTCGTCGGCAGGCTGCAAGTCCCACAATGGTGGCCGGGATAACATGATCGCCTGTAACTGGGGAAATCTCTCATGAGTACTGAATTATTCTAGTTATTAGCCTTAGCCATTTACCGTAGGTATCCCTGACCGTGGTACTCAGGGATCCCTGTCCTAGACATGATGCAAACATATCCGGTTCAATTGTACAAACAAAATCATCCACGGTGTCCAGGCCATCAAATCTTGTCATGACATGCTAACCGTCGCAACAGCCTTCAAAATATATATATATCATGTCATGTCCACTGTCAGAAGTGCGCCACGTCGGACCACTATCACATCATGTCAAAAATGCACCACAACGGGTCACCATCGTGTCAGGGAACAATTAATTTGGCACAAGCACACCTTTAGTAATTAAATATTAGAAGGGGCAAGGGCTGTGGGGACTTATGCGGCTCGACGAAATTGCCACATGAAATTGCCATGCAACAGTGCATATGCGGCCAAACAATTTCACCTGGCCATGCGGCCAAAAAATACTTGGCCATGCGGCCATAAATGCTAGGCCATATGCGGCCAATTCAAATGTATAAGCATGCAAGCTACTGCTTGCATGCATGCAAATTAAATATGTAACATGGCATATGCGGCTCATATATGCAAGCTGATGCTTGCATGCAAAGCATATTAAAATATGTAGCATGGCATTTGGCCTATGCGGCTAGGTACTGTATGCAAGCCTATGTTGTAGGTGCATGCAAGCTGGTGCTTGCATTTTCATTCATTAAATATGCATGCAAGCCTATGCTTGCAATTGCATTCAAAGGAAGGCCATGCGGCCAGGTTACCTAGCAAGCCATGCGGCCAATGTTAATATATATAATATGTATAATGTCATGCGGCCAATATTAAGCCAATATTAATATATATAATATATATAATACCATGCGGCCAATTAAGCCAATATTAATATATATAATATATATAATGCCATGCGGCCAATTAAGTAGCTTAGTGGCCCTATGCGACAATGCATGCAGATGCTTGCATGTATTAAAGGGCCATGCGGCCAGATGCATGCAATTAAATGCTAATGCATGCAATTAATTAAAAGACCATGCAGCCAACAAATAAATGCTCATACGGCCCAGCAAGTAAACACTTGCACGTGGCCAGCTATGCCTTGAGCCTATGCGGCCAACTTATAAATATTCAATTAAGTGGCCATGCGGCTCAGAACTAAGAAATGCTCATTCGACTCAGAGTGCAATTAATGGCTCCCACAGAGAACATGTCCATGAAAATACCATGGCCTCCATGCTCCTCCAAACTACAATAAGAACCATCAACTAGCAAAATATGCAAGTTTGATAGATCAAAACTCCTGGAAACCGAAAATACCACAAAGCTAGATTTACAAGAATTTAACCATGGAAATGAAAAATGCTAAGTACTAAAGTGGGTTAGAAACACATGAGGAAAACAATGAAACAATAAAAGTGGGATTACTCCATGAAGCAAGATGCACTTGCCTAAACCTTCCACTCTCAGGTTGGTAGAGAAGTAATGGTGGGGAAGAAGAAGAGTTAATGAGGAGAGAGAAATGTGTGGTGGAATATTTAATGAAGGTGGTGGTAGGTAGGAGTGGTTTGGCTCACATAAAATCTAGCAAAACCGAACCATGCAAAACCAAGCCGAACCAAGTCAAGTCGGGCCGAACCAAACAAAGAGACATGCAATACGGGTCTAAATACGTACACGTATACCAAAATACGTAATACGAACAATGGTCATTACAAGAATTCCTCATTCCTATATGAGTACAGGGCAATACAGGGGATGAAGTATTGTACTAGAGGTAATAAGATTTCCCTAGTGTCTGGTTGGTATGGTGTCTCAGGGTTGCACTTGCGCCAGAGAGCCATTTGTACAATGCAGTTTTAACTTCTTTATGACTTTACCTAGGAAATTCATCAAACATCTACCCATCCTCCCTAGTGTTCTGTTAGAGACAATAAATGGGCAATTCTAAGAGTAGGTGAACTTACCTTTGATTTGAAGCAGAACTCGATTGCTCCTAGCCTCTCCTTGTTTCCTGGCAACCGAGAGAATGTAGATTGTTTAGGGTTTGTAGAGGGGTTCTGGGGGTCGGCTGCTACTCCCACCTATATATACATTAGTTTTAGATAGGATTGTATCCAATTCAAATCGGATTTGGATTTGATTGGGGGCTAGGCTTGGATAAGGGTTTTTTTTTTGAACAGATGACCCCATCACTTGGGGATTTGAATCTAAGGGGGGTCGGCCATTTAGAACTTAGGATTCGAATCATAGGATTTTGCAATCCAGCCCCCTGTAGATTTGATGTTTGCAAACCCCCCCCCCCCCCCTCCTTCACTTTTTATTTACTAAGACTTAATATATATTAAGTATATACATGTGATTACTTAAATATATCTATGCATTAATAAATAAGCAAGATAATAATAATACAAAAAATGGAGATTTCGGGTCAAGGGCTCACAAATCTACCCTCCTTAAAATAATTTCGTCCTCGAAATTTAAAGATAGACACAAGGGTAGGAATTTATACCTCATGCCTCGAAAAGGTGAGGATAGCGCTCTCGCATCTCGTCTTCCCTCTCCCAAGTGGATTCGCCCGGAGAATGGTGCCTCCACGCGGCACGCACCAATGGAATAATCAGGTTGCGCAGCACTTTCTCCCTGCGATCCAAGATCTCTACGGGCTGCTCCTGGTAGCTAAGGCTCGGTCCTACCTCAATCTATGCGAGGTCTAGCACATGACTGGGGTCTGCCACGTACCGTCTCAACTGGGACACGTGGAATACGTTGTGCACTCCCTCCAATGCGGGTGGTAATGCCAAGCGGTATGCCACCTCTCCGATCTTCTCGAGGATGTCAAACGGCCCGATGTACCTCGGACTGAGCTTCCCGCCTCCTCGAAAACGTATCGTACCACGTGTCGGAGATCTTCAAGAACACCATATAGTCAACCTAGATTTAAGCAAGAGGTCACGACCTATTCCTATCATGATTAACAATTACAACTAAGGAGAACTATACCTCAAACTCTAATGGTCTCCGGTGACTGTCGGCCCAGTGCTTCTGCCTGTCCTGAGCCACACGAAGTCGCTCCCTAATCAGCTTCACCTTTTCTGCAGCATCCACGATCATCTCGGGCCCCAACAGTGCTCTTTCTCCCACGTCGTCCTAAGATAGTGGGGTACGACACCTCCGCCCATATAAAGCCTCAAATGGGGACATCCCGATACTAGCTTGGTAGCTGTTGTTATAGGAGAATTCCACGAGGTGAAGGTGATCCTCCCACGAGCCACCAAAGTCTAGTACGCATGTCCGCAACATATCCTCGAGCGTCTGAATGGTCCGCTTCGACTGCCCATCTGTCTGTGGATGATAGGCTGTGCTGAACTTGAGCGATGTGCCCAAGCTAGCCTGCAGACTTCTCCAAAAGTGAGACGTGAATCTGCTGTCGCGGTCGGAGACGATACTCACTGGAACGTCATGCAACCTGACGATCTGCTTCACATACAACTCCGCCAACCTCTCCGTGGATAGTCCCACTTTGAATGGTATAAAGTGGGCCGATTTGGTCAACCTGTCAACGATGGCCCAAATCGCATCCTTCCCGCCTGGCGATCGTGGAAGACCGGAAACAAAACCCATAGTGATATGTTCCCACTTCCACTCGGGAATCAGCAATGGCTGAAGTAAACCTCCGGGTCTCTGCCTCTCAGCTTTGACCTGCTGACACATAAGGCATCTAGAAACGAAGCGTGCCACCTCTCGCTTCATGTCGTACCACCATACGTGGGCTCTCATATCCTTGTACATCTTGTTGGCTCCAGCATGCAAGGAATACTGAGAACGGTGTGCCTCCTGCATGACCTCCTCTCGCAGCTCTCCACTAGGTACACATAATCTCGTTCCATGCCTCAACGAGCCATCCTCTGCAATAGTGAAGTCCTCTAGTAAACCGGCCTGCGCCTGCGCGATGATACTCCTCAGCTGCTCATCCTGGTGCTGTGCCTCTCGTATCCTGTCCATCAGTCCAGACTGAATCTGCATGCCCATCATCTGCATCTCGACTCCGGGAATGACGACCTCAATGCCTAAGCTCTCCAAGTCTGCTAACAAGTGTCGGTCTCTCGTCAAGAACATAGCCACGGGGTACCGACTCAAGGCATCCGCAACTACGTTCGCCTTTTCCGGATGGTACTGCAACGAGATGTCGAAATCTTACATCAATTCTAGCCATCTGCGTTGCCTCATATTAAGCACCTTCTGCGTGAAAACGTAATTCAAGCTTTTGTGGTCAGTGAATATTTACACATGCTCTCCGTACAAGTAGTGTTTCCACAACTTCAGGGCGAATATAACTGCCGCCAACTCTAGGTCGTGGGTGGGATAATTCTTCTCATGGGGTCATAGTTGTCTAGATGCATATGCTATCACCTTCTTGTTCTGCTCTAAAACACACCCGAAGCCCTTCCCTGAAGCATCGCTATAGATAGAAAACCCGCCGAAACCGGATGGCAATGTCAATATGGGAGCTGTCGTCAGCCTCTTCTTCAGCTCATCGAACGCAGCCTGGCAGTCCTCTGTCCCTACGAACTCTACGTCCTTCCGAGTGAACCTAGTCATCGGATATGCAATCCGAGCAAAGTCTTGCACGAACTTCCTATAGTACCCTGCCAATCCCAAGAAGCTCTGAATCTCAGCCACAGAAGTCGGAGTAGTCCATGACTCGACAACAGCAATCTTCTTCGGGCCAACGGATATACCGTCTCCTGTCACCACATGTCCAAGGAATTCCACCTTGTCTAGGAAAAACTCGCATTTCGAAAGCTTCCCGTACAGCTTCTCCTTCCTGAGGGTCTCCAGCACGATCCTCATGTGCTCCTCGTGCTCTTCCGGCGACTTCGAATAAATGAGGATGTCGTCGATGAAGACCACTACGAACTTATCAAGGTATGGGTGGAACACCTTGTTCATCAAATTCATGAAGACTGTCGGGGCATTGGTCAACCCAAACGGCATCACCATAAATTCTTACTGGCCGTACTTGGTCTGGAAGGCTATCTTTGGAATATCCTCCTTCACTTTCACTTGGTAGTACCCCGACCTCAAGTCGATCTTCGAAAATACCCGTGCACCGCTCAACTGATCGAAAAGATCATCAATTCTTGGTAGTGGCTATTTGTTCTTGATCGTCTTATTATTCAAAGTCCGGTAGTCGATACACATATGCACCGTCCCGTCCTTCTTTGGCACGAACAACACCGGTGCACCCCAAGGCGACGAACTCGATCTAATGAACCCTTTCTCCAGTAGCTCGTCGATCTGCTTCTTTAATTCCACGGCCTCTTTGTTGTTGATCCTGTACACTCGCTGCGACTCTGGCTCCGCGCCTGGCACAAGATCAATGGAAAACTCAACGTCTCTGTCTGGCGACAGCCCCAACAGCTCCTCTGGAAATACGTCGAAGAACTCCGAGATGATGGGATGAGGTAGCTCATTCTCTGCTACCATGGTCCCACAAATGGCGTCGCTAAGCTGCTCCTCTAGCGAACTCGAACACGGTCTCTCCAGGCGGACTAAACACAACACATCCGCGGCGACAATCAATGCTGGCAAAATGTTTACTCAACCAGTCCATGCCGAGCACTATATCAAAGCTCGGGAGTGGCATTATGAGTAAACTAGCGCGCATTTTTCGGCCTCCTATGGTAATATGACGACCGATGCAAACATCCTTCACTAAGATGATGCCTCCGCCAGTCGAGATTTTATAGGTGCAGTCTAAAGGCTCAGATACAATACTATGTCTAAAAATAAAAGCTGTAGATATGAAGCTATGACTGGCCCAGAATCGAATAAAGCAATAGCTGAAAAAGACTCAAGAAGAACAGAACCTGCTATCACATCAGGAGATGCTAGTGTCTCCTCGACCGCCATGGCATAAGCTCTGCCATGCCTGTTGCTGCTATCACATCAGGAGATTTTATGCTAGCATCTCCTGATGTGATAGCAGGTTCTGTTCTCCTCGAGTTTTTTTCAGCTATTGCTTTATTCGATTCTGGCGCCAGTCATAGCTTCATATCTGCAGCTTTTATTTTTAGACATAGTATTGTATCTGAGCATTTAGACTACACCTATAAAATCTCGACTGGCGGAGGCATCATCTTAGTGAAGGATATTTGCGTCGGTCGCCGCATTACCATAGGAGGCCGGAAAATGCGCGCTAGTTTACTCATAATGCCACTCCCGAGCTTTGATATAGTGCTCGGCATGGACTAGTTGAGTAAACATTTTGCCAGCATTGATTGTCGCCGCGGATGTGTTGAGTTTAGTCCGCCTGGAGAGACCGTGTTCGAGTTCGCTAGAGGAGCAGTAGAGCAACCTAGCGACGCCATTTGTGGGACCATGGTAGCAGAGAAGGAGCTACCTCATCCCATCATCTCGGAGTTCCTCGACGTATTTCCAGAGGAGCTGTCGGGGCTGCCGCCAGACAGAGACGTTGAGTTTTCCATTGATCTTGTGCCAGGCGCGGAACCAGAGTCGCAGCGAGTGTACAGGATCAACAACAAAGAGGCCGTAGAATTAAAGAAGCAGATCGACGAGCTACTGGAGAAAGGGTTCATTAGATCGAGTTTGTCGCCTTGGGGTGCACCGGTGTTGTTCGTGCCAAAGAAGGACGGGACGGTGCGTATGTGTATCGACTACCGAACCTTGAATAATAAGACGATCAAGAACAAATACCCGCTACCAAGAATTGATGATCTTTTCGATCAGTTGAGCGGTGCACGGGTATTCTCAAAGATCGACTTGAGGTCGGGGTACCACCAAGTGAAAGTGAAGGAGGATATTCCAAAGACAGCCTTCCAGACCGAGTACGGCCAGTACGAATTTATGGTGATGTCGTTTGGGTTGACCAATGCCCCGACAGTCTTCATGATTTTGAGTCTTCATGAATTTGATGAACAAGGTGTTCCACCCATACCTTGATAAGTTCGTAGTAATGTTCATCGACGACATCCTCATTTATTCGAAGTCACCGGAAGAGCACGAGGAGCATCTGAGGATCGTGCTGGAGACCCTCAGGAAGGAGAAGCTCTACGGGAAGCTTTCGAAATACGAGTTTTTCCTAGACAATGTAGAATTCCTTGGGCATGTGGTGACACGAGACGGTATATCCGTTGACCCGAAGAAGATTGCTGCTGTCGAGTCATGGACTACTCCGACTTTTGTGGCTGAGATTCGGAGCTTCTTGGGATTGGCGGGTACTACAGGAAGTTCGTGCAGGACTTTGCTCGGATTGCAGAGCCGATGACTAGGCTCACTCGGAAGGACGTAGAGTTCGTATGGACAGAGGACTGTCAGGCTGCGTTCGATGAGCTTAAGAAGAGGCTGACGACAGCTCCCATATTGACGTTGCCATCCGGTTCCGGCGGGTTTTCTATCTATAGCGATGCTTCAGGGAAGGGCCTGGGGTGTGTTTTAGAGCAGAACAAGAAGGTGATAGCATATGCATCTAGACAACTACGACCACATGAGAAGAATTATCCCACCCACGACCTAGAGTTGGCGGCAGTTATATTCGTCCTGAAGTCGTAGAAACACTACTTGTACGGAGAGCGTGTGAAAATATTTACTGACCACAAAAGCTTGAAGTACGTTTTCACACAGAAGGAGCTGAATATGAGGCAACGCAAATGGCTAGAATTGATGAAAGATTTTGACATCTCGTTGCAGTACCATCCGGGGAAGGCGAACGTAGTTGCGGATGCCTTGAGTCGATACCCCGTGGCTATGTTCTTGACGAGAGACCGACACTTGTTAGCAGACTTGGAGAGCTTAGGCATTGAGGTCGTCATTGCCAGAGTCGAGATACAGATGATGGGCATGCAGATTCAGTCTGGACTGATGGACAGGATACGAGAGGCACAGCACCAGGATGAGCAGCTGAGGAGTATCATCGCGCAGGCGCAGGCCGGTTTACTAGAGGACTTCACCATTGCAGAGGATGGCTCGTTGAGGCACGGGACGAGATTATGTGTACCTAATAGAGAGCTACGAGAGGAGGTCATGCAGGAGGCACACCGTTCTCAATATTCCTTGCATCCTGGAGCCAACAAGATGTACAAGGATATGAGAGCCCACGTATGGTGATACGGCATGAAGCGAGAGGTGGCGCGCTTCGTTTCTAGATGCCTTGTGTGTCAGCAGATCAAAGCTGAGAAGCAGAGACCCGGAGGTTTACTTCAGCCATTGCCGATTCCCGAGTGGAAGTGGGAACATATCACTATGGATTTTGTTTCCGATCTTCCACGATCACCAGGCGGGAAGGATGCGATTTGGGTCATCGTTGACAGGTTGACCAAATCGGCCCACTTTATACCATTCAAAGTGGGACTATCCACGGAGAGGTTGGCGGAGTTGTATGTAAAGCAGATCGTCAGGTTGCATGGCGTTCCAGTGAGTATCATCTCCGACCGCGATAGCAGATTCACGTCTCACTTTTGGAGGAGTCTGCAGTATAGCTTGGGCACATCGCTCAAGTTCAGCAAAGCCTATCATCCACAGACAGATGGACAGTCGGAGCAGACCATTCAGACGCTCGAGGATATGCTGCGGACATGCGTACTAGACTTTGGTGGCTCGTGGGAGGATCACCTTCACCTCGTGGAGTTCTCCTACAACAACAGCTATCAAGCTAGTATCGGGATGTCCCCATTTGAGGCTTTATATGGACGGAGATGTCGTACCCCACTATCTTGGGACGACGTGGGAGAAAGAGCACTGTTGGGGCCCGAGATGATCGTGGATGCTGCGGAAAAGGTGAAGCTGATTAGGGAGCGACTTCGTGTGGCTCATGACAGGCAGAAGCACTGGGCCGACAGTCACCGAAGACCATTAGAGTTTGAGGTATAGTTCTCCTTAGTTGTAATTGTTAATCATGATACGAATAGGTCGTGACCTCTTGCTTAAGTCTAGGTTGACTATATGGTGTTCTTGAAGATCTCCGACACGTGGTACGATACGTTTTCGAGGAGGCGGGAAGCTCAGTCCGAGGTACATCGGGCCGTTTGACATCCTCGAGAAGATCGGAGAGGTGGCATACCGCTTGGCATTACCACCCGCATTGGAGGGAGTCACAACGTATTCCACGTGTCCCAGTTGAGACGGTACGTGGAAGACCGCAGTCACGTGCTAGACCACGCAGAGATTGAGGTGGGACTGAGCCTTAGCTACCAGGAGCAGCCCGTAGAGATCTTGGATTGCAGGGAGAAAGTGCTGTGCAACCAGAATATTCCATTGGTGCGTATCGCGTGGAGGCACCATTCTCCGGGCGAATCCACTTGGGAGAGGGAAGACGAGATGCGAGAGCGCTATCCTCACATTTTCGAGGCATGAGGTATAAATTCCTACCCTTGTGTCTATCTTTAAATTTTGAGGACGAAATTATTTTAAGGAGGGTAGATTTGTGAACCCTTGACCCGAAATCCCCATTTTTGTATTATTATTATCTTGCTTATTTATTAATGCATAGATATATTTAAGTAATCACATGTATATATGTATTATATATTAAGTCTTAGTAAATAAAAAGTGAAGAAGGACGGGGGGTTTGCAAACATCAAATCTACAGGGGGCTGGATTGCAAAATCTCATGATTCAAATCCTAAGTTCTAAATGGCCGACCCCCCTTAGATTCAAATCCCTAAGTGATGGGGTCATCTGTTCAAAAACAAAACCCTTCCTTATCCAAGCCTAGTCCCTAATCAAATCCAAATCCGATTTGAATTGGATACAATCCTATCTAAAACTAATGTATATATAGGTGGGAGTAGCAGCCGACCCCCAAAACACCTCTACAAACCCTAAACAATCTACATTCTCTCGGTTGCCAGGAAACAATGAGAGGCTAGGAGCAATCGAGTTCTGCTTCAAATCAAAGGTAAGTTCACCTACTCTTAGAATTGCCCATTTATTGTCTCTAACAGAACACTAGGGAGGATGGGTAGATGTTTGATGAATTTCCTAGGTAAAGTCATAAAGAAGTTAAAACTGCATTGTACAAATGGCTCTCTGGCACAAGTGCAACCCTGAGACACCAAACCAACTAGACACTAGAAAAATCTCATTACCTCTAGTACAATACTTCATCCATGTATTGCCCTGTACTCATATAGGAATGGGGGGTTCTCCTTACTAACCATTAAATACCACCTGGTGATATTTCCTCTGCACACATTTAGACACTGACACAGGAAGACTTCCATGTATCCATTGGATACTGACAGGTGAGTATAAGACCAAGTGTAAGTCCCTACATAGGTATATGTATAAAGTGGTAATGGATAGCTGAGTAATGATAGGATGATTCAAAGGGGGCAGGGTGTTGATGAAATCTCTTTGCAAGTATACACTAAGGGATGTTGCAGCAATAGACTTAGGAAGAATAGTGAAAAGTCCTGAACACCCTGAAGGTACCTGGGCCATACTGAGTGTATCATGACACCTCTGAGTCAGACCAAGTATGGGACACCCTAATGTCCAGTTCCCATACTCAAAGATGGGATCACCTGGGACTTTTATGTACCCGTACGAACCTTTCACCACTGCCATAAGACCATATCAAAGAACCAATCAATCGGTGGATAGAATACCCAATGAGTATTCAAGTTCAATAGTGATATACATGCGTATAGAGGACAGCTAGGATATGACCAAATAGGCCATTCTTCTCTAATGTCAGGCTTACTACCACAGGTATAGGCCTACCAACTGACACCATGTTACATCATGTAGCAACTGAACAGAGGTTGGGTAGCTAGCCCCAGGTAATATCCTGCAACCTATCTGTCTAACCTATGAACCTTCACTTATATTCCATTGATATTTAAGTAGCGCCCTCTTGATATCAAGCTGATACCAATATCCCTTGGCCATTTCCTTAATACTTGGCACTTTAGACAACCCGACCATGTAAACTGCTGCCACTACCATTGTTGTTCTTATTCTCCCTCTCCAATTCTTCAAGGTTATGGGTAATGGAGTAGGTTAGCATACACTTGGTGCAGGGACCAGCATAAAACTACACTTAGGAAGAGTAGCAGGATATATATATAGGTCAGATGCAATGTATCAATTGAAGGTACAAAGATATTGAAGGTACAAAGATATGGCTGAGCAACTGAGTTAGGACGAAGGAAAGAACTGGTCAGTTCCAATAAAATTGAAAATGGAATTATGACCAAGTTCTGATTCGTAAAACACCGTACGTATAATGTGGTCAATAGGATCCTTTGGTTCTGGATGTTCAGACCGCATGCTAGAACCATTATGTACCTTTAAGTGCAATGTTGGTATTTAACCAGGTTGGCCTATATATATATATATATATATATATATATATATATATATATAAATCGTGTTTCTTTGGGTCATATAAATACCTGGCATAGGGTCATTGCTAAACATATTGATTTTGATTTTCTCATCTTTTGGGAGTAAGTTCTACATATATTATCCTCGTATCCTTGTACAAGAAGTGTGGTTTATTCTTTTTCATGCTCTTGGATGATTCCAGTGCGTCTTCTTCCACAACCAGAACCCTGCACCCCCCAAATCCTCTCAATCTGTACATTTCTTTGAGTGATTACCCCAAGTTTTAGTTTACATCAGGACTAAATGGAGAGAACTAGTCATGAAGCTTGACAACATAGATGATGCAAGATGACCTACTATTGTATACTGGATAATAGTAAGAGAGTAGCCTAAGTGAAGATTAAAGAATGACAGGTTAGTAGGCTACAGTACGCGTGACCACTGAGGTCTGCACAAGCAAGGCATGTCCTGTTACTTGGACAGAAAAGGGAGTTGACACTTAGTATGGGAATATGAGAGTATGTGGAATATTACCTAAACCTGGGATGCAGTCCACCTGGTACAATCTAGGATGAGGATACACTCATGTATCCACTAGTTCAAGACACATGGTTATGTACAAAAAAAAAAAATACATGATTAGGCATAGTCCCTGTTCCAGTATCAATTGATGCAAGTTAGCATTAGCCTAGTGAGTATCAAGACAGTAGAGGGAGACCCTATAGTTGATGACTAGGGTGGGGTATCAAATCAGAGGTGTGTACCAAGGTTTAGGGTTATCCTGTGTCCTAGCTAGCAGAAAAGGGAGTGGCAGGAAGGGTATGGTAGGGGTATTAGACCGATACCTGATGTCACTTTTGACCCTTGTATCACCAGAGATACAAGTGGACTCGACCCAACAATATAGGAAACAGACTACCAGTGTAACGAAGGCTAAATATAGGGCCATAGCAGCTGAATCAGTGGGGATAGGTATATATCAACAGATCAAGTTGTGAGTCAATTCCCAAAGTCCAAATAATACCAGTATGGTCTAATAGACTGAACTACTCCTTGCACTAGAAAAGAACAAAGAGAAATATAGTTCGAAGCACTATTAGAATGTTGTAAGGTGGAATATAACATGGTTATGGGACAGTCAACAATAGGGCAGCAAGAGAAGAAGCTACTAGTCCCCTTTGTTCCAGTGACATTTCCCTTAGCCATAGATAACCAGGTTTTCAATTCAACTATAGACACTAATCATACATCAGATGGCCTCACAATATATGGTATTACATCTAGGGCTATTACCTACAAGTTACATTCAGGAATACCAAAGCCTATTGTTATCATCAGTATAAACCCAATGCCAGAGATGGTTGGGCTCTAGTAGTGTCACCGACTATATGTACAAAGGAGTTAGATATGGAAACATAAAGGAGTATCTCCACTACAGGCTAGTAAGAGAAGTAGAGAAGTGTGGTTAGATTAATAATAATAATCCAACAGTAGTTTTCTTAAATCTAAACACATGTATTAATTAGTGTTAATTCATAATATAGGTTCTGTGGACTCTGACTCAGCATCTGACTCGTACCACCAGCTCAGGACCACAGGCAAGTGCACACTCTGACTGCTTTCAATTCTGATAGTTTTGTTCAGTACATACTATACATATGCTCTTGGTTTGGTGACACGACGGACACACGAGTTAGTATCATGGACCCCTATTTTATCCCTTGTTTTACCTCACCTTCGTATTTTGTGATTTGTTTGGGTTCATGTATAATGGTCGGGAGGAAAAATATCTTAGTAGACGTGTGAATTATCCTTTCTATCCCCCATGTCTTTCGTGAAGAATAGCAGTCACACATTTCACGTACGGGGTACCTGATTTACCCCCTAACCATTTACATGTCGAAACAGATATTTCAACACACTTAGATAGTTGTCTTTTATTATTCCTTACATTGCACCACTTGCCATGTCATCATGTTTTTATATTCTCTCTAGTTGACATACCATGTTCCGTGATCCATACTTTCATTCTAGATATACCTTGTCACCAGTTTACTTACTAGTTTCTTCCACATATGCTATTTTCATGCATTGTCAAATCTATTATGTTGCGAATGGCTTTTCAGTTTGTGTGCTTGTTCCATTCATGACTAGAAAACCCACATTTTTAGGTGATGAGTTAGAGGATTTCTGTACCACATATTATGAGCATACTGCAGATCCCGATTTTGGCGCACAAGACGAGCTGGAGGCTGCTTATGCGGAGTTACCCGCTACAGATGGCTTTTAGTGGATTTATTTAGTATTTCACAGATTGGTTTAATTTGATACTTCTAAATGTTATTTCTGTTTTGAGACTCATGATTTGAATTGTAGATGTTCTCTAGTACATTTCATTCCTGGAGACTATGTCATTATAGTACATCTTGCTCTATCTTGGAGTTTTGCCAGATTACTTATTACTCTTCTCCCCAAACTGTGGTTATTCTATAAAATTCATCTTGTTTTGATCCTATCTGTTGTTGTGGTTTACATTATGCAAATGAATATAAACTGCGTGGCTGCATCTATAAATGTGGAGATGACTAGACAGTGAACTACCGTCGACTCTGCGGCGTAGGCTAGACGTACCCACGGCTCCTGCCCAAGTACTGGGTGCTGGTCGTGACACGTTTTTATGGTGGCCCATGCAGGTCCGTTTTCGCAAAAATAGCGAAACTCGTGGTAGTACTCAACTTAGATGTACTACTACGGGCCTGCGAGTAGGAGTAGACTTTAAGGATCATCTCCACATGTTTAAAACCGTTGTTGAATTCCATATTTGATTTTCAATTACTCCTTTGGTCTGCATCCTATTTGAATCTTCATACCGACTAACGATTTTCCTTTTGTGACAGTTAGATGGATCCCCAAGGCAGGAACACCGCTCCCTTTAACACCCCAGCAACCATCGGCGGGTCTTCCACGAATG
The DNA here is from genome assembly GCA_029216955.1 of Iris pallida. NCBI lineage: Eukaryota > Viridiplantae > Streptophyta > Magnoliopsida > Asparagales > Iridaceae > Iris > Iris pallida. The sequence continues at coordinate 1,688,652 of JANAVB010018999.1, forward strand.
GAACCCCACCGACCCACGGAGGTCACTTCACCTATCTGGGCGAGACGCCTCAGCCGCAGACTTCCAGATTTCGCCGAAATGACATTCCACCACCTCCCCAGTTCCCTCCGCCGACTCCGCCACCAGCACAGTTTCCTCCACCAGCACCCTTCCAGCATCCAGCACCAATCTTGCCTCCAGCACCTACGCTAGACAATGCTACGCTCCTTGTGATTTTCCAACAGCTCATCACTTCCCAGACACGACAGGTCGACGTCTTCCGAGATACCCTGAGGGAGGCTCTTCAGACTAGAGATGCTCCCCCACTGCGCCCCGGAGCTTCCAAGAATTTCATGGACCTTAGGCCCAGGGAATTCAAGGGAACGGAAGGGATACTCTACGCAGACGACTGGTTGGAGAACGTGGATCACAACCTCCGGATGGCTCGAATTCCTGAAGACAAGAAGGTCGAGACGGCTAGCATGCAACTCTATGACATCGCCTGCACGTGGTATAGAGACGAGCCTTGATTCACCGCGCCAGACGTGACTTGGGAAGAATTCAAGGAGCTGTTCAAGACGAAGTTATATCCCGACGCGGCCAGAGAAGAGTTAGAAAATGAGTTCGAGAGCCTAGAGCAGGACAATCTCTCCATCGACGAGTATACCGCCGAGTTCTCCCGCCTCAGCCGCTTCGCAGATGCCATGGCGGTCGAGGAGAGACTAGCAAATGAGACGATGAGATCGTGACTTCTTCGCTTTGGATTCCGGAGTCGAGGCATCTGCGAAGCGGCTGGGGCGGGAGAACTCGTCGGTGTACTCGTCGATGGAGAGTTTGCCCTGCTCCAGGCTCTCGAACTCATTTTCTAACTATTCTCTGGCCGCGTCGGGGTAAAACTTCGTATTGAACAGCTCCTTGAATTCTTTCCAAGTCACATCTGGCGCGGTGAATCGAGGCTCGTCTCTATACCACGTGCAGGCGATGTCATAGAGTTGCATGCTAGCCGTCTCGACCTTCTTGTCTTCAGGAATTCGAGCCATCCGGAGGTTGTGATCCACGTTCTCCAACCAGTCGTCTGCGTAGAGTATCCCTTCCGTTCCCTTGAATTCCCTGGACCCAAGGTCCATGAAATTCTTGGAAGTTCCGGGGCGCAGTGGAGGAGCATCTCTAGTCTGAAGAGCCTCCCTCAGGGTATCTCGGAAGACGTCGGCATGCCGTGTCTGGGAAGTGATGAGCTGTTGGAAGATCCCAAGGAGCATAGCATTGTCTAGCGCAGGTGCTGGAGGCAAGATTGGTGCTGGATGCTGGAAGGGTGCTGGTGGAGGAAACTGTGCTGGTGGCGGAGTCGGCGGAGGGAACTGGGGAGGTGGTGGAATGTCATTTCGACGAAATCTGGAAGTCTGCGGCTGAGGCGTCTCGCCCAGATAGGTGAAGTGACCTCCGTGGGTCGGTGGGGTTCCATTCGTGGAAGACCCGTCGATGGTTGCTGGGGTGTTAAAGGGAGCGGTGTTCCTGCCTTGGGGATCCATCTAACTGTCACAAAAGGAAAATCGTTAGTCGGTATGAAGATTCAAATAGGATGCAGACCAAAGGAATAATTGAAAATCAAATATGGAATTCAATAACGGTTTTAAACATGTGGAGATGATCCTTAAAGTCTACTCCTACTCACAGGCCCGCAGTAGTACATCTAAGTTGAGTACTACCACGAGTTTCGCTGTTTTTGCGAAAACGGACCTGCATGGGCCACCATAAAAACGTGTCACGACCCGCACCCAGTATTTGGGCAGGAGTCGTAGGTACGTCCAGCCTACGCCGCAAAGTCGACGGTAGTTCGCTGTCTAGTCATCTCCACATTTATAGATACAACCACGCAGTTTATATTCATTTGCATAATGTAAACCATATCAACAGATAGGATCAAAACAAGATGAATTTTATAGAATAACCACAGTTTGGGGAGAAGAGTAATAAGTAATCTGGCAAAACTCCAAGATTAAGCAAGACGTACTATAATGACATAGTCTCCAAGAATGAAATGTAATAGAGAACATCTACAATTCAAATCATGAGTCTCAAAACAGAAATAACATCTAGAAGTCTCAAACTAAACCAATCTGTGAAATACTAAATAAATCCACTAAAAGCCATCTGTAGCGGGTAACTCCGCATAAGCAGCCTCCAGCTCGTCCTGTGCGCCAAAATCGGGATCTGCAGTATGCTCATAATATGTGGTACATAAATTCTCTAACTCATCACCTAAAAAATGTGTGTTTTCCAGTCAGGAATGGAACAAGCACACAAACTGAAAAGCCATTCGCAAAATAATAGATTTGACAATGCATGAAAATAGCATATGTGGAAGACACTAGTAGTAAACTTGTGACAAGGTATATCTAGAATGAAAGTATGGATCACGGAACATGGTATGTCAACTAGAGAGAATATAAAAACATAATGATATGGCAAGTGGTGCAAGGTAAGGAATAATAAAAGACAACTAAGTGTGTTGAAATATCTATTTCGACGTGTGAACGGCTAGGGGATAAATCAGGCACCCCGCACGTGAAATGTGCGACTGCTATTCTCCACGAAAGACACGGGGGATAGGGTAGTTCACACGTCTACTAAGATATTTTCCCTCCCGACCAGTATACATGAACTCAAACAAATCACAAAATACGAAGGTGAGGTAAAACAAGGGATAAAATAGGGGTTCATGATACTAACTCGTGTGTCCGTCGTGAGCATATGTATAGTATGTACTGAACAAAACTATCAGAATTGAAAGCAGTCAGAGTGTGCACTTGCTTGTGGTCCTGAGCTGGTAGTACGAGTCAGATGCTGAGTCAGAGTCCACAGAACCTATATTATGAATTAACACTAATCAATACATGTGTTTAGATTTAAGAAAACTACTGTTGGATTATTATTATTAATCTAACCACACTTCTCTACTCCTCTTACTAGCCTGTAGTGGGGATACTCCTTTATATTTCCATATCTAACTCCTTTGTACCTATAGTCAGTGACACTACTATAGCCTAACCATCTCTGGCATTGGGTTCATACTGATGCTAACAATAGGCTTTGGTATTCCTGAATGTAATTTGTAGGTAATAGCCCTAGATGTAATACTATATATTGTGAGGTCATCTGATGTATGATTAGTGTCTATAGTTGAATTGAAAACCTTGTTATCTATAGCTAAGGGAAATGTCACTGGAACAAAGGGGACCAGTAGGACTATCTTGTTGGATACAATCCTATCTAAAACTATGAAATGTGCAAAATCCCCCTGTGACAATCTATCCAGCCCCCTGTGACTATCTGACTCAGAGGTGTCATCAGTATGGCCCAGGTACCTTCAGGGTGTTCAGGACTCTTCACTATTCTTCCTAAGTCTATTGCTGCAACATCCCTTAGTGTATACTTGCAAAGAGACTTCATCAACACCCTGCCCCCTTTGAATCATCCTATCATTACTCAGCTATCCATTACCATTGTATACATCTAGGACACCTATACCTATGTAGGGACTTACACTTGGGCTTATACTCACCTGTCAGTATCCAATGGATACAGGGAAGTCTTCCTGTGTCAGTGTCTAAATGTGTGCAGAGGAAATATCACCTGGTGGTATTTAATGGTTAGTAAGGAGAATCCTCCATTCCTATATGAGTACAGGGCAATACAGGGGATGAAGTATTATACTAGAGGTAATGAGATTTCCCTAGTGTCTGGTTGGTATGGTGTCTCAGGGTTGCACTTGTGCCAGAGAGCCATTTGTACAATGCAGTTTTAACTTCTTTATGACTTTACCTAGAAAATTCATCAAACATCTACCCACCCTCCCTAGTGTCCTGTTAGAGACAATAAATAGGCAATTCTAAGAGTTGGTGAACTTACCTTTGATTTGAAGCAGAACTCGATTGCTCCTAGCCTCTCCTTGTTTCCTGGCAACCGAGAGAATGTAGATTGTTTAGGGTTTGTAGAGGGATTTTGGGGGTCGGCTGCTACTCCCACCTATATATACATTAGTTTTAGATAGGATTGTATCCAATTCAAATCGGATTTGGATTTGATTGGAGACTAGGCTTGGATAAGGAAGGGTTTTGTTTTTGAACAAATGACCCCATCACTTGGGGATTTGAATCTAAGGGGGGTCGGCCATTTAGAACTTAGGATTTGAATCATGGGATTTTGCGATCCAGCCCCCTGTAGATTTGATGTTTGCAAACCCCTCCCCTCCTTCTTCACTTTTTATTTACTAAGACTTAATATATATTACATATATACATGTGATTACTTATATATATCCATGCATTAATAAATAAGCAAGATAATAATAATACAAAAATGGGGATTTCGGGTCAAGGGCTCACACTTCATGCCCGAGTTCCCTGGTGGCTCGTCATGCAGGGCTGCCTCGGAGACGCCAAGAGGATCCTCGAGCGGACCTCCGTCTCCAAAGTTGTCGACATCAAGTCCTACATCGGGATCCCCAAAGACTGCTACGTCGACGCCGGGGTCGTCGCCAGGAAGAGTCACGGAGAGGGCGTACGGAAGGGACTTCTTCTTCGCCTGCTCGAGCACGTCGGGCTGGTACATCCTGGCGTGCTCCTCCGACGGCCGCTCCTTTTTCACCTCCGAAACCTCGGAGGCAACCGGATTCTCGACAATAATTTCCACTGTCGTCACTGCGGGTGAGCCGCTTGAAGTTGAGGCTGCAACTTGTGGTGTAGTAGGCTCCCTTGACGCCATTGCCGCTCCGTGCGTCATAGGTGTTGCCGCATCTCTCGTGCCCTCCGGCGTGTGTACAACCTCGTCCACCGCTCTCTGTGGAGTGATTATTGTCTCAACAACAGGATCTTCGACTGAGATATCTACCCAGCCTTGTGGTTCGGTACCGTCACCATTATTCCAGTCCCATCTCCTTTCTTCCTCGAACACGACATCCCTGCTCACCTGGATCTTGTTGCGTTGAGGATTATAGAGACAGTACGCTTTGCAGCCCTCTTCCACGCCAAGGTACACCAATGACATGCTTCGGTCATCAAGTTTCTTGTGATAAGGACCTGCAGTCTTCTATGTGTGTGACGCATCCAAAGATCCTTAAGTGTTCCAGGTTCGGTTTCTTACCAGTCCAGGCTTCATACGGCATGAGCATACCGAGAGCTTTAGTTGGCAACCGGCTGAGCAGGTACACAGCATGTCTGACCGCCTCGCCCCACATGCTTCCAGGAACATGCATGCTCTTGAGCAGGCTCCTTGTCGTTGCCATCACGGTGCAATTCCGGCGCTCCACTACGTCGTTCTGTTGTGGCGTATATGGTGCGGTAAGATGCCATTGTATGTCTTCGCCTTCACAGAAGCTTGTGAATTCCTTGGACAGGAACTCACTTCCTCGATCAGTTCCGAGTGTCTTCATCTTGCTGTCACACTCATTCTCTGCAAGTGTAGCGGGTATAATCGGGCCACAAATGTCGGCGTGCACAAGTTGCAGTGTCTTCTCAGCTCTAAAGCTTGCCTGCAGTTGGAACGGTAGTCGTGGAACGGTAGTCGTGTTTGTTTGGCGATGAGGCACCCATCACAGAGCTGGTTTGGGTGAGAAATCTTCGGCAGTCCGGTGGCCATTCCCTTCTCTGCCATCATCTTGAGCGCAAAGAAATTCACGTGCCCGAGCGTTGCATGCCACAACCAGGCTGGGTCTTGTACTTTGGCCATTAGACATATCGGCCTACAAGATTCAAGAGCTATCTTGTACAGGCGGTTAGGCGATCTCCTCATCTTCATCAGCAGGATGTCGTTCCTGTCGAACACCCTCAAGTAGGAGCCTACAATCTCCACCTTGCTTCCATCTTCCGTTAATTGACCAAGGCTCAATATATTACTTCTTAAGCTTGGAATGAAGTATACCTCCGACAGAAGACGTTCCCCATTCTTGCATTGGAGCATGATTGATCCCTTGACCTCAATCCGCACGGTTGAGCCGTCGCCAAACTTGACATGGCCGGTGATATTCTGATCAAGGTCCTTGAACTTTCCTCGGTGGCCCGTCATGTGGTTGCTAGCGCCGTTGTCATGGTATCAAACGTCGGTGTCGGCCTGCGCTTCTCCAGCTCCGCGCAAGTCTTGTTCTATCTTCTCTTCATTGAGCATGACGAGGTCAGGCGTCTCCTCCTGAGTCTCTCCCAGCAGCAATGCGACCTCCTCGTCTTGCGCTCGTTCAAGGTTCGCCTCCTCAACACGATGCTTGTTGCAACACTCCGACGCATAGTGCCCAAAGTTTTCACAATTGAAGCACTTGATTTTTGATTTGTCGCGGTTGGAGCCTGAGCCGCGAGTCCCCTCACCCTCCTGGTGTTGTGCTATTTGGCCGCCACGGCCACCACTGCCGCGCCCGCGACCACGGCCACGGGGCTTGCTACGGCCCCGATCGTCGCTAAAGTGCCCTCTTCTCTCGACGAAGAATCGGCGTCGTCTTTCTTCGACCGCGCCTGCCACTCAGCGTGAGTAAGCGAGAGTTGTCCGTTGTTGCTCTCGCCTCGACCGCGTATGCATTCTTCGTACGCTTTGAGGCGGCCGATCGCTTCCTCGACCAGCATGGTCTCCACATCCGCAAACTGCTCAATTACAGCAACGACATGCAGGTACTTGTCTGGAACGGAGACGAGCAGCTTCTTGATGATGACGACGTCCTCCATCTCGTCTCCTAATCCACGAATCTTGTTTGCGAGGATCGTCAATTTTTCCGCAAACTCATCGATGGAGTCTGCCTCCTTCGTACGAAGAGCCTCGAACTCACTCTTCAAGGTTTGAATCCTTGCTTTATTCACACGATCAGCGCCAAGGTACCTTGTCTTCAGGCTTTCCCAAGCTTCCTTAGCCGTTTTGTGCTTAGCCAGCTGGAGTAGGATTTCCTCGGGGACAGCTTGAAAAATGCACGCCAACGTCATCTTGTCCTTCTTCTTTTCTACGACCACCCCGGCCGCGGGTTCAATGGCATCCCAAACGCCTTGAGCCTCTATGAAGACCTCCATCTTGATCGCCCAAGTAGAGTAATTGCAAGACGTCAGCATCGGATAGTGCAGGGTTATGCTCCCCTCCTTTGTTATTGGCGCCGACAAGTGCTCGATGATTGACATCTTGTCGAGTCGAAGATACTTTGGCATACAACCTGGAGCTCTGATACCAAATGTTGGAGTTGAAACTTTAAAAGAGAGGAAGCACAGACAGGAAGTGAAGAGAGCTTCTAGACTTTGTGTAATTGCTACTTATTGTTGCATTTCGTTTATTCAAAGTGCCTCTTTATATAGGCTAACAAAGAGAGAAGGTAGTAACTAAAGTATAGGAGCAATTTGCTCCAGATCGCACAAATGCCAAAGACCAAACAAAGGAGTGGCTCCTCACCACACATAAGCTAAAGACCATGACAAATAAAAATCCAACGAAATTTAAGTCCAATAATGGGCGTTCCCAATGGCTCGATTATTAGAAAAGGGATGATAGTTCTGGCACTAGTGCAACCCCCATGATTCTTTTGAACTGGGTTCTGGTTCTAGTTATAATAGTGACTAGGTTGTACAAATATGGACACGGATACAAATGCAGAATACTATTTTTTTAGAAGAAAAAATAGAAGACATGTACGACATGGAGATAATATATACTTTTCCATATCTCAATTATCTTTGGCAAGACTATAAATATGTCAAAATCACTTTCTTCTATGTTTTGAGTGTCATTGAAGCCTAGGCACGAGCTAGCCATATGTCATGGTTATCAAAGAAGTATCGACACAGAAACAAGCACGAAGAGCATCCTCCTATGTGTATCCGTACGACATATATATATCGGCACGAGCGAGCCATATGTCATGGTTATCAAAGAAGTATCGACATAGAAACAAGCACGAATAGGGTCCTCCTATGTGTATCCATACGGCATAGGGTATATAGCGAAACTAGTGTGAGTTATATACAAATAGTAGAAGGCCATTGCTTTAGAAGTAGCATATATAGCCTGGAGGTGTGAGAGAGAGACAATTGGGGGGGGGGATTACTTGGGTGAGAAAAAAAAATGGAATCCATGATTTTAGGAGAGAAATGCTAAGAAACATGTATATTGGTTAAACAGAAGAAGCAGAAGAAGTTGAAGAAGAAGAAGAAGATGAACCAGAGGTCGAAACAGCCCTTGAAAGTTCTTCTACCACCGATTTGACTCCCCGGCAGCAGGAGTCTCCCCCTTCCGCTAGAGCAGCAGATGCCACCTCGGCTGTCTTAGCAGCGATTAGGGATACTCCGCCTTTTTTGCGGGATTATTTTGATCGGATTGCTGTTGATTGCTCTCAGGAGGATGCTGTCATAGAGTTTGCCATCATTAAAATCCTTGCCAAACAACCTAATTTTAGGCAAATTTTGCCGGCTAGAATGTTCGAGATAGAGAATGCTCTCGATACAGAACAAGGTAAACAAGGAATGGCTCATTTAGACTCAGAGGAATACTTCAACTCTAAATTTGTAGAGGAACCGGGGGAGGCAGAGCCACGCTATTTACGCTCTAGCAATGGACGTTTTGTAAAAAAAATCGCTTAACCAAGGAAAGGCAATCCAGGATCGAGCTCCGTAGCATATAGGCTTAGGGGGGTGGTGGTGTGTTTGTTGTAGCCTTGTTAGGCAATATGGTTAGGGCATTCCACCCTACCTCTTGTAGGAGCTCGGGTTTTTCCCTGGCTTCAACTCTTTCATTTTTCTTGCTAATGAAGGCTGAAGCCATTTGTTTTAAAAAAAAAAAGAAAAAAAAAAGAAAAAAATGGTTATGATTATCTTATTTTCTCTAAATCTTTTCCCTTCTTTTTCTCTCAAACAAAACATGGCAGACACCGCATCCTAGTTTATTTGTTAAAAGACATAATCTAAGTAGCCCTCAAGGTTGTGTTTGGCTTGAGAGAAATTTTAATAAAGGAAAAGGGGAGTAAAGAGAAAATTGTATATACCTTTTTCCGGTTAAAAGAGGCAAAGGAATGGAAGTGCAAAAAACATGAACCTATACAAATATAAATTTTCCTTTACTCCTAAAATGATAGGATTACTCTCTCTCTCTCTCTCTCTCTCTCTCTCTCTCTCTCTCTCTCTCTATATATATATATATATATATATATATGATAGGATTACTCTCTCTCTCTCTCTCTCTCTCTCTCTCTCTCTCTCTATATATATATATATATATATATATATATATATTTCAAATTTTCCACTAAACCAAAACTATACTATTTCTCCGTTCTTCAGTTTCTTTCTATTTTGGTTTCTCTTTTTTTGGTTTCTCCTATTTTCTCTCAAACAAAACATATCATAAATATACCCAAAGATTCCAAACATGTCTAATATAGGGGTAGTTTGGTTCCCACATATTAGGCAGGATTAGGGGGACATGATTTTTGAATGCAAATCTTCCTTCTTCCCTGTTTGGCCCCCCTCTTTGGTAAGAGGGAAAAGAAGAAGAATTTGCACTTTCTGCTGAAAGTGGATACAAATATCTCTTTTTTCCTGTTTGGTTAAATAGGATTAGAGGGACAGGAAATGCACTCCAAAATCTGAGGATTTGCACCCACTTGCAGGAAAGAGCAAATCCTCCTCCTTTTCCATGTTACCAAACAAGACCTTCGGAAACACCAAAATGTAAAAAATGGGACGCACTTTCTAATTGTCGTTTCCGCTGGTGGCCACCTCCCCGAGCATTTGTCAATCTTTCGTTTGCATTTGGAAAAAGGGGAAACGCGGGGAACCAACAAGGTTCCGTTTGCTGTTTTTTTTGCAAAAATACTGGTGGAAACAGCAAAATCTCCACACACACACACACACAAACACACAAAACCCTAACTAGCCCATAGGAGTCTTCCTAAACTACCAAACAACTCGAGCATGATTATTGTCATACAATACGAGAAGGCTTCTCCGCCCGCAAAATAAACAATTCCAAGCATGCCAAAGCAGCCAACTCTTCAGTAAAAAAAAAAGCCCTTTCCACAAACTACAACCCTAATAATAAGAAGAAGAAGTCATATCAAGATGATTTCTAATTTGAACCGGAGAAAGAGAGACTATGCATACCAGGGTCAGCGGTTTTCGGAGCAGCGGCACAAATCTGCTGGTTGGAGCAACCAGCGCATGCGTCCGACTTCCCTGCCGACTCCGAGTTCGGTCCTGGACAATCTGCACCAACAATAGTAGTAGAAGAAGTAGAAGATAATTAGGGTTTATGGAAGAGAAATTTAGGGTTTGGGGGAAGAAAGAAAGAAAGGGACTAAACAAAGAGTTGGGGACCATACGCTCGTTGGCGTCCACTGGAATTTCGGCGTCCTCCATCTCTCTCTCTCTCTCTCTCTCTCTCTCTCTCCCCGTTGCTTCTCCTGCGAATAAATTGAGTTTGTATGGAATAACAGGATTAAATAGGTCAAGGCCAAGGTCGGCGCCCTACTGTTGGGTCGGGTTGGGTAAGATAGACCCGACCCCAAACCTACCCGTTCATTATTCTGACCATGAAGGGTTTTATTTGAGTTTTTATAAGGGCACTACCAAACTTACTCGGTTGTCCAATTTTTTATTTATAATTTTGTCACTCAAAAAAATTGCTAAAAGATATCCATTACATAGTATAAAAGTTTTTTTCTTTTTCTTTTTCTTCTTGTTGTTTTATCTTTTTCTTCTTTCCTTACCCAAATTTCAAAAATTGTCTTCAATCTATGTTCATGCCTAAATTTCATCTTTTAGTAATTACAATTTGGTTTAGGATTTATTTTGGACGAATTTTTAAAGTTTTGAACCCATTTTAGGGTTTTATAATTCAAAAAATTGTCCACAGTCGTGACGGAAACGATAATGGACTGTCAAAATCTTTGACAGTCATAACAATATAATGGCTGTCAAAATTTTTGTCAGTCCTAAAAAAATTATGTTGTATATTTAGAATTGTCAAAGATTTTGACAATCGATTATATATATGTTGGACTGTCAAATTTTGACGGTCCTAAATGAACAGCATATTATTTTTAGGACTTTTAAAAATTTTGATAGTCTTTTAAATATATAACGAGTGTCGAATTTTTTAACAGTCCTCAAAAGTATTGTAGTCAACGACATCCTTTCCCTTAATGAGATGTCTATGCACTCGGCACATGCTACAATCTCAAATGGAACTTAGCTTTTGAAGAGAGCAGCATTGAAAGTTTGCTCAACATGATCGGTAATTTTGCTTTAAGTGAGCAATGGCAATAATTTCATGGACTGAGTGTATGGATGGTATAAAGCTCTAGTTGCAAATGAATCTCACAGTATATTATCCCAACTTGGAGATCAGGACTCTTGAATGGATAGATTCGTCGTCAGAGTTAGATGACAATGCATATAGTTCTCCTCGATTTGCAGTAGGCTTTGAGCATTGGTTTGAAGAGTTCTTCGTGCATGATATCTGGTTGCTTGGTTATCAGTGTTTCTACTTGAGTTCCTTTTGGAAGATACACTGGTAAACTATAATTATGTTTGTGTTCATGCATAGACCTAGACCTGTCAAATAATGTCAATGGATAGTCGAAAATTCGAATTCGATCGGATTCCGTATCCGAACTTTCTGATATTTTTCGAAATTTCGGATATCGGATTCGGATATCCGAATATTTTTCGGATATTATCTTTTTTCGGATACGAATTCGGATATTAAGGTATTCGAATCCGTTAATATCCGATCCAACTTTAAATTGCAAATTTTGGATATCGGATTCGGATATCCGAAATTTTATATATATTATAGTATAATGTATATGTAATATATATTAATTAATAGAGAAGATTAAAGTATTTTATTCTCAACTGACTTTTACATAAATTAATTATAATATAATTTATATATAATAGTAATATATATTAATTACAATTTACAACATAAGAAGAAAGGACTCAAATATGTAGAGAAATTGAATTTGGTTTTTGGATATTCGGATAATAACTAAATTTTAATATTCGGATATTCGGATAATAACTAAATTTTTAATATTTCGGATTTCGGATATTCGAATACTAGCATTTGAATTTTTTAGCTAATTGGATCGGATATTATCCGATATCCGTTAAACTAGACAGATACGAATTCGGAGTATCAAAAGAGACGTCCTTTCGGATATCGGATCGATTCGGATATTACAAAAAAAAAAAAAATCGGATACGGATACGGATATTACCCTGTCCGTACCGATAAGCATCCGTTGACACCCGTATTCATGCATACCTAAGAGCATCTCCAAATTTCTATAGACCTTCTAAAACGTAGAAATTTTCTTAAATCATGGATCCAATAAGGACTATATAAATTTCTCTACTCTTGTATTTTGTCAGGACTGTAAAAAATTTATAGAGTCATGTATGTTGCCATTAGTCAAGACTGTCAATTTTTGACAGTCCTTTCAATTGGTAGGACTGTCCAAATTCTTGATTGTCCTAAAAAAATATGTTGTTCAATAAACATGTTTTATTTAGTATAGTTAATTTTTTTGACAGTCATACCAATTGGAAGTGGATGGGAAGGAGGGGCGATTGTCACTACCATATTTCTAGTTTGAGGGTATTTTTGACATTTTGGGGTAATTTGAATTTATTTGAATTTATGGGAATTTTTAGGATTTATTTTGGAATTGTTTGGATGAGGGTTGACTAGGTTGACTTTGACTAGTTTTGACCCTTGTAGACCAACCTAGAAGCTAACCCTAGTTAGTATGGACTTGGTTAGGTTATATGACTCTAGTCTAACCTAAGCTAACCCTTTGTTTGGTCAATAGACTCTAGTTAGCAATAGGAATTAAAAGTCATAAGTCATGACTTATGATTTAGAACCATTGATAAATCAACTTAACTCATAGCCTTGTAGATTGGCCCAAAGCCCAAGAAATTACAAAACTCTAGCCCTAGACTTATGTGGCCGGCCACCATATCCTCATTGGGAACCCCACTCTATAAATACTCTCTTAGTTTTAGGGTTGCCTCTTTTAGGAAAGATCAAGTTTAGAAAGAGGTTTGTTCCTACTTCATTTAATCCATAGAAATCCATTTCATGTCCTTTTTCATTCAAATCTCTTCCATTAGGTTTTAATATACCTATACTTGTTGTTATTGGAGTTTTATTTCAGTTTAATATTGATTTGTTGGATTGGGATATCAAGGAGAGGAGCTCAACAAAGGAAGGATTTTCTAGAAAGTTCATCTATAGGTAACTTCTTCAATACTTATTGAAATTTCGATTTCTTTATACATTTAGGAAGCCCTAGGAGTCCCCTAGGTGGTTGCATTAGTTTCGTGTCAGGTTTCATAGGTTTTATGTCCGTTTTGGATACGTATCATGAACCCACAGTAGGTGTTTGATGAAATGTCCCAAAGGAAATTCGACCTAATTTCTAGAAAGCTTTTGAATATGAATCTAGGTCTTGTTATTGCTTATTGATTTCTGATTCTCTGAGGTGATGATTGTATCATGTCGTGTCGTTTGGACACGCGAACCCACAGTTTTCTGACTGCGCAGCAGTGCCCTGCTGTTCGGGGGCCACAACTCTCAGGACACGTCACGTCGACACGCGACACTTGACACACGGGTCGTCCTCGTGACTGACACGACGTGTGTCGAGTCTCAGACCCCCACGTGTCGTGTCGGACACGAACGAGCACGTGCATTGCATTTGCACTGGACCGGGTTCAGTTGATTTAGAGCACTGATACGTGTGTCGTGTCACTGACACACGTGTCATGGACCCATATCAGGGTGTCCTAGCCCTAGACCTAGACCTAGTCGACACTTGGACACGACCACGAGGTCTGTGTCGTGTCGTGTCGTGTACACGAACCCCGTGAACACGTGCACGAGGAATGGCACAATATTTGCACTGTTTTGTGTTTTAATTTGTTTTGACACATTGTGTCCTCGTGCTTGGACACAATGACATTGTAGGACACATATGTAATGTATATTTTAATTACCAACCTCTGTTTTTGTATTTTAGCTTGATTTGATTTATCAATTCTCATTACCCCCTAATTTCTGAAACTATGATAACAGTTCTTCATTTCCAGTTTTTTTTTCAGTTTTGAATATATGAAATTTAGCATCATTTTTAACCCAATTACACTGTTAATTAGTTTGGTTTTAGACCTTAAATATGTACACCTATGTGATTCCTAAATGTGTGTCGAAATTTGGGATTAATTGGATGTGTTTGGCTCATGAAAACTGAAAATGAAGTCTAGGCTGTAAACTGAAATTGTTAACTGTGGTAAACTGATTTTTGGGTTTTATTGTGAACTGTGGAATGATTCCAATGTTGTATAAACCTGGGTATGATTTGAAATGAAGACTGAAATCTGGGAATTAGTATTATGGCTGAAAACTGAGATATTGGTTAGGGGTTTAGCTGAATTCCTGTGCTATTGATAACCGGATTTTCTATACTGCCACTATTTCCAGATTATACATATGTATACACTGCCACTGTTTCAGATTTCAATTCCTTATTATCTATCACACACTCTTGTATCACAAGCATATGACACACCCTTCACTAATTCTGATTTTCCTTCTACACACACTGTTTTGTACATCCTCATTCACCCTACACACACATTGTTATCACACACACACACACACACACAGTTACACACACACACTCTTGCACTCTCTCACTCTCTCACACACATGCATCACACTGTCCTCATGACAGTCCCCACACTTCACTACCATGCCACTTTCTCACATGACACTATTCACTCCCTATTACCATACACACACACACACACACATTTGCATGTATGTGGTACTCCATGTTATACACACATCTACACATATGTTCCTATTTCCTATATGTGTATATTTTTTTTCCTATATGTGTATATATATATAAAGTGTGATGTATATATATATATATATATATATATATATATATATATATATATATATATATATATATATATATATATATATATATCCTATATATATGTGTGTGTATCTATATATATATTTAATGTATAATGTATGTATGTTTCTCATAGGAGCATATATGTTATTACATGTATTCCTAAGCTAGACTATATAAATATATATATATATATATGTGTATTGTTTTAGATATAGATAATATCTTGTGTAGTTGTGTATAGATGTTGGTTGGTTCTTTAGGCATGATATTGCCTAGTAAGCCTAGATTAGTCTTGTTAGAACTTAGAATAGCCTTGTTAGACTAGTATAGACTAGTTTGACCTAGTTTAGACTTGTTAGACCTAGTTTGACCATAGTTGACCAAGTTTGACTTCTAGGGTTGACCAGAGTTGACCAAGAGTTGACTTTGGCCTAGATTGACCTAGATTCATGTAGAATGCATTGTAGTGCTTCATTTTACCATTCTGGACTTGTTGTGACTTGTGTTGTTCTGATTAGGAGCCAGACACCACTCCTCGGACAGTACTTTCATATTGGACACTCAGATACCAGGCGAGTACATTCTCTGATCATTTCATATCCTGCTTAGAATTATTTCCTGCATTAAATTACTTTACTTGTTACTGTCACGTTTGTCACACGGATTGGTACTATATGGATCCCTTCTTGAGATGTTATCCTTAGGGAGCATCGGGTACTACATGTTCTGTACGTTTCACTTACATGGCGTATCACTATGCTTCATTGGTTCTTCGATCACTTGTGACATATACTCTTATGATCACAGAGTCTCATAGAATCTCTTATTCCATTTACTGGGTATCCTAGAATCTCCTAGAATCCCCATTTATGGGACATCCATGTATCACCCTTCGGGGGCCTTTGCATGGAATCATAACATAACCTGGTTGGATCCTTGTGTATTGATTGGGGGTACGGGGGAGTAGAAATAGACATGTGAATACTATCCAAGTAGTGTAGCATCAGAATCTTTTTATAGTGTAGCATCAGAATCTCCTATGCCATTTACATGTCTATATTGTACTATGACTCACTAGCCACTGTTAGTCTCTATTTATAGTAGATATTTCTATTACAGTTCTCTCTCTGTTTACATACTGCACTTCCTTCAGTACTTGTATCTTACTTTACTGCATGATTATATTTTCTAACCTGCTATGAACTGTTGAGATGTACTGTACTCGCTCTTGTCCTGACTGGACCTGTTGAAAATATTACAGAGGACGAGGAGGAGGCCTGTGTGGATACCTTCTACGGGGCAGCCCTAGACGACTCTTGCGAGCTGGACTCTCAGGAGGACCCAGCTCTAGCTGAGGACATCACCCCCATTGTCTAGACTAGTTTAGTTAGGCTTATTTTACTTTATATTGTCTTGAGACTGTTTACCTAGACTTTACTTCTGTTCAGAGATTTTGAGTTGTATATATTCTTTCATATACTGTATCTGAGTTTGTACTCTGAATTTGCTGGGATATTAGTTTAGACTACTTTATCATCTGTAGTTCCTTGAGTTCTATATCATATCGTGCTATCTCTTCCTTAGATTGTGATTGAGTTTATTTACTGCTATGTCACCCCCATTCGGGGAGTATAAACTGTTTAGAGTTATATTGTTAGATGTATGTTGACCTAGGACAGCGTTCTACCGCCGACACTGCGGCGTAGGCTGGACGTACCCACGTCTCGTGCCCTTACTCTAGGGTGCGGGTCATGACACGTTTTTAGTGGTGGCCCATGCAGGTCTAGACTAGAAGTGTAGTGGTACTCGAATTAGAGTATTACTACAGCCTGCAGTAGGATATATGATATTAATTTTTAAGGTACTCAATCACTTTAGAAAAAATTCTTTTATTGCCATCTAAATCTTTATTGCCAGCTGATCCTTTGAATTTTAATTGTCCGTCTTTGTTATTTCGCTTCTTTCTCAGAAATTGATACTCTTGTTTGTCTATCTTCAGGATGGTAGAGACTTGATCGTAGTGTACCATTTATGGAGATGCTATAGAGGGGACTGCTACCTCTCAGCCAGTACAGCAGGACCAGGGGACTGCAGCTCCTGCCACCTCTGCTCGTATTGAGACCTCGGCAGCAGCAGCAGCAGGGGGTATGCTTCCACCGGCTCGGAGGCAGGACCCAGTCATCCCAGAGGATCCTTTCCAACAGCCGCCACCTACAAGATACGTGGATGCAGCGCAGATGTTTGCATACTTCCAGCAGTTTATGGACCGGCAGCAGGCTCGACAGGACAGGGGCATGGAGTTGGCCCTTACGACGGTTGCAGCTCGACCAATGGTCCATCAGCCGAGGACACCGGGGATAGAGCAGTTTCAGAAGATGAGCCCTAGAGACTTTCTGGGGATAGAGGGGATCCTATATGCCGATGAGTGGATCGAGCATATAGAGAAGATTTTCTGCCTGGCCCGGATACCAGCAGATCTCCAGATTGAGGCTGCAGCTAGCCGGATGCGAGATCTTGCTCGCACCTGGTATCAGTCAGACCCCAGGGTGGGGGTAGTCGGGCAGACTTGGCAGCAGTTCAAGGGCTTCTTCAAGAATAAGTTCTTCCCAGATTCAACACTCAGAGCCTTGGAGTCGCAGTTCGAGAGCCTAGTCCAGGGGAGTCTTTCAGTGGAGGAGTACGCAGGGGAGTTCGGCCACCTCGGCAGGTTCGTAGAGGGCTTGAGCGAGACGGCGAAGGCCCAGAGGTTCCGGAAGGGTCTAGTCAAGGAGGTCAAGTCCTTGACCAAGGGCAACCGGGATGCCACATTCGAGGAGATCTTGACGGGAGCTTTGTTGGCAGAGGATGATCTTGAGCTTAGGCTCAAGAGGGGGCGAGACCCAGTTGGGGGCAGCAGCAGCGGAGGCCAGGCCAAGAGACCCCACTTTCAGCACCAGCAGCTGAGGCAGTTCCAGCCGCAGCCGATCCAGCAGAGGCCAGTTCATCAGCAGTAGCAGCCGAGACAGCACCAGCAGGGTCAGAGACAGGGTGTTACTTGTGCATACTGCAAGAAACCTGGGCATGTCTTCAATGAGTGCCGGAAGAGGCTGGGCCAGTGTCTGGTGTGTGGCTCAGCAGACCACCAGATGAGAGAGTGCCGCATGGGACGAGCAGCTCAGGGGGCAGCAGTCAGAGCTCCAGCAGAGGGGACCAGCCCTGCCGACACAACAGCAGAGGTTCGTCCAGCACCAGCAGCAGGCCAGGGGAGGCCAGCAGGGGCGAGCTTTCGCCATGGTAGCTGGAGATGCAGAGGCGATAGGAGAGCTGATTGCAGGTTCGATCCTTCTCGACTCCAGTCCAGCTTATGCATTATTCAATTCCGGTGCTTCGCATAGCTTCATATCAGTATCTTTTGCGATTAGACACGGTATTATAGCTGAATCGTTGCCTAGGACTTACAAGATCACGACCGGGGGTAGCATTATCCTCATGAGTGATGTTTATAAGGGTCGGAGAGTAGTTTTGGAAGGCCGTGAGTTGGAGGTGAGCCTGCTCGTAATGCCATTGCCGAACTACGATATAGTACTAGGCATGGATTGGTTGAGCAGGCACCACGCCAGCATTGATTGCAGAGGGGGTAGAGTTCTCTTCAGAGCGCCGGGGGAGCCAGAGTTCGAGTACTCCAGACGTCAGGCAGAACAGAGCAGCGGAGTCTTCTGTGGAGTTTCGGTCGAGGAGCAGGCGATTCCACACCCCTTGATAGCATAGTATATGGATGTTTTCCCAGAGGAGTTGCCGGGATTGCCACCAGACAGAGACATAGAGTTCTCGATAGACTTGGTTCCAGGAGCGGAGCCCATCTCTCAGCATGTCTATTGGGTGAACAACAGTGAGCTGGTGGAGCTGAAGAAGCAGGTGGATGAGCTTCAGGACAAGGGCTTCATCCGCTCGAGTTCGTCGCCATGGGGTGCACCAGTGTTGTTCGTGCCGAAGAAGGATGGGTCAGTACGGATGTGTATTGACTTTAGGGCACTCAACAACCTCACGATCAAGAACAAATACCCACTGTCGCGGATCGACGATCTTTTTGACCAGTTGAGCGGAGCTCGGGTATTTTCCAAGATTGATCTGAGGTCGGGATATCACCAGGTGAAGGTGAAGGGGGAGGATATTCCCAAGACCGCTTTCAGGACGCGGTACGGGCAGTTTGAGTTTTTGGTTATGCCGTTTGGGCTAACCAATGCACCAGCAGTGTTTATGAACCTTATGAACAAGGTATTCCACCAGTATCTGGATCAGTTTGTGGTGGTGTTCATTGACGACATCTTGATATATTCTAAGACTGAGGAGGAGCACGAGGAGCATTTGAGGATCATGTTGGAGACTCTCAGGAAGGAGCAGCTTTACGGGAAGCTCTCCAAGTGTGAGTTCTTCTTGGACCGGATAGACTTTTTAGGGCATGTGGTGACTGGAGATGGTATCTCAGTTGACACCAAGAAGATTGTAGCAGTTGAGGCATGGGCAGTGTCCCGACCCGTACCCAGTATTTGGACACGAGCCGTGGGTACGTCCAGCCTACGTCGCGGTATCGGCGGTAGAACGCTGTCTAGTCATCTCCACAGTTTACAAATACATCCACGCAGTTTGTAGACTTCTACAAAAGATCAAATTTGCATATCAATCTCAACAGGAAATTTTAAACACAATAACTATGGTAAAAGGAACAAACTGATAACTGAATAAGGTCACCAAGAGTAGAGACCAAATATGATAGAAAAAATGATCTCAATGTATAAAAATGGGTAAAAGAGAATCCACTACTCAACTCTTATAATCCATAATAAAATGAAATACAATCAAGAGTTTTTTTGTGAGCAACACATGCTCTAAAAATGCTGTCTAGCTAATAGTCTCCTGCGGAGGGTAATCCCGCGTCCAAGTCCTCCTGTATGATCAAGTCAGGGTCTTCCGTCTGCTCATAAAAGGTAGTACAGAACTCCTCTAACTTATCACCTAAAATGTTGGTTATCCAGTCAGGATTGGAACAAGCACACAAGCTGAAAAACTATCCGCAACATAATAGGATCGACAGTACGTGAATATATAATATGTAAAAGAAAGCTGAACAGTGATGTGAGGGCATAGTATATCTAGATTAAAGTATGAATCGTAGAGTAATATGTCAACTGGAACGAGTATGAAAGCATAGTGACATGTCAAGTGGTAAAATAATAAAAGACAATCTATCTAAAGTGAATGAAATACCCTTTTCGACATGTGAACGGCTAAGGGGTAAATGCGGCTTACTGTACGTGTCGTGTGCAGCTGCTATCATTCAAGATTAGACATATTGGGATAGAATGGGAAGTTCACACATCTACTAAGGTATTTTCCCTCCCGATCAGTACTCATGAACCCAAATAAGTCATGAAAAGAAGCTAAACAAATGTATAATAAATGGGGTTCATGTCTCTCACTCGTGTGTCCATCGTGTCATCAAGCAAAAGAACATATGAATGTATACTACACAAACCATCAGAATTAGAAGTGGAAAAGAAAGTGTACTTGCCTGTCGTCTCGAGCTGTGAATACCAACTTAATGTTGAGTTGGAGTCCAAGTAACCTGTTTGTAACATACAACTACTGTCAACATAAATAAAATAGTATTTGTCTATATTCGTTTAATAACTGTCTAGCTTGACCCCCTTATGGGAATTTGGTGTTATTTGGATAGTCCTAGTCTCATATGAATTTCTATATTCTCTTGCCCTTGTCTATCCCTATGTGTAGGTGTAAAGGCTTCTATCTTACCTGCTGCCATATAGTCACTTAAGCTGGTATCATGACCTCTAATCTGGATGCTATCTTGCTGGTTACTTAGGGTTTAAACTTACTAACCTGTCTAACTAGTTGGTCATGCGTGTTGTGAAGATTTTTATAACCAATCCTTAACCCAACAGGTAGTTGCTATCACACCCTACCCTTTACACCATGGTTTCAGTCCCTATGAGTTCCCAGTAGAGATAGGTACAGGGGACTACTGAAAATGGGGACAGTTGATGCCTAATACATCGAGACACAAGGTCAATTTAAGCAGGACATCTCATGGGGCTCGTTTGATGTTATTTCTTGCACAGGGTTACTGGTCATTGCCCTGTATGGATTAGGCCCCTGGTGCACCACCAGTCTGCAACAGACCATATAGACACCCTTATACTGGAACATGGTACACAGGGTCCACAACTCTTCCTAAGGTTGACAGGAACTTGGCCAATATATATTACTTACCTGAAGGTTTCTTCGAATGGACAGAGTTTACACTCTACTTATGTAGGCCAATTGGAATGGATATAGGCAGGGCATCAAAAGAATTACAGTTTGCAAGGATGAGGGTTTGTATGCAGTAAAGGTGCAGGCAATCCAAGTGGCAGTAATATACATGGGGTGCGGGATATCCAAGTGTAATGTGGTTTGAACACAGGGCAAACCAATAATGAATATCTGATACATCATTGGGTTAGCAATTTTGCACAGGAAGGTGTAATCTCTGGTACTCAATTGGACTGAACTAAGGGGCTTAACAAATAAGGGGGACTTATTACAAGAAATGGCATTAAGGCACGTACAGACATCCTGATCTGATACTCAAGGGCAGTGGAATCAATGATTTATTGTGAACAAGTTTTCACAATGGCAGACCCAACATACAGGCTGACTCACATGTTCACCACGTTTGAAGTAAAGATTGAACTCAAGACTGGAACAAGGCATTAACCAATCTGAATCCTCATATTGAACATCAAGAATGAAGTGTATCAAGTGAGCACGTCAATGACATATCAGAGATAAGCACAATTTCAATATACTATAACCTGGGAGGTTGGACAGAGGTAACCCCCATCCTCCAAACTCTGATATAAGAGGGTAACCAGTTTAATCATGAATGTAGGTAAGGAAGCTAATACTTGGATGATACTCTAAGGACTGATATATTATAAATCAATGCAGGCAGATCATTGCAAAGTCTGTACAACATGAAGTTATATCGGAAAAGTCCATAAAATTAGACTGAGCAGTAGTCTCTCTACCTGATGCATATAGAAGCCATGATAAACATGGTGTTAGACGTATATGTGCCTGTATCATCATTGGGATTGGTAACAGATGCTAGTGAAAACCATAGCTAGCTATGAACTGGGTTTGCTCTATGGTTGATTTACCAAGTTCACAAACTGGACTAAACGTGAACACCTGAGCTTAATCATTAATGGACTAAAGAACAAAAAGGGCAGGACAGAATAGCCTATATTAGGCATGCTATCCCAGCGGTTGAACCAAGTGCAAAAATGGGCAGTTGCTAAAAGTGCAGAACAATATTTGTGAAGAACACCTGAGTCTGTAACATGTAGGCAATACCACATATACCTGATACTCTAAGGCTAATCCATATGTAGGACATCACATATATACACCTGCTAATCAATGAATCCTATATGCAGACATTCGAACCTATTCTTGGTACTCCATGTTATTGATAGCAAGTGCACTGACCTGATGGTCAAGGCAAAGGGGCTGTAGGATACTTGAACCATGATATTTCAAGGCAATCCATGCACAGTGAACCCATGTTCAGTAGGGCATTCCCTGTGTGTATCCACGTGTGACTGGACTTAATTACAGGGAACTGGTTAGTTTGTAAAGGGATGGAACCCCCCTCCTCTAATGAGTACTGAGGAGTTGCGAGCAGGGTTTGGGTTAAATTGTCATAACTAAGAGTGTTGTGCAGGATAGATACAGTAGTGTTGTGCAGGATAGATACAGTACTCATACGTTTATCTGCATGTACAGGAACTGGAATCCCAATTTGTTTACAGAGTAAGGTTTTAACATTTAAGAACAAGACAGCTATAGGTTCCTACATATTTATGCTGTGCTTGATTGCAGGGTGCAGTGCAAACTTAACCTCTCGTGTTTCCCTTCACAAGTACTTCTATTGTATCCCTGGTTTGGACATTAGGTCGAACATCTATCCTCCCACTTGGTGTTGATTTATAGCAGCAGTTGTAAGCCTAAAAAAATGGATTAATCCAATGTATTGAGACTATGGTGGTCAGGACCTTACCTGTTGAAAACTGGTTGCTTCAACTCCCCAAGCCTCCTTCGATGAATGGCAGTAGAGGTTGTGGCAGGGAACTAGGGTTTCGGGAAGGGGCAAGGTCATGGTGAGCTCTCCTATTTATACTAGGGTTTCGCAGTCGGAGAGATAGAAGCAAATCTTTGATCCTTATCAAGCTGTGTTTTGAATTTGACTCCTCCCTGGATTTGAATCCTGATCCTGAACGTTTAAATTTAAACTTGAATTTGCAACTTAGCCCTCCCCATTTGAATAATTGCAAAACAACCGTATCTACATTACTTTCAAAAGTAATGCTAGTTGTATATATTATATATATGATTATTCAACCATTAAGCCTTAGTTAATAATTTAGCAAAATAAGAATAAGAAAATGAAAATTTTGGGTCAAGGGCTCACAAATCTACCCTCCTTAAAATAATTTCGTCCTCGAAATTAAAAAATAGACACAAGGGTTAGAATTATACCTCATGACTCGAAAAGATAGGGATAGCGCTCTCGCATCTCGTCTTCTCTCTCCCATGTGGATTCGTATGGCGAATGGTGCCTCCACGCAACACGCACCAAGGGAATGGTCTGGTTGCGTAGCACCTTCTCCCTGCGGTCCAAGATCTCCACAGGCTGCTCCTCATAGCTAAGGCTCGGTCCCACCTCGATCTCCGAGTGGTCTAGCACGTGACTGGGGTCCGCCATGTACCGTCTCAGCTGGGACACGTGGAATACGTTGTGCACTCCCTCCAATGCGGGTGGTAGTGCCAAACGGTATGCCACCTCTCCGATTTTCGCGAGGATGTGAAACGGACCGATGTATCTCAGACTGAGCTTCCCGCCTCCTCCGAAACGTATCGTACCACGTGTCGGAGATATCTTCAAGAACACCATATCGTCCACCTAGATTCAAGCAAGGTTATGACCTATTCCTATCATGATCAACAATTATAAATAACAAAACTATACCTCAAACTCTAACGTCCTACGATGGCTGTCGGCCCAGTGCTTCTGCCTGTCCTGAGCCACACGAAGTCGCTCCCTATTTCACCTTCTCTGCAGCATCCACGACCATCTCGGGCCCCAATAGTGCTCTCTCACCCACGTCGTCCCAAGATAATGGGGTACGACATCTCCTCCCGTACAAGGCCTCAAAAGGAGACATCCCGATACTAGTTTGGTGACTGTTGTTGTAGGAGAACTCCATAAGGTGAAGGTGGTCCTCCCACGGGCCCCCAAAATCTAGTACACATGTCCGCAGCATGTCCTCGAGCGTCTGAATGGTCCGCTCCGACTGTCCGTCCATCTGTGGGTGATAAGTCATGCTGAACTTGAGCGAAGTGCCCAAGCTAGCCTGCAGACTCCTCCAAAAGTGGGATATGAACCTGCTGTCCCGATCAGAGACGATACTCACTGGAACGCCGTGCAATGTGACGATCTGCCTCACGTACAAATCTGCCAATCTCTCCGTGGACAGTCCCACTTTAAATGGTATGAAGTGGGCTGATTTGGTCAACCTGTCAACGATGACCCAAATTGCGTCCTTTCCGCCAGGCGAACGTGGAAGACCGGAAACAAAATCCATAGTGATATGTTCCCACTTTCACTCGGGGATCGGCAACGGCTGAAGTAAACCCCCGGGTCTCTGCCTCACGGCTTTGACCTGCTAACACACAAGGCATCTAGAAACGAAGCACGCTACCTCACGCTTCATGCCGTACCACCAAATGTGGGCTCTCATATCCTTGTACATCTTGTTGGCTCCAGGATGCAAGGAATACTGAGAGCGGTGTGCTTCCTGCATAACCTCCTCTCGTAATTCTCCACTAGGTACACACAATCTCGTCCCATGCCTCAACGAGCCATCCTCCGCAATGGTGTAGTCCTCTAGTAAGCCAGCTCGTGCCTGCGCAACAATACCTTTCAGCTGCTCATCCTACTGTTGTGCCTTTCGAATCCTGTCCATCAGTCCAGACTGGATCTGCATGCTCATCATCTGTGTCTCAACTCCAGGAATGACTACCTCAATGCCCAAGCTCTCTAACTCTCCCAATAAGTGCCGGTCTCTCGTCAAGAACATAGCCACTGGATACCGACTCAAAGCATCCGCGACTACATTCGCCTTCCCGGGATGGTACTGCAACGCGATGTTGAAATCCTTCATCAATTCCAGCCATCTGCGTTGCCGCATATTCAGCTCCTTCTGTGTGAAAACGTACTTCAAGCTTTTGTGGTCAGTGAAGATTTCCACACGCTCTCCATACAAATAATGTTTCCATAATTTCAGGGCGAATATGACCGCTGCCAACTCTAAGTCGTGAGTGGGGTAATTCTTCTCATGCTGCCGCAGCTGTCTGGACGCATAAGCAATCACCTTCTTATTCTGCTCTAAGACGCACCCCAAGCCTTTTCCTGAAGCATCGCTATAAATGGAAAAGCCGCCGGAACCCGATGGCAACGTCAATATAGGTGCTGTCGTCAGCCTCTTCTTCAGCTCATCGAACGCCGCCTGGCAGTCCTCTGTCCATACAAACTCCACGTCCTTCCGAGTGAGCCTAGTCATTGGCTCCGCAATCCGAGCGAAGACTTGGACAAATTTTCGATAATACCCAGCCAGTCCTAAGAAACTCCGAATCTCCGCCACAGAAGTCGGAGTAGTCCAAGACTCAACAGCAGCGATCTTCTTCGGATCAACAGATATGCCATCTCCTGTCACCACATGCCCAAGGAATTCCACCTTGTCAAGGAAAAACTCGCACTTGAAAATCTTCCCATAGAGTTTTTCCTTTCTAAGTGTCTCCAGCACGATCCTCAAATGCTCCTCGTGCTCTTCCGGCGACTTTGAATAGATAAGGATGTCGTCGATGAAGACCACGACGAACTTGTCAAAGTATGGATGGAATACCTTGTTCATCAAATTCATGAAGACTGTCGGGGCATTGGTCAACCCAAATGGCATCACCATGAATTCGTACTGGCCGTACTTGGTCTGGAAGGCCGTCTTCGGGATATCCTCCTTCTTCACTTTCACCTGGTGGTACCCCGACCTCAAATCGATCTTCGAGAACACCCGTGCACCACTCAACTGATCGAAAAGATCGTCAATTCTGGGTAGCGGATATTTGTTCTTGATCATCTTGCTGTTCAAGGTCCGGTAGTCGATACACATTCGCACTGTCTCGTCCTTCTTGGGCACGAACAGCACTGGTGCACCCCACGGCGACGAACTTGATCTAATAAACCCCTTCTCTAGAAGCTCGTCAATCTGCTTCTTCAGCTCCACAGCCTCCTTGTTGTTGATTCTGTAAACCCGCTGCGACTCTGGCTGAGCGCCTGGCATAAGATCAATGGAGAACTCAACGTCTCTGTCTGGCGGCAGTCCCGGCAGCTCTTCTGGAAATACATCAAGAAACTCCGTGATGATGGGGTGAGGTAGCTCTTCTTCTGCTACTATGGTCCCATAAATAGCGTCGCCTCGTGGCTCTACTCCTCCTCTAGCAAACTCGAACACAGCTTCCCCGACTGACTGAATATGACACACCCGCGGTGACAGTCAATGCTGGCGAAGTGTTTACTCAGCCAGTCCATGCCAAGCACTATGTCAAAGCTCGGAAGTGGCATGATGAGTAAGCTAGCGCGTAGCTCTCGGCCTCCTATGGTGATACGGCGACCGACGTAAACATCCTTCACTAAGATGACGCCTCTGCCAGTCGAGACTTTATAGGTGTTATCTAATGGCTTAGATACAATGCTATGTCTAAAGATAAATGCTGCAGATATGAAGCTGTGACTGGCTCCAGAATCAAATAAGGCAATAGCTGGAAAAGATTCAAGGAGAACAGAACCTGCTATCACGTCAGGAGATAATAGTGTCTCATCGACCGCCATGGCATAAGCCCTGCCCTACTGCTGGTGCTGGCCGAAGCGCTGCTGCTGTATGGGCAGGGGTCCCCTTTGCTGCTGGGGTATCGTAGGCTTCGTCGGTGCTTCCGTGGCAGGAGGTGCTCTCTGTGCTGCATGAACCTGTACCGCGGGACAATCCTTCATCTGGTGTGAACTCGAACCGCAGAATAGGCATACTCCAAGTCGTCTTCTGCATACCTCCCACGTATGGCCTGACTTCCGGCAGTAGCTGCAGGTGGGAGTTGTCTGTCTAGGCTGGCTCTGCTGGTTCTGTTGGGTGGTGGTGCCTCTCGCTGGAGGCTGATTCTGCTGGTGCTGGTAACAGGGTTGTGGCTGCTGCTGCTGTGCTACTGTCTTCCCTGGAGCATTGGATCGTTTTGTCGATCCGGACTGGCTGTTGCCTCCACCATAGGCGTCTCGGTCCCTCTTCTGCTTGCGCTTCATCTCCTTCTCCACGTCTTGTGCAACCTTCAAGATCTTTTCATATGTGGTGGCTTGGCTGGTGGCTACGGCTATACGGATCTCATGTGATAGCCCCTTCCTGAATTTTTTGGCCTTGGCTGCAGGAGTCAAGGCGTCTGCAAATCGACTGAGTCGGGAGAACTCGGCAGAGTACTCCTCGATGGATAGGTTGCCTTGTTCGAGGCTCTCGAACTCGTTCTCCAATTCTTCGCGAGCTGCTTCAGGGTAAAACTTCGTCTTGAATAGTTCTTTGAATTCATCCCAGGTCACGCCTGGCGCATTGAATCGGGGCTCGTCCCTGTACCACGTACAGGCGATGTCGTAGAGCTGCATGCTCGTATTATCAACCTTCTGGTCTTCGGGGATTCGGGCCCTCCGGAGATTGCGGTCCACATTCTCCAGCCAGTCATCGGCGTAGAGAATTCCCTCCGTACCCTTGAATTCCCAGGGCCTGAGATCTGTAAAATTTTTGGAGGTGCCGGAACGCTGCAGGGGAGCCTCCCTAGCCTGAAGGGCCTCTCTTATAGTATCACGGTAGACGTCAGCCTGACGGGTTTGAGAAGTCATCATCTGCTGGAAGATCCCGAGGAGGGCAACATTGTCCAGCGGAGGTGGTGGGGGCAGAGCTGGTGCTGGATACGGCAGGGGTGCTAGCTACTGGAAAGGCACTGGCTGGTGGAAAGGTGCTGATGGTGGGATCGGCGAAGTGAACTGCGGTGGTGGCGGAATATCATCACGGCGAAATCTCGTAGCCTGCGGCTGGGGAGTCTCGCCCAGGTAGGTGAAACGGCTCCCGTGAGTCGGTGGGGTCCCATTCATTGAGGACCCACCAACGTTGGCTGGGGTGTTCGGGTTAGCGGAGTTTCTGCCTTGATCCATCTAACTGCCACAAAAGTAAAATTGTTAGTCGGTATAAAAATTCAAACAGGATGCAAATCAAAGGAATAATTGAGATCAAATGTAGAATTCAATGACGATATTAAACATGTGGAGATGGTCCTTAAGGTCTACTTCCTACTCGCAGGCCTGCAGTAGTACATCTAAGTTGAGTACTACCACAAGTTTCGCTGTATTTTGCGAAATCAGACCTGCATAGGCCACCATAAAAACGTGTCACGACCCGCACCCAGTATTTGGACACGAGCCGTGGGTACGTCCAGCCTACGTCGCGGTATCGGCGGTAGAACGCTGTCTAGTCATCTCCACAGTTTACAAATACATCCACGCACTTTATAGATTTCCACAAAAGATCAAATTTGTATATCAATCTCAACAGGAAATTGTAAACACAATAACTATGGTAAAAGGAACAAACTGATAACTGAATAAGGTCACCAAGTGTAGAGACTAAATATGATAGAAGAAATGATCTCAATGTATAAAAATGGGTAAAAGAGAATCCACTACTCAACTCTCATAATCCATAATAAAATGAAATACAATTAAGAGTTTTTTTTCTGAGCAATACATGCTCTAAAAATGCTGTCTAGCTAATAGTCTCCTGCGGAGGGTAGCCCCGCGTCCAAGTCCTCCTGTATGATCAAGTCAGGGTCTTCCGTCTACTCATAAAAAGGTAGTACAGAACTCCTCTAACTCATCACCTAAAATGTTGGTTATCCAGTCAGGATTGGAACAAGCACATAAGCTGAAAAACTATCCGCAACATAATAGGATCGACAGTACGTGAATATATAATATGTAAAAGAAAGCTGAACAGTGATGTGAAGGCATAGTATATCTAGAATAAAGTATGAATCGTAGAGTAATATGTCAACTGGAACGAGTATGAAAGCATAGTGACATGTCAAGTGGTAAAATAATAAAAGACAATCTATCTAAAGTGAATGAAATACCTTTTTCGACATATGAACGGCTAAGGGGTAAATACGGCTCACTGCACGTGTCGTGTGCAGCTGCTATCGTTCAAGATTAGACATATTGGGATAGAATGGGAAGTTCACACATCTACTAAGGTATTTCCCCTCCCGATCAGTACTCATGAACCCAAATAAGTCATGAAAAGAAGCTAAACAAATGTATAATAAATGGGGTTCATGTCTCTCACTCGTGTGTCCATCGTGTCATCAAGCAAAAGAACATATGAATGTATACTGCACAAACCATCAGAATTGGAAGTAGAACAGAAAGTGTACTTGCTTGTCGTCTCGAGCTGTGAATACCAACTTAATGTTGAGTTGGAGTCCAAGTAACTTGTTTGTAACATACAACTATGTCAACATAAATAAAATAGTATTTGTCTATATTCGTTTAATAACTGTCTAGCTTAACCCCCTTATGGGAATTTGGTGTTATTTGGCTAGTCCTAGTCTCATATGAATTTCTATATTCTCTTGCCCTTATCTATCCCTATGTGTAGGTGTAAAGGCTTCTATCTTACCTGCTGCCATATAGTCACTTAAGCTGGTATTATGACCTCTAATCTGGATGCTATCTTGCTGGTTACTTAGGGTTTAAACTTACTAACCCGTCTAACTAGTTGGTCATGCGTGTTGTGAAGCTTTTTATAACCAATCCTTAACCCAACAGGTAGTTGCTATCACACCCTACCCTTTACACCATGGTTTCAGTCCCTATGAGTTCCCAGTAGAGATAGGTACAGGGGACTACTGAAAATGGGGATAGCTGATGCCTAATACATCGAGACACAAGGTCAATTTAAGCAGGACATCTCATGGGGCTCGTCTGATGTTATTTCTTGCACAAGGTTACTGGTCATTGCCCTGTATGGATTAGGCCCCTGGTGCACCACCAGTCTGCAACAGACCATATAGACACCCTTATACTGGAATATGGTACACAGGGTCCACAACTCTTCCTAAGGTTGACAGGAACTTGGCCAATATATATTACTTACCTGAAGGTTTCTTCGAATGGACAAAGTTTACACTCTACTTATGTAGGCCAATTGGAATGGATGTAGGCAGGGCATCAAAAGAATTACAGTTTGCAAGGATGAGGGTTTGTATGCAGTAAAGGTGCAGGCAATCAAGTGGCAGTAATATACATGGGGTGCGGGATATCCAAGTGTAATGTGGGTTGAACACAGGGCAAACCAATAATGAATATCTGATACATCATTGGGTTAGCAATTTTGTACATGAAGGTGTAATCTCTGGTACTCAATTGGACTGAACTAACTAAGGGGCTTAACATATAAGGGGGACTTATTACAAGAAATGGCATTAAGGCACGTACAGACATCCTGATCTGATACTCAAGGGCAGTGAAATCAATGATTTGTTGTGAACAAGTTTTCACAATGGCAGACCCAACATACAGGCTGACTCACATGTTCACCACGTTTGAAGTGAAGATTAAACTCAAGACTGGAACAAGGCATTAACCAATCTGAATCCTTATATTGAACATCAAGAATGAAGTGTATCAAGTGAGCACGTCAATGACATATCAGAGATAAGCACAATTTCAATATACTATAACCTGGGAGGTTGGACAGAGGTAACCCCCATCCTCCAAACTCTGATATAAGAGGGTAACCAGTTTAATCATGAATGTAGGTAAGGAAGCTAATACTTGGATGATACTCTAAGGACTGATATATTATAAATCAATGCAGGCAGATCATTGCAAAGTCTGTACAACATGAAGTTATATCAGAAAAGTCCATAAAATTAGACTGAGCAGTAGTCTCTCTACCTGATGCATATAGAAGCCATGATAAACATGGGATTAGACGTATATGTGCCTGTATCATCACTGGGATTGGTAACAGATGCTAGTAAAAACCATAGCTAGCTATGAACTGGGTTTGCTCTATGGTTGATTTACCAAGTTCACAAACTGGACTAAACGTGAACACCTGAACTTAATCATCAATGGACTAAAGAACAAAAAGGGCAGGACAGAATAGCCTATATTAGGCATGCTATCCCAGCGGTTGAACCAAGCACAAAAATGGGCAGTTGCTAAAAGTGCAGAACAACATTTGTGAAGAACACCTGAGTCTGTAACATGTAGGCAATACCGCATATACCTGATACTCTAAGGCTAATCCATATGCAGGACATCACATATATACACCTGATACTCTAATCAATGAATCCTATATGCAGACATTCGAACCTATTCTTGGTACTCCATGTTATTGATAGCAAGTGCACTGACCTAATGGTCAAGACAAAGGGGCTGTAGGATACTTGAACCATGATATTTCAAGGCAATCCATGCATAGTGAACCCATGTTCAGTAGGGCATTCCCTGTGTGTATCCACGTGTGACTGGACTTAATTACAGGGAACTGGTTAGTTTGTAAAGGGATGGAACCCCCTCCTCTAATGAGTACTGAGGAGTTGCGAGCAGGGTTTGGGTTAAATTGTCATAACTAAGAGTATTGTGCAGGACAGATACAGTACTCATACGTTTATCTGCATGTACAGGAACTGGAATCCCAATTTGTTTACAGAGTAAGGTTTTAACATTTAAGAACAAGACAGCTATAGGTTCCTACATATTTATGCTGTACATTTAAGAATATTTAAGAACAAGAACAAGACAGCTATAGGAATCCCCAAGCCTCCTTCGATGAATGGCAGTAGAGGTTGTGGCAGGGAACTAGGGTTTCGGGAAGGGGCAAGGTCATGGTGAGCTCTCCTATTTATACTAGGGTTTCGCAGTCGGGGAGATAGAAGCAAATCTTTGATCCTTATCAAGTTGTGTTTTGAATTCGACTCCTCCCTGGATTTGAATCATGATCCTGAACGTTTAAATTTAAACTTGAATTTGCAACTTAGCCCTCCCCATTTGAATAATTGCAAAACAACCCTATCTACATTACTTTCAAAAGTAATGCTAGTTGTATATATTATATATATGATTATTCAACCATTAAGCCTTAGTTAATAATTTAGCAAAATAAGAATAAGAAAATGAAAATTTTGGGTCAAGGGCTCACAGGCAGCGCCGACTTCAGTTGCAGAGATCAGGAGTTTCCTGGGGCTGGCAGGATATTATCGGAGATTTGTGCAGGATTTCTCCCGGGTTGCAGAACCGTTGACTCGGTTGACCCGGAAGGATGCTGAGTTCGTTTGGTCAGAGGAGTGTCAGACAACTTTTGATGAGTTGAAGAAGCGTCTTACGATAGCTCCGATTCTGACATTACCTTCAGGATCAGGTGGATTCACTATTTATAGTGATGCTTCAGGGAAGGGGATGGGTTGCGTCTTGCAGCAGCATGGAAAGGTGATTGCCTATGCTTTCAGGCAATTACGTCCCCATGAGAAGAACTACCCTACCCACGACCTGGAGCTGGCAGCAGTGATTTTTGCTCTGAAGTTATGGAAGCATTATCTGTATGGTGAGAGGGTGGAGATCTTCACAGAACACAAGAGCTTAAAGTATGTGTTCACTCAGAAGGAGTTGAACGTGAGGCAGCACAGATGGCTAGAGTTGATGAAGGACTTTGACATCCTACTTCAGTATCACCCAGGGAAGGCCAACGTGGTTGTCGATGCCTTAAGTAGGTATCCGACAGCCATGTGTTTGACCATGGATCGGCATTTGCTTGCGGACTTGGAAAGCCTTGGGATTGAGGTGATCGTGCCCGGAGTGTAGATGCAGTTATGGGGGATGCAGATTCAGTCAGACTTGGTAGAGAGGATTAAGTCGGCACAGTTTGAGGATGCTGGTCTGCGGTGTCTCCGAGAGCAGGTTCGAGCAGGATTGATGGAGGGCGAGTTTTTTCTTGCAGAGGATGGTGCCTTGAGGCACGGTTCCAGATTATGTGTGCCCAGCGGAGATCTCAGGGAGCAGGTTATGCAGGAGGCCCACAGATCTCAGTACTCTATACACCCGGGTGCCAACAAGATGTACCGAGATCTGAGGGAGCATGTTTGGTGGTCAGGGATGAAGCGGGAGGTGGCTCGCTTCATGGCTAGGTGCTTGGTCTGTCAGCAGGTCAAAGCAGAGAGACAGAGGCCCGGTGGATTGTTGCAGCCGCTGCCCATTCCCGAGTGGAAATAGGAGCATATCACTATGGACTTCGTATCAGAATTGCCGCGCACACCAGGAGGAAAAGACGCGATTTGGGTCATCGTTGACAGGTTGACCAAATCGGCCTACTTCTTGCCATTCAAGGTGGGTACGTCTACAGAGAGGCTGGCGGAGATGTATATGCGGCAGATAGTCAGGATTCATGGGGTTCCGGTCAGCATCGTCTCAGATCGGGATAGTCGATTTACTTTCTATTTTTGGAGGAGTCTACAGACCAGCTTGGGCACTCAGCTCAAGTTTAGTACTGCATACCACCCCCAGACAGATGGACAGTCAGAGAGGACTATTCAGACACTTGAGAATATGCTGCAGACGTGCGTCCTGGACTTTGGAGGTTCCTGGGAGGATCATCTTCATTTGGTGGAGTTTGCTTACAACAATAGTTTCCAGGCCAGCATTGAGATGTCACCTTTCAAGGCTCTGTACGGGCATAGGTGTCGTACACCCTTATCTTGGGATGATGTTGGTGAGCGAGCTTTATTGGGGCCAGAGATGGTTGTTGACGCAGCCGAGAAGGTGGAGCTCATCAGGGACAGACTTTGCGTGACGCAGGACAGACATCGGCACTGGGTCGATAGCCACCGGAGGCCGTTGGAGTTTGAGGTACAGATTAGAGTAGGATTAGATTTAGGTTTGTTTGTTTGTGATTTTTGATCATGTTTGTTTATTATAATTAATTGAGACCTTGCTTGTGATTAGGTCGGAAAAAAGGTTTTCTTGAGGATATCTCCGACTCGTGGTACGATACATTTTGGTGGAGGCGGGAAGCTTAGCCCGCGCTTCATTGGCCCTTCCGTTATCAGCGGGAGTGTCGGTGACATTGTATACAGGCTAGACTTGCCGCCTGTACTAGTGGGGGTCCACAATGTATTCCATGTATCACAGTTGAGACGGTACGTGGCTGACCCTAGCCATGTGCTTGATCATTCAGATATTTAGGTTAGGCCTTCTCTCAGCTATCCAGAGCAGCCAGTGGAGATTCTGGATCGACGGAAGAAGGTTCTGAGGAACCAGGTGATACCCTTGGTACATGTCGCATGGAGGGATCATTCTCCAGGAGAGTCTACCTGGGAGTGGGAGGATGAGATGCGCGAGTGTTACCCATATCTTTTTGGACCGTGAGGTATACTTTCTATCCTTCTCATCAGTTGCATTTCGCCTTTCAATTTCGAGGACGAAATTCTTTTAAGGATGGTAGATTTGTCACTACCACATTTCTAGTTTGAGGGTATTTTTGACATTTTGGGATAATTTGAATTTATTAGAATTTATTTGAATTTATGAGAATTTTTAGGAATTATTTTAGAATTGTTTGGATGAGGGTTGACTAGGTTGACTTTGACTAGTTTTGACCCTTGTAGACCAACCTAGAAGCTAACCCTAGTTAGTATGGACTTGGTTAGGTTATATGAGTCTAGTCTAACCTAAGCTAACCTTTAGTTTGGTCAATAGACTCTAGTTAGCAATAGGAATTAGAAAGTCATAAATCATGACTTATGATTTAGAACCATTGATAAATCAACTTAACTCATAGCCTTGTAGATTGGCCCAAAGCCCAAGAAATTACAAAACCCTAGCCCTAGACTTATGTGGCAGGCCACCATATCCTCATTGGGAACCCCACTCTATAAATACTCTCTTAGTTTTAGGGTTGCCTCTTTTAGGAAAGATCAAGTTTAGAAAGAGGTTTGTTCCTACTTCATTTAATCCATAGAAATTCCATTTTATTTCCTTTTTCATTCAAATCTCTTCCATTAGGTTTTAATATACCTATACTTGCTGTTATTGGAGTTTTATTTCAGTTTGATATTGATTTGTTGGATTGGGATATCAAGGAGAGGAGCTCAACAAAGGGGAAATTTTCTAGAAAGTTCATATATAGGTAACTTCTTCAATACTCATTGAAATTTTGATTTCTTTATACATTTAGGAAGCCCTAGGAGTCCCCTAGGTGGTTGCATTGGTTTCGTGTCGGGTTTCATAGGTTTCGTGTCCGTTTTGGACACGTATCATGAACCCACAGTAGGTGTTTGATGAAATGTCCCAAAGGACATTCGACCTAATTTCTAGAAAGCTTTTGAATATGAATATAGGTCTTGTTATTGCTTATTGATTTCTGTTTCTCTGAGGTGATGATTGTATCGTGTCGTATCGTTTTGGACACGCGAACCCACAGTTTTCTGACTGTGCAGCAGTGCCCTGCTGTTCGGGGGCCACAACTCTCAGGACACGTCACGTCGACATGCGACACTTGACACACGGGTCGTCCTCGTGACTGACACGACGTGTGTCGAGTCTCAGACCCCCACGTGTCGTGTCGGACACGCACGAGCACGTGCATTGCATTTGCACTGGACCGGGTTCAGTTGATTTAGAGCACTGATACGTGTGTCGTGTCACTGACACACGTGTCATGGGCCCATATCAGGGTGTCCTAGCCCTAGACCTAGACCTAGTTGACACTTGGACACAACCACGAGGTCTGTGTCGTGTCGTGTCGTGTACACAAACCCCGTGAACACGTGCACGAGAAATGGCATAGTATTTGTACTATTTTGTGTTTTAATTTATTTTGACACATTGTGTCCTCGTGCTTGGACACAATGACATTGTAGGACACATATGTAATGTATATTTTAATTACCAACCTCTGTTTTTGCATTTTAGCTTGATTTGATTTATCAATTCTCATTACCCCCTAATTTCTGAAACTATGATAACAGTTCTTCATTTCCAGTTTTTCTCAGTTTTGAATATATGAAATTTAGCATCATTTTTAACCCAATTACACTGTTAATTAGTTTGGTTTTAGACCTTAAATATGTACACCTATGTGATTCCTAAATGTGTGTCGAAATTTGGGATTAATTGGATGTGTTTGGCTCATGAAAACTGAGAATAAAGTCTAGGCTGTAAACTGAAATTGTTAACTGTGGTAAACTGATTTTTGGGTTTTATTGTGAACTATGGAATGATTCCAATGTTGTATAAACCTGGGTATGATTTGAAATGAAGACTGAAATCTGGGAATTAGTATTATGGCTGAAAACTGAGATATTGGTTAGGGGTTTAGCTGAATTCATGTGCTATTGATAACCTGATTTTCAATACTGCCACTATTTCCAGATTATACATATGTATACACTGCCACTGTTTCCAGATTTCAATTCCTTATTATCTATCACACACTCTTGTATCACTAGCACATGACACACCCTTCACTAATTCTGATTTTCCTTCTACACACACTGTTTTGTACATCCTCATTCACCCTACACACACATTGTTATCACACACACACACACAGTTACACACACACACTCTTGCACTCTCTCACTCTCTCACACACATACATCACACTGTCCTCATGACAGTCCCCACACTTCACTACCATGCCACTTTCTCACATGACACTATTCACTCCCTATTACCATACACACACACACACACACACACACACACATACACATTTGCATGTATGTGGTACTCCATGTTATACACACACCTACACACGTGTTCCTATTTCCTATATGTGTATATATATATAAAGTGTGATGTATATGTATATGTATATATATATATATATATATATATATATATATATATATATATATATATATATATATATATATATATATATATATATATATATATATATATATATATATATATATATATATATATATATATATATATATATATTTATATATATATATATATATTATATATATATATTTTATATATATATATATATATATATAATATATATATATATATATATATAAAATATATATATATATATATCCTATATATATGTGTGTGTATCTATATATATATTTAATGTATAATGTATGTATGTTTCTCATAGGAGCATATATGTTATTACATGTATTCCTAAGCTAGACTATATAAATATATATATGTGTATTGTTTTAGATATAGATAATATCTTGTGTAGTTGTGTATAGATGTTGGTTGGTTCTTTAGGCATGATATTGCCTAGTAAGCCTAGATTAGTCTTGTTAGAACTTAGAATAGCCTTGTTAGACTAGTATAGTTTAGTTTGACCTAGTTTAGACTTGTTAGACCTAGTTTGACCATAGTTGACCAAGTTTGACTTCTAGGGTTGACCGGAGTTGACCAAGAGTTGACTTTGGCCTAGATTGACCTAGATTCCTGTAGAATGCATTGTAGTGCTTCATTTTACCATTCTGGACTTGTTGTGACTTGTGCTGTTCTGATTAGGAGCCAGACACCACTCCTCGGACAGTACTTTCATATTGGACACTCAGATATCAGGCGAGTACATTCTCTGATCATTTTATATCCTGCTTAGAATTATTTCCTGCATTAAATTACTTTACTTGTTACTGTCATGTTGGTCACACGGATTGGTACTATATGGATCCCTTCTTGAGATGTTATCCTTAGGAAGCATCGGGTACTACATGTTCTGTGCGTTTCACTTACATGGCATTTTACTATGCTTCATTGGTTCTTCGATCACTTGTGACATATACTCTTATGATCACAAAGTCTCCTAGAATCTCTTATCCCATTTACTGGGTATCCTAGAATCTCCTAGAATCCCCATTTATGGGACATCCATGTATCACCCTTTGGGGGCCTTTGCATGGAATCATAACATAACCTGGTTGGATCCTTGTGTATTGATTGGGGGTACGGGGGAGTAGAAATAGACATGTGAATACTATCCAAGTAGTGTAGCATCAGAATCTTTCCATAGTGTAGCATCAGAATCTCCTATGCCATTTACATGTCTATATTGTACTCTGACTCACTAGCCACTGTTAGTCTCTATTTATAGTAGATATTTCTATTACAGTTCTCTCTATGTTTACATACTGTACTTCCTTCAGTACTTGTATCTTACTTTACTGCATGATTATATTTTCTAACCTGCTATGAACTGTTGAGATGTACTGTACTCGCTCCTGTCCTGACTGGAACTGTTGAAAATATTACAGAGGACGAGGAGGAGGCTTGTGTGGCTACCTTCTACGGGGCAACCCTAGACGACACTTGCGAGCTGGACTCTCAGGAGGACCCAGCTCTTGCTGAGGATATCACCCCCATTGCCTAGACTAGTTTAGTTAGGCTTATCTTACTTTATGTTGTCTTAAGACTGTTTAGCTAGACTTTACTTCTGTTCAGAGATTTTGAGTTGTATATATTCTTTCATATACTGTAGCTGAGTTTGTACTCTGGATTTGCTGGGATATTATCTTAGACTACTTTATCATCTGTAGTTCCTTGAGTTCTATATCATATCGTGCTATCTCTTCCTTAGATTGTGATTGAGTTTATTTACTGCTATGTCACCCCCATTCGGGGAGTATAAACTGTTTAGAGTTATATTGTTAGATGTATGTTGACCTAGGACAGCGTTCTACCACCGACACTGCGGCGTAGGCTGGACGTACCCACGTCTCGTGCCCTTACTCTAGGATGCGGGTCGTGAAAGCGATGGAGGGGGAGAGGAGAGGAGCTTAAGGGAGGAGGAGATGGTGGATCTAGGGTTAGAGGCTGTGGCGGAGGCTATGGAGGATCCGAAGAGGCACTGCTGGGGGGGAAGGAGATGATGGAGGGAGTCTGGTACTTGGACTCATGGTTGAGGAGGACGTCGATATCGCGGTGCTTGACCGCGATAACGACGGAGGTGTCACTGTCGATGTCGAAACTGGAGGACACAGAGTGTTCGCTCCGTCACTGGAGGACAAACGCGAAGGTGTCCAGGCCAATGGGAGGACGGTGAGAAGGAGGACGCGAGAGACGAAGCTAAGATTCGAAGATGAGAATGGGCGAAGAGGAGTGGTTAGTCCCGTCGTTGGAGAGGAGAATGTGCCATTGGAGAGGAGCAGAAGAGATCAAGAAATGGAGAAAGAGGAGAGAGAACGGAGAAACTACAGTTTTGGGAGAGGAGAATGAGAAATCCGCTGAGAAAAGAGACATTTTCTCTTTTCCCAAAACAACTTATAAACATTGGTTTTGGAAGAAAAAAAATTTAAAACCAGTTTTTTAAGTGTGAGAAGCAAAACGAAGTTTGGTAAGCTTTAACGTTTAAATTTAGAAAACTGAGTTTAAATAAGTAACCAAACGAACCCTTAGTTATAAAAAAAATTCCACCTCCTCCTTTCCCCATGCAAGGTTGGTCTTTCTCCCACCTTCCTTAATCTTCTAACAACCTCTTTCGAATTGTAAACAATCCATTCCATATAAAAACCTTTAGGTTTTTACTTAATTCCTATTTACTTCCTTACTTTCTTACTATTTCCAAGCCAATGCCGACCACCCCAAGTCCTAACCCTCCCCATATTATCTTCTTTAGCAAGAAAAGTAAGATAAAAACTCACACAACTTGGTATTTTCTAGCTTGGAAGAAAAAGAAGACATACTTTTTATTTATACATTTCTTTAAATTTTCTTGTAGACCCCTATTCCAAGTCTTTGAATTTCCTAGAATTTTTCTTATCTGTTATTAACAATTTTAATTAGTAACAAATAGACTTTATAACCATTTTTTTACATTTAAGAAGTTT
This sequence comes from Iris pallida, assembly GCA_029216955.1. Taxonomy (NCBI): domain Eukaryota; kingdom Viridiplantae; phylum Streptophyta; class Magnoliopsida; order Asparagales; family Iridaceae; genus Iris; species Iris pallida. Next base: position 1,728,640 of record JANAVB010018999.1, read on the forward strand.
AGGTATATATAAGCTATTAGGTGATAGCAAAAATAATTAAACTAAACTAAGAAAATAACAGAACATAATTATACTTCCTAACTCTCTTCTTTGAACAAAAGAACCCCCTCTTTTTCCTCACCACTCATCACAACCAAACTGCAAACATACTATTGGGTGCGTGCGGAAGCGTTTGCCAACCCACCTGATCAAAACTAACCCCCGTCTAACGGACATCAAGCACAACATGAAGACAAGTATATGGCGGTGATGTACGTCACCTGGACAAATTCCAACCTTTAATAACTCAGATGAAATTACAAGATTGACAGAACTCACGTTGAACTCTTTGCCCTAATAGGTGTAACTCCACTTTCTAAATAAATAAATTGAGTATTTTTCCTATGATTTTGTTAGAATTAATTTAAGAATTTATTTTGATTCTCTTAACTAATCATTAATTATTTTTGGTATTTTACAATAATTGGATTGGCTTGATAATTTTCCTAATAATATTGTATTAAATAGAGATTTATTATAGATTTTTCTAACTAAAATTTTCCCATTATTTCTAAAACACGTTTTTAACTCTTGGGCTATAAGCCCAGCAACTGTGTTCGGGATAAGCCCATCTTCAGGCTTAACGGGGCACGGATCCCAACGGGTCCACCAACCCGTTTAACCGGAACCCGCTAACCCGTTAATTCCTCAACCGTTATATAGTTCAAATTCACCTTCTATTCTTTCATTCATTCAATTTCCCTTTCCCTCCACTTCTCTGCTCTGCAATTGGGAACGACGACGATGACGACGAAGAGCCAGCGATCACCAGTGACCAAGTGAAGATTCGAGAAGCCCTCTTCCCATCCGTTGGATCGTAACCGTTTCTTGCTGAGAAATCTTAGCCATCCGATCCTAACCGCCTAACCGTCTCGGCCACCGACGGCTGCCCGCCTAACCGCCTTGCCGCTGCCCGCCTAACCGACTGCCCGTCGTTGTGCCTATATAAGGACCCCATCCTCCTCCTTCTTCATCAATCCATTGCAGCGAAGCTCTACTGGAATCGACACTCTCCTCTCCTTCCTCTGCACCAAGCAGCCGACCATGGCGACCTCGACGACGACGATGAACTGGCGGTGAGGCCCTGCTCCACCACCCCGAGGCCTTCTTCCTCCGTCTCTTCTTCTCGGCGACGACGTGCTCCCTCGACGGTCGCAGCGGAGCTCTCCAAGGGAGCGCTCGATCCAACTCCCGACAGTACGGTGATTGGCGTGCTCTGATTCGCTTGGTGAGTTTTCTTCATCTTCCTCCTTCTTCTTCTCTAATGGAATCCTTCATTTTATGTCTGTGGATTGAATCGGATTTTCGCTCTTGATTTGGCAATGGAGGTTGATAGGAGAATTTCATATTTCTTCGATTTTCCAATTTGGGGTGAACTGGATCCTCAAGATCGACACTCAGTCGAATTTCTCAAGATCGACACTCAGTCGAATTGTTCTTGGCTCTGTTGATCTTTCAGTTTTTGAATTTTGTAAGATAACACTTTGGTGAGATCTTGAGTGTTTTCTCAAATTGGGATCAATCACGAGCCAGTAGTACTCATGAATGTCTCCTTCTATTCATGCACACCACTTGTTCGGTGGAATGCCTGAACAAATGTTTCTTCCAGCTCTGGACACGGGAAGTTGCCATATCGGACATGGTAGGCACAAGCAACACGTTTCAGACTCCGATATGCTATCTTCATTATAAGTTTGTAGCATGGGATTTGTGTCAGTATCACTAAGAACATAGTTGGGATGGTTGTGTAGGAGTCTGTGTTCTTGCAGACTCTAGAATTTGAATTGTCTACTGTATTGTAGCCGTTGTATTTGAAATCATGTGCTCTAGTGTTGGTTAGATTTTAGTTGAATTCATTCTTGACCGTTGGACTTAAGTTTTGTTATGAACTCGAATGCTGCTACATTGTACTTTGCTCCTTTCCTGACTGGATCGTTGATTACAGGTGAGATGGATCTTTAGATTGTCATGGCTGGCATTGGAGCTTACTTGACATTGAGATATTAGTTTCATGTATAGGGATTGATTGAGTGTATTTGATTATATGTTGTTGTTGTTGTAGCATTTATCTTTTACCGGCTTTGTACCCGGTCATTCATGTATAAGTTGTAATAATTGTGTAGTGATCTGTGATGACTAGTATAGATTTCGAGATTAGATGCTGTGATGAGATTATTCTTGTTATTGATGACCAGACGGCTCACTACCGCTGTCGACGACAGTATAGGCTGGGCATGCATCGGCCCGTACCCGATTATTCGGGAGCGGGGTGTGACAATAGGTTCAACCCCCTCACCACTTTCAAGAAAAAAAATAGAATATTACAATTGAGATCACTCACCAACCCGTAGCAATCTTCCTGACCGAAGTTGACGACTCCTCGATTAGCTCTTCTTCTTCCTTCTGCCTTGGATGACGCAGTCCTAAGAGCAAAGTATGGACTTTCTCTTAGATTTTCTTGTGGACGAGCACCTCGAATCTCCACTTTGTGCCTCCACCCTCAAACTATATATATAGGATGAGAAAACCATATTCCAGTCATAATAGGATTTCTTAAACAGTAATATAATAGGAATCCTATTATACCTAAAATATTCCATCAATATCATATTTTAAATCATAATAGGAATCATATTATATCTAAAATAGCACAACACTAATTATGGACATCCAAATCTTATCAAATCAAATATTTAACTAGATTTGGATTCCATAAATATGTTGTTATCAAATCTAGACTGGACTCCAACACATACCTCATTCTTCTTTGAACAACAGAATAACTCTTTTTCCTCACCACTCCTCAAATGCAAACTGCAAACATACCTCATTCTATTCCCAGCAAGAACACATTTTCCTTCAAGCATTCTTATGCTTAACTAAACATATTTTACCTACACTTTTGCATCTTACCAATTTTGTGTAGCAGTAGCAATACTGTGAGCCACCTACCCCATGCAACAGACCCTCTACCAATCTGCCTAGCCCTATTGGTCACATAGACAACTCCTCAACCAGACAAATCTCTCCCCACCCGTACACACACATCCTCTATCCCAATTGTCACGCCCCGATTCCGTCGAATCGATAATCGCCCCCCGGGCATGATGCCATACGAACCTAATTTGCGATCGCACAAGGCATAGTCATAAGGTAATCCGAAACACGAGATCTAAGAAGGCAAGCAGACAAATTGAATCATACATTAAGTAAAGAGAACTTTGATCTTTATTGAATATGAACATCATTTACAGACTCCGGTACAGGACTCATGCCGCGCGGGCTACAACATGACTCAATTACAAAAGAGTACCGATGAGATAGCCGTTCCATACATTGCACACATCCCTCAATATACAACAGAGTATTCCAGTGACCTGGAATGGAGGGACGCTGAGCCATCTTTCTTGGACAGTCGAGAGCCTTCAAAAGTAGAGTTGTGGGGCAAGTCTTCGATGCGAGGCCGAAGCTTCAAAATCACGAACGTCGTCGAGCTAGTTGGCACGTCCTTTCTGATTCGCGGGACCTGCAAAGAGCGTGGATCAGTATGAGCACATATACTGGCAAATGGCTAATTAAAATCCAAGCTCTGCATTTGATTCAAGCAGTTTTATAAACATGTTAGCTTATGTGATCTTTCTAACCATCATAATCGCTTTGCATGTTAACATGTTTTGAGGCAAGCATATAAAATTTTATACATTAAGTGGCTATCATATTCATCCCGTGTTACATGCATTAGTTAAGCAGTGAGAGGGTGTTAAGGTCACTGGCAATGTCAAGCCATCACGGACTATAGCCGGGTTAGACGGTGACCCTTTCGCGGCGGGTAGCGAGCCCTGTGCGAAAGTTCCCGAATAACCCACGTCGATGTAAGACTGGTGCTTGTTATACTCGTTCCTCTCGGGCCGAATCGGTCCCTTGGCCTAGGCAACCGTTCGAGGAAACTACACCTTGTCGACAAGTTGTCCAATGATCGTATTGCAGAGTCTTGAAAAATGCTCTCTTTTCTAGAACCTTATCCTTTCTCTTTTAGTTGCAAAACTTAGCCTTTCTTTTGAACTTAGTCGATTTACTCACTTAGTCATATCGTTGCGATAAACGTTAATCGATTCATTCATTATTTTGCATAGGCTAAGTGGAATTGCATAAGAAAGCATATTTTCCATTTTCAATATTGGTCGTTTGATAGCAAGTATTTTGTGAAGAATCGTGCCATGATCTACACTATAATGACAAGCATTTCATTTAACTTCATATTGCTTTTGAAATAGAGGGACGAGGCGAAGGAGGTCAGCCACTCGCCTTAGGCTTGCTTCAGGCGAGGGACTGGTTGGCTGCGCTGACGTCGCCTACGCGATCACCTGTAATCGTATAAGCAACTGATTAGAATATTGTGTAATTCAAAATTTTTTGATATGAATGCGAAGCTCGAAAACGTAAGTAACAAAAACCCATCAGAAACATTCACAAAAAATACATTCACGAAACCAAAGCCAAAGCCAAATAAAGTGTGACATGAAAACCAGAGCAACGGGAGGTCTCTTCCGACTCAGCCACAGACCCAATCCTTGAGGCGCAACCCGCTGAATATGGGACTTGGTTCCGAAGAAGCCATTCCATAATGTGGATTGGATCTTAATTCAGCCGTTCCCGTTCGATCAATTCGGCCGATTATGACCTATCGGTCCCGACCAAATCGATAACGACAGTGTTCCTTTCTTGCGCACCCCGTGGACGAAAATGGGACACGATGTAGGGACGGACCACTACACCATAACCAACTAATAAAAAGTTTCGTCTTTGAAACTTAAGGATAGAACCTACCTCTACGAGAACAATGAAGAAAATTTCTCCTTCATTTCCGATTCAAGCTCCCACGTTGACTCTTCGACCGAATGGTTACTCCAGAGTATGCGGACGAGAGAGATCGCTCGATTTCGCAACAACTTATCCTTGCATTCTAAGATTTGAATTGGCACTTCAACGTAGGATAAGTCAGACTTCATCTCCAGCTGGCCAAAATCGACCACATGGCTAGGGTCGTGCACGTACTTTCACAATTGAGAGACGTAGAAGATATTGTGTACACCTTCTAGCACCGGCGGTAGGGCAATTTTATAGGCCATAGGGGCGACCAGCTCGAGTATTTCAAACGGTCCAACGAATCTCGGACTCAACTTTTCCTTCGCGCCGAATCGAGTAACACCTCGCATGGGCGACACTTTGAGAAACACGAAATCGTCTTCTTGAAACTCGAGGAGTCGACGATGAACATCCGTATAGCTTTTCTGACGACTCTGTGCGGTCTTTAATCTTTCCCGAATGAGCCGAATTTTCTGCACGGTCTGTTGTACCAGTTCCGGGCCGAGAATCTGTCGCTCTCCGACTTCGTCCCAGCAAATGGATGATCGGCACTTTCGTCCGTACAGGGCTTCAAATAACGCTATTTGGATGCTGGATTGATAGCTATTGTTGTATACAAATTCGGCCAGAGGTAGATGAATGTCCCAACTCGGCTTGAAGTCAATTGCGCTGAGCCGTAACATGTCTTCGATAATCTGATTGACGTGCTCTGTTTGGCCATCGGTCTGGGAATGATAGGCTGAGCTAAAGTTTAACTTGCTACCTAGAGCCGACTGAAGGCAACTCCAGAATCGTATCATAAACCGTAAATCCCGATCAGAGACGATAGATACTGAAACTTTGTACAGCCGTACTATCTCATCAAGATAAATCTGCGCCAAGCGATCAATGCTCCAAGTAACTTTAATGGCAATGAAATGTGTCGACTTGGTTAGTCGATCGACGATGGCCCAGATGACATCATTTCTCCACGATGACTTTGGCAGACCAATAATAAAATCTATGCACACGTGCTCCCACTTCCATTCTGGAATTGTCAGATTCTGCATCTCCCCGCCCGGTCTCTGCTGCTCAGCTTTCACCTGCTGACAGGCCATGCATTGCGACAAGAATAGTACCACATCTCTTTTCATTCTGTTGCTACCAAAAATTTATGCGGAGGTCCTTGTACATCTTTGTGCTACCGGAATACAAGGTGTACTTCGTATAGTGCACCTCCGATAATATCTCCTTTCTAAGTTCTGAGCTATCCGGAACGCATAGTCTACCCTTCAATCGAAGCATGCCGGTTTCGTCTTCCGCAAAGTCGGTCGTCCTACCCGTCAAGATTAGCTCTCGTATTTTCTTCAGGTATGGATCGTCCTTCTTAGCGGTCTTGATCTTTTCTTGCAAGCTCGGCTCTAACTGCAACTTTGCCAACTGCACATTCCTGAATCGGACTCGGAGTTTGATGCCCATCTTTTCTAGGTCGTGTAGCAGTCTGCGGTCGATGGATAGCGAGGCGATATACTTTCGACTCAGAGCGTTCGTTACAACATTTCCCTTTTCCGGCATATAGTCAATAGTCAAGTCGTAATCTTTGATCAGTTCAAGCCAACGCCTTTGTCGCAAGTTCAGTTCCTTCTGCGTGAATATATACTTGAGGCTCTTGTGATCAGTATAGGTCGTGCATGCCACGCCATAAAGATAGTGACGTCACAATTTCAACGCGAACACAATTGCCGCTAACTCCAGGTCATGGATAGGGTAGTTCTTCTCGTACGGCTTTAGCTGTCGGGAAGAAAAAGATATCACCTTGTTTCGCTGCATCAGCATGCACCCCAAGCCCTGACCGGACGTGTCGCTGAATATCTGGAAAACCTCAGTCCCTTCTGGAAGTATTGTAATGCCCGTATTTCGGAATACGTATTTTAATTAGGCATATATGTATTTTGGACCTATATTTTATTTTCTCAGATTATGGCCTGTAATTGTGTTTTAGCTTAACTTGCAGATTTTGGTTTTCTCGTAAAACGGGTTTTGGACCTGGCTTGGTTTTATTTTTGTGGAGAAGGAATTGGTTTGGTTTGGTTTAGTATGCATTGGAATACCCTAGTTAATCTCCACCCTCAACACAACATACCCTCCCTCATTAAAACTCCACCTAACTTTCTCTCTCCTCATAACTTCCATTAATTTTTCTTCATCTTCTTCTTCCTTCCTCCATACAACACCAACACCATAGGCAAGTGCACCTTGCCACCACATAAGAACTCCATTTTATTTTTTCCATTAGCTAGATTAGGCCATGGTGAACAACATTAGAACTTAGTATTTTGTGATTTGGAGCTTCCATTTTTCTAGATCTAAGTTTTTACCATTTTCGAATTTTCTTGGTTTTGATCTATTAAACTTAGATTTTTCCTTGTTTTGAGGCTTCCATGTGGAAGAGAATTCAATTTTACACAAGTTAGAACTTTGAAAATCCAAATTTCGTTTTGATTTGGCCAAGTTATGAAGATTAGAAATTTTTGGTGTTCTTGAGTTATCTCTCGGCCTGATGGAGAAGATGACCCTCGGCCGGCGCTCTTTAGCGCAAGGCCATGCGTAGTTCAACTGTACGCAGTTCATCTCGTGCGCAGTTCAACTCGTGCGCAGTTCAACTCGTGCGCAGTTCAACTGTGCGCAGTTCAACTCCTGCGCAGCTCACCCTAGCGCAACTCGACCCTAGCGCAGCTCGACCCTAGCGCAATCTAAACCCAGCGCAACCTATTGCCCATGATGGTTTGGATTTTATTCCTTGGACTTGGCTTCTCTTTTGTGGGTTGGAGTTTTGGGATCATGTTCCACACAACACGACTGTCTCGACCCAACACGACCTGGCACGATTTTTGGTGTTTTGCTTATGACTAGTACGGGTTTTTCATGATTTCTGTGAAGTATGATTCTAGTACTTTCTGATCTTCTTGATAGTGATCCGATGGGGTGCGCCCTTAACTTTTAACCTGTAATTCATGATTAATCTTGATACTGGATAACTTGATAGTGGCCCGTGGCGGCGCACTCCTGATTTGTAACTTGTAAACCTGTAACTTGTAACTTAACTTGATGCTGTTGCGATGGCTAACTTGACTCGTATAATCAACTCTGACGTCGTGGATGTTCATTCTTGCTCTCTTGTGCAATCCACTTGTCTTGTCTCGTATCATGTCTAGGACGTGACTCCCTGGTTACTACGGTCAGGGATTCACACTGAATATGGATTAGGCTAATGACTAGATCAAACTATAGTTCATGGAGAATTTCCAGTCACAGGGAATCTCGTTATCTGGGCGCTTTAAACGGACTTGTAGCCTGCCAACGAGTAGGGCACATTTCCAGCACACTGTCATGTGTTGCACCCTCTAAGTCACCTAAGGGTACATTGTCTCCCGGACAATGTACCCAACCATACTCTTAACCCGCGGAAGGATAACTAGATAGTCTGCAGGGCTTGGGACTGGGAATTTCTCATTTGCATCTTGTTAGTAATTAGGCTTGTGATAACCCTATTTAGTTAAGTAGTAAGCCGTAGTGATTGCTTGGCCGTTTGTGAATGGATGGTGTCTAGCCCTGTCTAAGTCTCGTCTAGTCCCTGTACCTGGTACCCCTGAACATGATTGTTTTACTTATCTTAACAATAAATGGGTAGAGACAAAGTGCTATTCAGGCGAATGGTTACGACCCCGGTCCTTGTTTGGTTTAAGGGTTGTAACCTGGCTCCCGGAACGGTTCCACGTCCCTAGTCGTTCATTATCCTGCTGTACTCTTTATTACTTGTACTTTCTTCCATTTTTTTATATTCTGATATGCTGGCTTTTGTTCTTATTTCGTGGCCTCCTTTGTGGCACTTGCTCTTTCTGGGGTTTGACCCAGCTGGTTTTATGTGGCCAGATTTTGGAGCAGCACCCGAGGATCTACCGAACCTCCAGCCCAATGGTGGCGACTAGAAGGAACCCGGGCTACGAGTGGGTTTTCCATTTTGTTTCTCTCACTACATTATAAAATTATTCTTTTGAGGCATTTAGCCGACGAGCACCTGTTAGCTCGATGCATATTTACTTACTGTCTGCCTACGGGCTGTAACATGATTAACAAATCCTAGGGTTGATCATGTATGACTGAACTCTTGCTAGTCTTGACATTTTGTACGACTAGCTTCATGATCATCCAATATATAATATTTGGGATGCCTTTCATTGTATATTTGGTGGTCTAACATCTTGTAACTATATTACTTGCTTGAGATTGAGACAATAGGCTTGACCTTAAGAGACCGTTGGCTTGTAGTAAACCCTCATATCTAGACAGCTGTAACCGTATAGCGAGGTGGATTCCATTTCAATATACGTAGCTGGCTATGTACGCCCCCGCTCTCCAGTATTCTGGTTCTGGGGCGTGACATGGTTTAAGTGGTGGCCCATACAGGCCTTGGCATTCAAGAATGTGAGGGTTTACCAAATAGATGTCTCAATCAGTACTCGTCCTTGATCTCCGTTCATATCCTCTGAATCTCTGGATTCTTGCCCTGATCATGTGCTTGTATCATTGATCTGTCCTGGTCCTTCCTTATTGTTTCCCTGTGTCGTCTTCTTCAGCGACACTGTACCTGACCCCGTCGATCAGCAAGGTGGAGCACTTCCCGTGGACCAGCCGCAACTTGGAGATCAAGCCCAGCATTCCGGAGTAGCCTCCAGAGTTGTACCTACCGGAGGAGAACCACCAATCTAGCCCGTCCAGCCCGCCGAGCCTGACGATGGCACCTTGGTAGGTCTCATCAGGACCTTGATAGCTTCCCAGGATCGTAGAGGAGACGCCTTGCACCAGGTAGTGGCAGATGCTTTGACCAGAGGCAGTCATCCAGGGAACAGCACGGCCAATAGCTTCAAGCGCTTGAACCCTCCATTCTTCGACGGTAGCGAAAATGCGATTGCCGCGGACGCTTAGCTTCAGGATACCGAGGTGATTCTGGAAGCAGCTAGGACACCTGAGAATGAGAAGGTGGCGGTGGTACGCCTATAATTGCTGGACTTAGCTCGCAGTTGGTGGGCGGCGCAGGCCGTGGGATTAGCGATGCCGGTCACTTGGGCGGTATTTAGAGAAAGATTCCAGACGAAGTATTTTGATGCTGTAGCTTGGTACGACCTACAGACGAGATTTACCAACTTGAAGCAAGGAGGCAGAACGGTCGACGGTTATGCATCTGAGTTTTCTAGACTCAATAGGTTTACCCCCACCTTGGTGGCGACCGAGTTTGATAGGGCCCAGCGGTTCCAGCAGGGGCTGCATTTGGAGATCTTGTTGGCAGTAGAGCAGTTCGAGCACCAGACGTTCGATGCAGTATTGAGGGAAGCTAGGAGGCACAAGTACACCTCCCAGAGGATCGTGGATAGGACCGGAGGTAGGAAACGGTCCCACATTCAGATGCACCAATCATCAGCTCCAGCCCCGACAGCTAGGGGTTTGACCATTGGAACTCCGAGGCGGGCGGCCTCAGTGACGTCGGTTCAGCATTCAACCCCGACGTACCCGCAGCAGCAGAAGCAGAAGCAGACTTCCGCGATGGGATGTTCTCATTACGGGAAGCCAGGGCACGTGGTGGCAGATTATCGCAGGGCGCAGGGATTCTGCCTGGCTTGTGGAGCGGCATATCACAAGATAGGAGCCTGCCCGAATAGGGGTAGTTCGTCCTCTTCCAACCTAACCAGTCCGTCGGTTAGGGGACTAGCACCTATGCAGCAGCAGCAGTACCCGAGGCCATTGTTGCCTCAGGCCCAGGCGTTTCATCAGCAGAACCAGCAGCAGTATACCCAAGCCCAAGTATAGAACAGGCAGAGAGGTTTCCAGCAGAGGGGACCCGCAACCAGAGGATAAGGTCAGGCCATGATGATGGCTATGGAAGAAGAAGTTGCACCAGGTGAGGTAGTGGCAGGTACTATTCTCGTCAACTCCTCTCCAGCATCGGTATTATTTGATTCTGGTGCATCGCATTCATTCATGTCTGCACGATTCGCGACACGAATAGGATTGGAGCCCGAGTCATTATCAGTAAGGCTCAATATACTTACTGGTAATGGTCTTGTGGGAGTAGATCGAGTGTTTTCCTCGTGTCGGATCGTAGTTAGCGGTAGAGAGTTCTCCGCTAGATTCATAGAGTTTCCTATGGCAGACTATGATGTAGTCTTAGGCATGGATTGGTTGAGGAACCAGTATGCTAGGATAGACTGCCATGTTGGCAGGGTTGTCTTTAGTATTCCAGGCGAGCCAGAGTTTTCATTTTCCAGAGGCGCAGTGGAGCCATCTTCCCTAGTATTGCGGATGGCAGTAGCCGCAGTACAGCTACCCTGGATAGTTGAAGAGTTTTCAGATGTCTTTCCAGAGGAACTTCCAGGGATGCCGCCAGAGCGGGAGATCGAGTTCACTATAGACTTGATCCCCGGGACAGCACCAGTATCAGAGCTAGTCTACAGGATGGCGCCTTCAGAGTTAAAGATTTTGTACAAGATGATTGAAGAACTCAGGACCAAGGGATTCATTCGTGCAAGTGGATCGCCTTGGAGAGCCCCGATGCTTCTTGTGAAAAAGAAGGATGGTACGTCCAGGTTATGTGTGGATTATCGTACCTTGAACTCGATGACAATCAAGAACAGATACCCTCTCCCGAGGATAGATGACTTGTTTGATCAACTCAAAGGGGCTTCAGTGTTCTCGAAGATAGACTTGCGGTCAGGATACCACCAGATCAGAGTCAGAGAGCAGGACATCCCAAAGACAGCGTTTAGATCGAGGTATGGGCATTGGGAGTTCCTTGTTATGCCCTTTGGAGCGACCAATACGCCGACCGTATTCATGGACCTCATGAATCGCATTTTTATGCCTTACTTGGATCAGTTCATGATCGTATTCCTGGATGATATCCTGGTCTATAGCAAGAGCAAAGCAGAGCATGAGCAGCATCTCAGAATCGTCCTTCAGACCCTTAGAGAGCATCAGTTGTATGCCAAGTTCAGTAAATACGAGTTCTGGCTCGATCGTATTTCGTACTTGGGTCACATCATTACCCGAGGAGGAGTGGAAGTGGATCCCCAGAAGATTGTGGCTATCGAGACATAGCCAATACCTAGCTCAGTGGCAGAGGTTCGCAGCTTCCTTGGATTAGCCGGCTACTACCGGTGATTCGTTTCAGATTTTGCGAGGATTTCAGCGCCGATGACCCAGTTGACCCGCAAGGATGCGCAGTTTGCTTGGACAGCAGAGTGTCAGGAATCATTTGAGAAGTTGAAGCGAGGTTTGATAACGGCTCCCATTCTCGCACTTCCAGATGGGACCGGAGATTCACAGTTTATTGCGACGCTTCAGGCAGAGGATTGGGGTGTGTCTTGATGCAGCATGGGAAGGTAATATCTTATGCATCACGTCAACTTTGTGATCATGAGAAGAATTACCCGACCCACGACTTGGAGCTGGCAGCAGTAGTGTTTGCACTTAAGTTGTGGAGGCACTACTTGTATGGAGATAGAGTGGAGATATTTACTGATCACAAGAGCCTGAAGTATGTTTTCACCCAGAAGGACCTTAATATGCGACAGAAAAGATGGCTCGAGCTACTGGTGGACTACGATGTGGACTTGCAGTATCACCCAGGGAAGGCCAATGTTGTAGCAGATGCCTTGAGCCGAAGTTTATTTCCTGACGGCACAACCAGAGTTATTGACAGATCTTCAGAAGATAGGAATTGAAGTAGTTCTTCCTACCAACGTGGCGTTGATGGCCAGTCTACAGGTTCAGTCCAGTATAGTTGAGAGGATCCGGAGAGCGCAGTCAGCAGATTCCAAGATTCAGCGACTCAGAGCAGAGTGTGAGGCAGGAAGAAGGCCAGAGTTGTGCATTCATGAAGATGGTACACTCCGGCACGACACTCGTCTTTGTGTACCCAGTGGAGATATCAGACAGGAGGTCATGGCAGAAGCTCACAGTTCACAGTATTCTATTCATTCTGGTGGCACGAAGATGTACCGTGATATTCGTCAGCATTTCTGGTAGAATGGCATGAAGAGGGAGATAGCCCGGTTTGTCTCTCGGTGTTTGGTTTTCCAGCAGGTTAAAGCTGAACATCAGAGGCCCGCTGGACTTCTTCAGCCCTTGCCGATTCCAGAATGGAAGTGGGAGCATGTGACCATGAATTTTGTGACTGGATTGCCTAGATCCCCAGCTGGTAGAGATGCTATTTGGGTTATAGTTGACAGGCTCACGAAGGTAGCTCATTTTCTCCCATTCAGAGTTGGTCAGTCTATGACCCAGTTGGCAGAGATGTACCTCAGGCAGATTGTCAGGCTTCACGGTGTGCCCGTCAATATCACCTCGGACCGAGATTCAAGGTTTACGTCATACTTTTGGAGCAGCCTGCAAGAGAGTTTGGGAACTCACCTTCAGTTTAGCTCAGCTCATCACCCGCAGACAGATGGCCAGTCGGAACGCACAATCCACTCTCTTGAAGATATGTTGAGATATTGTACCCTTGACTTCGGTGGTTCATGGGAGGCTCACCTGTACCTGGTAGAATTCTCGTACAATAATAGTTTCCAGGCCAGTATTCAGATGGCCCCGTTCGAGGCACTGTATGGCAGGAAGTACAGATCTCCGCTAGCATGGGACGACATCGGAGAGAGACAGATGCTCGGTCCAGAAATGATTGCCATTCAGTTGAAGTGGTCATAGGGATCAGAGATTGTCTTCGAGTGGCCCAAGATCGCCAGCGGCATTGAGACGATGCCCATCGGCATCCCTTAAAGTTTGCTATCGGCGACCATGTATTCCTTAGTATCTCGCCTAACCGCGGCGTCATTCGCTTTGGCGTACGGAGAAAGCTTAGTCCTAGGTATATAGGGCCATTCGATATCCTGGAGCGAGTAGGAGATGTATCCTATCGTCTCGCTCTTCCGCCGTCGCCAAGTGAGATGCATAATGTATTCCATGTGTCCCAATTACGACGGTACATCCCGGACCCGAGCCATATCCTGGACTATTCAAAATTGGTTGTTGGTACCAACCTTTCGTATGAGGAGAGGCCTGTGTCTATATTGGACCGGAGAGAAAAGATACTCGAACAAGACTATTAGCTTAGTCCGTGTTGCTTAGGGTCATCACTCTCTAGGTAAGTCAACGTGGGAGCGTGAGGACGACATCCGATCGCGATATCCCGACTTGTTTGACTCATAAGGTATAATGTCTTCCTTATGCCTTATGCTTTCCATCCCTTGCTTGCATGTATGATTGTTTGATTGTTTGCTTAGTGTAGCTTAATTGTAGATAGAATAGCTGGCTCTTACATCTCAAAGCATCTTGATTTAAATTTCGAGGATGGAATTCTTTTAAGGTGGGTAGAGTTGTAATGCCCGTATTTCGGAATACGTATTTTAATTAGGCATATATGTATTTTGGACCTGTATTTTATTTTATCAGATTATGGCCTGTAATTGTGTTTTGACTTAACTTACGGATTTTGGTTTTCTCGTAAAACGGGTTTTGGACCTGGCTTGGTTTTATTTTTGTGGAGAAGGAATTGGTTTGGTTTGGTTTAGTATGCATTGGAACACCCTAGTTAATCTCCACCCTCAACACAACATACCCTCCCTCATTAAAACCCCACCTAACTTTCTCTCTCCTCATAACTTCCATTAATTTTTTCTTCATCTTCTTCTTCCTTCCTCCACACAACACCAACACCATAGGCAAGTGCACCTTGCCACCACATAAGGACTCCATTTTATTTGTCCATTAGCTAGATTAGGCCATGGTGAACAACATTAGAACTTGGTATTTTGTGATTTGGAGCTTCCATTTTTCTAGATCTAAGTTTTTACCATTTTCGGATTTTCTTGGTTTTGATCCATTAAACTTAGATTTTTCCTTGTTTTGAGGCTTCCATGTGGAAGGGAATTCAATTTTACACAAGTTAGAACTTTGAAAATCTAAATTTTGTTTTGATTTGGCCAAGTTATGAAGATTGGAAATTTTTGGTGTTCTTGAGTTATCTCTCGGCCTGATGGAGAAGATGACCCTCGGTCAGCGCTCTTTAGCGCAAGGCCATGCGCAGTTCAACTGTGCGCAGTTCAACTCATGCGCAGTTCATCTCCTGCGCAGTTCAACTCGTGCGCAGTTCAACTCGTGCGCAGTTCAACTGTGCGCAGTTCAACTCCTGTACAGCTCATCTCCTACGCAGCTCACCCTAGCGTAGCTCGACCCTAGCGCAATCTAACCCCAGCGCAACCAATTGCCCATGATGGTTTGGATTTTATTCCTAGGACTTGGCTTCTCTTTTGTGGGTTGGAGTTTTGGGATCTTGTTCCACACAACACGACTGTCTCGACTCAACACGACCTGGCACGGTTTTTGGTGTTTTGCTTATGACTAGTACGATTTTTTCGTAATTTTTGTGAAGTATGATTCTAGTACTTTTTGATATTCTTGATAGTGACCCGATGGGGTGCGCCCTTAACTTTTAACCTGTAATTCATGATTAATCTTGATACTGGATAACTTGATAGTGGCCCGTGGCAGCGCACTCCTGACTTATAACTTGTAAACCTGTAACTTGTAACTTGACTTGATGCTGTTGCGATGGCTAACTTGACTCGTATAATCAACTCTGACGTCGTGGGTATTCATTCTTGCTGCCTTGTGCAATCCACTTGTCTTGTCTCGCATCATGTCTAGGACGTGACTCCCTGGTTACCACGGTCAGGAATTCACACTGAATATGGATTAGGCTAATGACTAGATCAAACTATAGTTCATGGAGAATTTCCAGTCACAGGAAATCTCGTTATCTGGGCGCTTTAAACGGACTTGTAGCCTGCCGACGAGTAGGGCACATTTTCAGCACACTGTCATGTGTTGCACCCTCTAAGTCACCTAAGGGTACATTGTCTCCCGGACAATGTACCCAACCATACTCTCAACCCGCGGAAGGATAACTAGATAGTCTGCACGGCTTGGGACTGGAAATTTCTCATTTGCATCTTGTTAGTAATTAGGCTTGTGATAACCCTAGTTAGTTAAGTAGTAAGCCGTAGTGATTGCTTGGCCGTTTGTGAATGGATGGTGTCCAGCCCTGTCTAAGTCTCGTCTAGTCCCTATACCTGGTACCCCTAAACATAATTGTTTTACTTATCTTAACAATAAATGGGTAGAGACAAAGTGCTATTCAGGCGAAGGGTTACGACCCCGGTCCTTGTTTGGTTTAAGGGTTGTAATCTGGCTCCCGGAACGGTTCCACGTCCGTAGTCGTTCATTGTCCTGCTGTACTCTTTATTACTTGTACTTTCTTCCATTTTCTTATATTCTGATATGCTGGCTTTTGTTCTTATTTTGTGGCCTCCTTTGTGGCACTTGCTCTTTCTGGGGTTTGACCCAGCTGGTTTTGTGTCGCCAGATTTTGGAGCAGCACCCGAGGATCTACCGAACCTCCAGCCCAATGGTGGCGACTAGAAGGAACCCGGGCTACGAGTGGATTTTCCATTTTGTTTCGCTCACTACATTGTAAAATTATTCTTTTGAGGCGTTTAGCCGACGAGCACCTGTTAGCTCGATGCATATTTACTTACTGTCTGTGTCACGCCCAGAACCAGAATACTGGCAAGTAGGGACGGACCAGGCCAGCTACGTATACCAAAGTACTCCAGTACTCCGAAATAACATATAAGCTGTATAGATGGGGGTTACTACTACAAGCCAACAGTCGATCCTAGGTCAAGAATCCTAGGTATCTCAATCACAGGCAGTAAACAATGTACAAGAAGTAAGATCAACTGGAATATAAAATAGTAAAGCGTCCCAAACTATCATATATCAATGATCATGAAGCTAGTAATACAGAGTGAAGACTAGCAAGAGTAATAGTCATACATGATAAGCTCTAGCTATAGTCTAGAATACGCAAATCATGTTCTGGCCCGTAGGCTAAATGTCAAGTCCAAAACACGAGCTAAACACGTGCTCGGAGGCTAAACGCCACAAAAGAATAATGTACATAACTAGTGGGAGAATGAAATAGAAAATCCACTAAGGTACTCTGGTGCTCTGGGTAATCACCAACGAGTGGAAGGTACGGAAGATCCTCCGGGCTCCTCTATCAGATCTGGCCAAACAAAACCAGTGGGGTCAGACCCCCAATAGCAAGTACCACAAAGGAAGCCAAACTATGAACTAAAACCAGCATACAAATCATAGCAATGGATAGAGAAAGAGATGAGTAAGTACTAATCAGGACTCGTGCACTACCAATGCACTTATCCCGAGAATAGAAGGACAATAAGTAAAGCAACATGTAGCATAAAGTAAAGGACATGTGACGTAATGTAAACTGTGTACATGTAAGGAAAAGGAAGCATGTGAACATGAAAGATAAACTAGACATGTGAGCATGTTAAGTAATTGGAGCATGTGAGCATGTAAGATAACTGGGACATGTGAGCATGTAAGATAACTGGAGCATGTGAGCATGTAAGAACTGGAACATGTGAGCATATGGTGAAGCCGAGCATATAGTAGGAAGAATAGCATGTAAGGAATGACAGAAAAGCTAAGTACTGCAATAAGATAAACAGGAGAAAGACTAGACTAGACGAGAATGGACTCCATCCATCAATCACGGCCAAGCAATGATTACAGCTTGATACTTTAGCTAACTAGGGTTGTCACAATCCTAATTACTAACAAATACAAGTCTGAGAATTCTAAGTCCAGCTCCTGCCTGCTACTACCTGAATGGTCCAAGCCAAAAAGAAAATAAGTATAGCAGACACACTGCAGTAAGATACATATGTCCTAAGGAGATATAGCAGACACACTGTAGTAAGATATATGTGTCCTAAGGAGATATAGCAGACACACTGTAGTAAGATACATGTGTCCTAAGGAGGTGCCCCACTCGACGGTGAGCTGGAAGTGTGCTCATCATGACAGATAGCTCCAAATCCCAATGTATATATATATATATATATATATATATATATATATATATATATATAATGCCAAGACCAAAGGGGCAACAGGTTACTGGAAAATTCTCAATGATCTAAGTAATCAAGCTAGTTGTTTAGTCCTTAACATTTTCTTATTTGATTCTGGGTGTGGCATTCCGCAGAATCCATCCTAGACATGAGACATGCAAGACTGGATAAGACAAGCAAGATTGTGCACCATAACAAGCCACAAGAAAAGTATAATAGACAAGAAGCCAGGAGTGCGCTACGACGAACCACTATCAAGGAGCAAGACATGTACTGGAATCAAGAGTGCGCCATGACAGGCCACTATCATGTAAGCAAAGAAAGACATGTAAAAGAGTGCACCACGACGGGTCACTATCTAGTAGACAAAGAAGGCATGGCAATAATTATCATAGCTTGTAAGAAAGAATCTATCAAAGACATATCATGGCAAGTGGGAAAGAATAATTAAAGCTAAGTACATTTCGTAGCAAAATGATTGAACATACGCTAGTATCAAGTGTATATAGGGTGTACAATCATTTTCTAACTATTCAAGATCATCTAATCATGTTAAGAAATCATTACAATCGAAGAAAAATATCAAAAACGGACAAAAACGGGCAGAAACGGACAAAAAACAGACAAAAATAGTAGAGCTGTCAAAATGGGCTAAGCCCGTTGGGCCGGCCCGCCCCGCCCGCCAAAAAGGTGGGTTGGGCCGAGCATTTAGGAGCCCGCCAAACAGGCGGGCCTAGGTGGGCTGGCCCGCTAGTAGCCCGCCCCGCGGTGGGCTAGCCCGCGGGCCAAGTGGGTTGGCTCGCCATCTATTTTTTTATAAAAATTTAAATTTTTTTATTTAGCACATATATAAGATATGTATTATAAATGATAAAAATTCTCATTTAATGCAAGTAATGACGTATAAAATATTAAATTTGGTCATTTATTTACATGAATGAAGGTGTTTTAAAGAAATATCTACTATTATAATGTTTCTTGTATTTTACTTGTAATTTGATGCATATGAGACTGAGTAGAAAATATTATATATATAATTTTTTTTCCTTTTAAGAAACTAAACAATAATTAAAAAATTTAAAAAAAATTAAGCGGGCCGGCCCGCCTAGCCCGCGGCCCGCCGGTGGGTTGGGCTGGGTTGGAATTTTTCCAGCCCGCCAAAATGGTGGGTCGGCCCGCCCCGCCCCGCCAAATGGTGGGTTATGGTGGGTTACGGGCCGGCCCGTCTTGACAGCTCTAAAAAATAGCCTAACCGGATTATCCGGCGGATTACTGCGGATTTTCGGCGGATTTTCCGAAGTGTCACAGCAAGTTTTGTGGTGCAAGTTCGGATTTTCCGACGGATTTCCGCAGATTTCCGACGGATTTTTCGAACCGTCACAGAAAGTTGATTTTTGAACTCAAAACTTGTTTCGGCCATAAAAACTTCGTTTTAAATCGAAATTCGGATTTTCAAAAGTCAAAATTGCATAGAATTGAATTTTCTACAACATGGAAGTATTAGTTTTCATAAATCAAAACATTTGATAGATCAATACCTCAAAATACTCTCAAACAGAGGTTCTTGGGACACCGAAACTGGTTCCGATTGCCACCAAACTCAAAATCCATGATATACAAACTATGTGAGGGCCTCATATATGTATATGTGACCAACATACATGATGATAACACTAGTATCATTCTTGATACCAAGTTTTCTACTAAGTCCATATTGGATTTTAACAGAAAATCAAAACCTTGCTTAAACAATTTTTGGAAAAACATGCATATATATGAGAATCATAAGGAAAACATATTTAACAAAATGAGTTTAAGGCAATTCTAAGCATTTAACACCAAAAAAAAACAAAAATGACAACCAAATAATATGGTTCATGGATTTGGCAAGATGTACTTGCCTAGGTTAAGCTCCAAGCCTAATCTTCTACTCCTCCTCCTAGGGGGGTTAGACACCACACTCAAGGCCTCAAGGCCAAGCTCTTGGCAAGCTCCAAGGGGGAGAGAGGGAAGAAGAAATGAAGAGAGAGTGAAAAGAATGAAAAGAGAGAGGAAAGAGAAAGTGAAATGGTATATATAGAAGAGGGAATTAATCTTAGCCGTCGGATGGTGATCCATGTGAAGATCTAAGTCAATCCTAACCATCAAAACAAAACCAAATATCCAATGGGTAATAGGGTGCATCTACACTATTCATGAAAATATCTAAACACTATTCATCAAAATATCTAAAACACTATTCACGAAAATATCGGAAACACTATTCATGAAAATATCTGAAATCAAAAATATCTAAAATGTGAAAAATCTGTCTGGACGGTATGCCATCGGTATACTCCGGTATACTGGCGGTATGCCGGCCAAGAAGAAAATCTATAAGTTAGGAAAATTTTAAAACATTACAAAAATCAAGAAAATACGAAATACACTACAAAATACGTATACGTATATAAATACCGATACTGTGAGACGAGTCTCACAGTCTGCCTACGGGTTGTAACATGATTAACAAATCCTAGGGTTGATCATGTATGTCTGAACTCTTGCTAGTCTTGACATTTTGTACGACTAGCTTCATGATCATCCAATATGTAATATTTGGGATACCTTTTATTGTATATTTGGTGGTCTATCATCTTGTAACTATATTAATTGCTTGAGATTGAGACAATAGGCTTGACCTTAAGAGACCGTTGGCTTGTAGTAAACCCTCATATCTAGACAGCCGTGACCGTATAGCGAAGTGGATTCCATTTCAATATACGTAGCTGGCTATGTACGCCCCCGCTCTCCAGTATTCTGGTTCTGGGGCGTGACAAGTACGAGTATCGGGACCGAGACGAGCTATTGCTTTAATTCCTGGAATAAAGCTTCACAGTCGTCTGACCATTCAAATGCGACTCCTTTCTGGGTGAGGCGAGTCAGAGGCGATGCGATCTTCGCGAAGTCTTTCACGAAGCATCGGTAGTTTCCTACTAAGCCAAGGAAACTTCGAATCTCGTCGACGGACATTGGCTGTTTTCAATCGACAACGGCATTAACTTTCCTTGGGTTGACTGCAATGCCTTCAGCTGAAATGATGTGTACGAGGAATGCGTCGCTGCTAAGCCAAAATTCACATTTATTTTGTTTCGCATATAACTGATTTTCTCGAAGGGTATGAAGCACGGTCTATAGATGCTCAGTGTGTTGCTGCCTATTCTTCGAGTAGACGAGTATATCATTGATAAAGACTACTACGAACTTGTCGAGGAATGGTCGGAACAACTGATTCAATAAATCTATGAAAGCACGTGGAGCGTTCGTTAGGCCGAATGGCATTACCAGGAATTCGTAATGGTCGTATCGAGTACGAAAGGCGAACTTCGGCACATCGTTCGGCTTGATCTTGAGTTGATGGTAACCCGTGCGCAGATCAATTTTAGATAACACTGTAGCTCCATGCAGCTGATCAAACAGATTGTCTATGTGGGACAAGGAATATTTGTTCCGGATGGTGGCTTTATTCATCTCGCGGTAATTGATACAAAGATGCAATGACCCATCTTTCTTCTTGACGAACAGCACGGGCGCTCCCCATGGCGAGACACTGGGTCAAATGAATCCCTTGTCGAGCAACTCTTGCAACTGTACTTTGAGTTCTTTAAGCTCTGCAGGGGCCATTCTGTATGGGGCTTTAGAGATCGGTCGGGTATCGGGGAATGTATCAATAGTGAACTCAATCTCTCGATCGGGTGGAATGTCGGATAGTTCGTCCGGGAACACACCTGGGAATTCTGTCACAACGTCGGTTTGACCCGCGTTTGCACCATCGTGTCGCATGTCTCGAACGGATGCTAGATAGCCTTCGCACCCGGAATACAGCATCCGTCGAGCAGATATTACGGAGATCACCATGCAGGTCGGCGATGCCTCACCACACGAATAGCAAAATTCAGGCACTCCAGGTACACGGAATGTGACCCTGTTTTCAGTACAGTCTATGGTTGCATTGTACGGACCGAGCCAATCCATCCCCAAAGTGATTCTTGTTAATTATAGAAATTTATTATAATTTTTTGGAATTTATTAACCAGTACAAGTATTTTATAAAAACCAGTTTTCCTAAGTACATAGAAAATGAGTTCTGGTATCATATGCCAAAATAGTGGCAAAACTGCAAATTAAATACTGTAAAAATTATACTAAATTAGCTAAATTAATATAGTATCTAAATACTATTTTTCCAGAATTTTAACAGCAATTAAAGTATTTTTAGAAATTCAAAAAAGCATTGTACATAAACTGAAATTAAATAATTAATTATCTGCGTATTTTGTCCATGTACATAATTTGAACCAAAGTTCAAATACAGGACCCAAGGCCATGAATCAAGTCCAATATGACTTGTACAGGTCTTGAATGTGTGAAGACACATTTGGGCCCAAAACCCATGCTAGGCTTAGACACCAAATAGTTGCAGTAATTTAAATACACAAAAAATATAAAGACGTAAAAATACATAATAAATACTAATATTTTAATAGGACAAAATTATACATAATGTCATATAAATATGACAAGTAATATTTACATAATAATAATTTACACTAGGTACAGTGAAATACATATAAAAAATAGTATATCTACAATATTTATATATACATATAAATATATAGATATTTACATAATGGATATATACATATATATGTTAAAAATACATATATATATATAAGAAAATACTTAACTATAAAGTATATATATATATATATATATATATATATATATATATATATATATATATATATATATATATATATATATATATATATATATATATATATATATATATATATACAAATATTGTATACATATATATAATAGTATATATATAATAATATATATACACATGAACATATATACATATATACATATATGTACATAAATACATATATATATATATATTTTTTATATACATATATGTTCATATACATATATGAACATAAGTACATAAATACATATATATATATATATATATATATATATATATATATATATATATATATATATATATATATATATATATATATATATATATAATATAAAAAAATATATATATACCTACATAATATAATAAAGTACTATATATATATATATATATATATATATATATAATACAGTATATATAATAATACATATATATATACAAATACATGTATATACATATATATATAAATATATATACATAAATAACAAAAAAAGGAAAAGGAAAAGGAAAAGAAATAGAAATAGAAACAACAGCGCAAAGGGGGGCTCGAACTCGGCCCTATAGGTCGGGTTTCTGAGTCGGGTCGGGCTAGCCAGGGGGTCAACCCGCAGCTTCTATTAGGGGGAGGGCTTTAGTTTAATTTATTATAGGTTTTAAGTCATATATTAAAACCCGATAAATCGATCTTGTGTCCTGACAGTTAAGGACACAAGAGTCTACGTGTCTGTGCTAAGCACGACACGTACAGGCCTAGTCTCGCGTGTCCAGCCTTACCCTCGTGTTCGTCAGGACACGGCGAACCCCAAATGTGCACACGAGACACGCACGACACGTTTTGACACTTGCTACTTACGTGTCCGGCGAGTCAGGGGAGTTTCGAACGCGTTGGACGGTGGAGGAAGCGTCGGGGGGCGGCGCTTGGGCGGCGCTGGGCGTAGCTCGTCGGGGCGAACACGTCGGTGGTGGTTGGGGGCGGTGACGTTCGCTATGGGGGTGGATCTGGGTAGATAGCCGAAGTTAGGGTTTCGGTTAGGGTTTGGGGAAGAATTAGGGCGGAGCTAGGCGGTGGTTGCGTCGTGGTGGTGGTGGTCGGTCGAGGGGAGTGTGGGGGTTATTTATAGGGGGTCATAGTCGGTCGGGGGGCGTCGCGCTGGCCGGAAATGGCGGAGAAAAGCGAGTCGGCGGTCGTCGGGCAGTCTGGTCGTCGGGGGTGGGTAGATTAGGTTTTTACGTTTTGGTCCTCCTAGTTTAGGTTATTACAAATGGGCCCCTATCAGTAGGTAAATGCAAATAAGAATTTGCATTCCGTAATTAAAACATTTGAGTAATTGCAAACTGATATCGTAATAATTTAATAAATTACATAACTATATTAAAACAATTCTAAAAATTACAAAATGATATTAAAATATTTTAGAAAATTGTAAATTGATATTTTAAGCTTTAAAAATTATTTAAAAATTCTAGAAAATTCCTAAAAATTCTAATAACCTAATTTAAGGCTAAATATGGCATTTAAAATTAATTAACACTAATTAAGTAAATTTTGATAAACAGGGGCTCACACCTACACTCAATAATCCAACTACAATAAAATCATCACAACTACAATAATTTATCACAACTACTTAGTCCCAAACATTCCACATCCAAATTAAGTTTCAAACAAGCAAAATATCCACAATAATTCATCAAATGTACGTTACTAATCCACAGCCAACTAAAGTTTGAAACATGAAAAATATCGAAATCCATCTACATATCATGCCGGGCCTTGGAACGAGACTCCCTATTGTTCATGAAGGGGAAGTCGACCACGTCGTCGATGCGATCAAGCTCGTTGGCGACGGCGACACAAGTCTCACTTTGGCCACCTCTCCGGAGTGTCTGCGCCAACTCCTTCGCCCTTTGAGATTAAAAATGAAAGTATAAATGAATTAAGTCTACAAACATGAAAATCTTAGTCTTATTACAAATACGGAACTCACCATTCTCACCAACCCAGCATACAAGGCATTCTTGGAAGGAAGAGCTCCAACTGCTCCGACGGCCACGGGACCCGGATTGGTAGGGTTCGACAACTTAGGATGTCCGACCCCTAGGAAGTACTGCATGTAGTCTTCGCTGCAGTCGACAATCTCGGTGACCGGTCGTCTCTCAGATTTCCGAAGTACATGTCGTTGCCACTCCGAGTAAAAGTCGGTCACCCAGTCGAATTCTGCCGGTTTGTAACTTAAAGGTTGGATTCCGCGCGGAGGCTCCAACAGCCGTAGTGTGCGCTTCGGCACAGTTTGCACAAAGCCAAACTGACGAAGTACTCTGTCGGGCATGTACGGCTCCGTGATTTCATAGCATGTGATCATGCCATGAAATAAGGAAACTGGTTGGACCTCAGGATTCAACTCACGTAAATCCCGGTATGGATTCCAAAAAATCTGTAGGAATAAAGTTAACAACAAAATCAACATGAAAAAGTTAGTCAAAAACTAGTACCTCTTCTGGCACCAAACTGTCTAATACTTCACGAATGGAAGCCAGTGTTTGCCAATTTTTGGTTTCCAGCTGGGATGGCCTCTATCGACACACTCTAGGAAGGTGTTCAAGATACGTTGGGTTTTCGTCAACCCGTCTAAGCATCGGAAAGTGCTCGTATATCCATGCCTATTCAATTTATAAATAAATAGTAAAAATTAAAACAACAAATTTAAGTATACAAGATTAAATTGTTAGAAGTTTTCTTACATGTAGCAGAGTCTGACAGCCGGCCATAGTCTTAGTCCCGACACGGGATGCGATGCCGAGCTCGCGGTAAAGATTGCCAGGATACCGCTTCTCCAGGATATATCGATGAAGTCATCTACTTCATATAAGTTTAGCATGTACCGAGCATGTATCGACGTACCGGACTTGTCCGGAATGCTGACCGTTCCTAGGACGAACAACATATACGCACGAGCCACCGCGTCGACCGTATCATCGTCATCGTTATCCACCTCCATATCCATGAACTGGTCCACTAGAAATGATAGAGGAATTCCGTACGACTTCTTGAAGCCTGGTAGAGTTGTAAAACTCGTAGTCGGAACTCCAAGGTTAGTTGAGACGAACTTGACGATCTTCTCGTACCATTTTACGAATTTCTCATCCGTGTAATGTTCTTTGGTCATTACGCGCCCGGTCACTGGCAGCTCCAATATCTGGTAGACGTCGTCGAGTGTAATGGTCATCTCCCCTGTTGGGAGATGAAATATGTTGGTCTCCGGGTGCCATCTCTCCACGAAGGCGGATATGAGGGCACTATCTATTGTTCGGTAGGCGTTTGGTGCCAAATTGTGCAACCCACTCGGTATGATTTTGCTCCGGACGACCTCGGATAAGCTTGCAAACTGCCAGGACACGATTTTCTTCCCGTGACTCACAGCCCTAAGGATACGATATGTCCTCTGTATATCGAACAACAAAACACATATCACTTATGAAATACATATATATATATATAGTATACTAAACTGGTAGCTTACAAATGTCATGTACATACCGGATTCTTCCATATTTCATACGCAATGTGGTTCTCAAAAGAAACCAACATTGAGCAACCGGGCGGACGGACAGGCGGCTCAGAAGGACCGACCTCCTCAGAAGGACCGACCTCCTCAAATGGAGCAGAACCGTCTTGACGTGATAGGAGTCGGGCAATTGGCAGGTCGTCATCGTCGTCGTCGCCGGAAGGAGGCGTAGGAGTAGGAGCTCGTTGCTTCGACCGAGCTTGACGTGCCGGTGGCGATGTCCGAGACCGAGCTTCGGGCGCCGGTTCGGTAATTGTTATCGGACGCTCGCGAGGACGTTCCGCACGTTCCTTCCGCTTTGACGCGGTGGGCCGTATTCTTTTGTTAGCGGCCGGTGGACTGCATAACAACATACACTTATTAAGTAATAGAAACAGCATGCACATACCCAACTCCTATATGTCATAACAAGTAGGACTGCCAGGCATGTGGCAGTCCTAATGAAAATTAGGACTGCCACAGTCCTGGCAGGCCTGTTTTACAAGAGGACTGCCAGGACTATGACAGTCCTAAATTTTATTAGGACTGCCATATGCCTGGCAGTCCTACTGTCGTGAACCCGAACTCCCATAACGACATCCTACTTTGTCGTGTTCTAGGGTTAGGGTTTCAACATAAATTTCGAGTTTCTTGTGTTCGAAAATAAGGGAAGAGAACGTGCAAGAGATTATAAATCTATTTTACGAAAACTTTTTCAAGAATTAAACAAATTCTAGGGTTTCGAATATAATGTAAAAAATTTCGAAAAAATTAGGGAAGAACGTACCTGGATTCCGGTTGCTTTGACTTGCGTGTCATCTCTTCGAGAATCTTCGTGGATGGATTGAGAATGGAGTGATGGAGAAGAAGAAATTAGGGTTTAGGAGAGGGAGAGGGAGATAGCTTTCTTTCTTTTCTTCTTGAGGAGAGAGAGTCAATAATGAAAATGAAAGTGAATTTTTGGGTTTGGGGGGTTGGGCTGTCCCTAGCAATTTTTGGGTGCCCCCTAGCAATTTTTCCACATTCAAGGGTTGCCCCCAAGTAAGGGCTGCCCCCAAGCATTTTTGGTGGTGCCCATAGAAAAAACCATTCTGTAATGTATTGGCACACGAGTTGATAATTTATACTACTATACAATAAAAAAAAATAGAATTTCGCTGTAGAAGAACAAAAAATTAAAATCGTTCATTAAATTTAACATGAATAATTAGATAATTATGTGAAGACGAAAAATTTAAAAGAGGATGGTGTCCGCTCTTCCCAATAAATAAAAAAAATCAAGGGACTTTGATCTTTTCAAGTAGTAATTTTTTTTGGGTCCGACTATTGACACCCCATGTATTTCTAAGGACACCCCAATTTCTAAGTACACCCCACATGTAGTTGATTAAGCTTATAAAAATACTAAGTACACCCTAATATTTGACAAAAATACCCTTACCTATTCTACACCCCCATCTCAAAGCTTTCTAAGTACACCCCACTAAAATTCTAACAGTCCACTCCACTCTCCTCCCTCACAAAACCCTAACATTCCACTCTCCTCCCTCACAAAACCCTAACACTCCACTCTCCTCACTCCGAAGCCAACTTCGGTCCCTCCAGTCGCTGCCCGGTCGCCTCCCCTTCGTCGAAGAGTTCTCCCTTGTTCGGCTTCGCAATGGATAGAGGAAAACAAGTTCAATCGGAAGGTAAATTTCCGCAAATCGACCTACAGATGAGTAATCTTGTTCGAAATTAGTATCTATCTTCGTTTAGGATCTCTGTATATGTTTCGAAACCGATCGATTGTGACAAAAACGAAACAATCGTTCGAATTTTTTTTGGAATTCACGGCCCTGTTCGACCATGGTCGGTCGGACATACAACAACTGTTCGACCAACATCGGTCGAACAGAGTACTTTTGTTCGACCTGCTCTGGTCGAACAGTATGGGTTTTTTCGACAAGTATTGGTCGAACAGTACATTTTGAAGGCAAAACATATTGTTTCTCCTTAATTTATGGTTGTTGATTAAATTTGCAGGAAACACTAGGCGGAGGGATGCCACTCATGCTTCTGCTAGGAGACGTCGTGCCGAAGAACAAGAACGTGCACGTCTTGAAGAAGCTACGGTCGTTGCTCCGACTCAAACGACCGGCCAATTAGACGAAGAAGAAGGCCACGCAGACGAAGAGCGGCGCACAGATGAAGAAGAGGAAGAAGACGCTGATATTTTGACGGGCCCTTGTCCCGGTGGACCTGAGGATCCCCGACTTATTCCAAGTTTCAAAACTCATGTGGCGTACGAGATTTGGAACGGAATTGAGAGGCCCGTATTGAGGTGTTGGTGCCACACAACCAAGATGGATACATGGAATTTAGAAGGCAATATAAGCGAGTTGCTTCGGAACTCTTGAGTTGCGAAATTAAGGTCGGTTTCGTACAAGACGCCAAATAAGAATCTAATTTGTGCGTTTCTCGAGCGTTGGCAACCAGAGACTAACACATTCCACATGCCATTCGGTGAGATGACAATTACATTGGATGATGTTTTTTGTCACATCGAACTCCCGGTCAGTGGGCTACCAGTGGTTGAACCATTGTCAGCAAGGGGACGGGAGGAGCCAAAGAAGATGAATAATAGGTTGTTGGGGGTGTCAGAAAGGGATGCACATACTGAGCTTCTGGGCCAGAGAGGTAGCTCTTACATATCAAACTATAGGTATTTTATTGGTTGATAAGAGTAAGCACCAAACTAATGAAAAATGCATAAAAGAGGGATATGTTGATAAAAATCATTTTGATGGAACCGTTGGACGACACAACGATATACTTGTGAATGGAAAAAAAAATCATTATGATTTCCTTGTTCCTGAAAATATTCTATCTCCCAGACGATCGAAAAGATTCTGGAGCATCCTCGGGGTTGGGTACTGTTCCTCCAATGATCGTAGCACCAAGTACTTCTTGACGAGCTCTAATATGATCAGATTTATAAGTAAGCATCTCTTGTAAAATATGAGCAACACCAAATCCCTCTAGAGCCCAAACTTCCATTTCTCCTACTCGTTGTCCCCCTTGCTTGGCCCTTCCTCTAAGGGGTTGCTGTGTAACAAGTGCGTAATGTCCACTCGAACGTCCATGGATTTTATCATCAACTTGATGAATTAATTTTAGGATATAGGACTTCCCTATTTGAACAGGTTGCTCAAAAAGATCTCCTGTTCTTCCATCAAATATTCTGCTTTTTCCCGGATACTCGGGTTCAAATACCCATGGATTTTTTGTTTGCTTACTGGCGGAATATAGATGGAGTGGCTCCGGTCTGAATTTGAGTCAGACGTCAGTAGCACGGATAATGCGAAAAGAAGGCGTGCTGTCCGTGCATATTTATGGTTCGTACTTGGATGCACAATATTTTTTGACAAAAGTGGGACACGTGTTGATACAAAAGTTCTCAGCCTTTTAGAGAATATCAACAACGTCAATGACTATGCCTGGGGAGCTGCTGCTTTAGCTTTCTTATACCGACAGCTTGGAGTAGCATCTCGGAGTGGGGTCCGCCAAATATGTGGATACTTGGCTTTACTGGAGGTATCTATATCTCAGCCCGTGATATGCATTTTTTTAATGTTATACAACGACCAATATGCTTCATATTTTTGTATTGTAGGCCTGGATATTCGAGTATTTTCCCTTCACGAGGCCTACACATAACGTCAACTATAAGATGGGGGACCCACTTGCTATGAGGTGGGCCAATAGACCCCATGCTGGACCAGGTACCAACATGGTCTCATCCATCAGGGAGGTATTGGACAATCTTCAAGTCCACAATGTGAGTGTTAATTTATCCATTTACTCATAACTTATGTTCTACCCATAACTAATTGTTTCAATTTATGATGTAGGTGAATTGGACACCCTACCACGGAATGAGGAACAGTTTTCCTCGCGACGACGTGACTTTCTTTCATGGATGTATACATGCCTTTGACATTGTAGAGCCGTATCATCCCGACCGTGTCCTTCGGCAATTTGGGCTACGACAGAAAATTCCTTACGATCCTTTGTTTCCAAGTGAGGTCCGTCGGGGAAGCACGAGCCAGAAGTACAAGCTGGCATTCAATGTTCTAGGAGGCTACTTCCAATACTGGCGCAGCCATGTGCTGTCTCCCGAAGCCCGTGGGAGAGCTGCCAACCCTGCATGGGAGTGTACAAATGATTATATGGTTTGGTATAGGAAGTTTTCACATCCTATCGTCCAAAATCCAGATAACGTCTCTAGCGCCGCTGGTACTACATCTACCCAGACAGGGCCAGACCCATGGGCCATGATCGAAAATGCTTTGGAATATCTACAACCGGCGTACCAGCAATTGATGGACAATCAAGAGGCACTAGACCCGTCGATCGTAGAGACAACCATAATTGGCGCATATGGTGCACTAAAGCTCGAGCCCCAAGAAAAACCTGAATCTTCTAAGAGGGAGACTAGTCGTAGGCGTCGTCGTAGGTCATAGACTATGACTACAAGTGGTTTTTAAGATGTTTTTTGATGTGGTTTTTGTTAATATGTGGTTGTTAAGATTTTGTGGTGAATCTTGATTACAAGTGGTGAATCGTGATTACAAATGGCATTGACTTTGTTAAATTTTGTTTGTTGGTTGCTAAATGTGGCTTGGACTTTGTTAAATGTTTGTTGTATGAAATGTTGGTTGTTACTTTGTTAAATGGCACTTGTACTTTTATTTTTTGACTGAAAATGTACTGCTCGACCACAGCAGGTCGTCCAGGTTCATACTGTTCGACCACAGCAGGTCGAACAATTACAAACTGTTCGACCAGTACAGGTCGAACACTTGCAAACTGTTCGACCTGATGTGGTCAAACAGTATGAACCTGGACGACTAATTGTGGTCGAGCAGTACATTTTCAGTCAAAAAATAAAAGTACAAGTACCATTTCAATTGCAAAAAACTCTAATATACACAATACTATTCACATGGAAGATCATCCCAAAGTACCAATTCACAACTTTTGTTTGTTGGTTGCTAAATGTGGCTTGGACTTTGTTAAATGTTACTTTGAAATTCTTGCTAAAAGTTGGTTGTTAAAGTTGGTTGTTAAATGTTTGTTGTATGAAATGTTGGTTGTTACTTTGTTAAATGGTACTTGTACTTTTATTTTTTGACTAAAAATGTACTGCTCGACCACAATTGGTCGTCCAGGTTCATACTGTTCGACCACCTCAGGTCGAACAGTTTGCAAGTGTTCGACCTGATGTGGTCGAACAGTATGAACCTGGACGACCAATTGTGGTCGAGCAGTACATTTTCAGTCAAAAAATAAAAGTACAAGTACATTTCAATTGCAAAAAACTCTAATATACACAATACTATTCACATAGAAGATCATCCCAAAGTACCAATACACAACTTTTGTTACCAATACATCATTTTTTTGGTACAAATACATGATAGTTCATGGAACCAAGCTGTCCACATGCACTTAATACAATTTCATAAAGTTCATGGAATTCAATACAATTAATCGTCCGCGCTAATCGGCCAAAACCTCAACATGTGAGCTACCGGATGGAACAATTTCCTTATACTTTTTGATCCATTCTTTGTAGATATCCTCCCAACCGGATGCACATGGAAGACGCAGAATAGACCACCTGGTGATAATGGATGGTAGCGGTGCGTCTTCGGCCAAATTTACCTGCATACAATTAATAACATGTCACTATAATGTACGTTAACAAATGATTTGCCAAGATGAAATGATTTTCGTACTAAAATTTACCAAGATGAAATGATTTTCGTTAACAAATGCCATGCATACAAGCTGAGGAAGTATTGGAACTTCAGTCCTCATAGGTAGAAACAACGAGGAACCGTTCTTGTGCATGTGGACGATGGCCATATTGTAGGCCGACGCAGCCAAGTAGTACATATCTGGGTATGACCACCAGTACTTACTGTCATAAATGGGTGTTGTAAAATAATTCAAAGCTGCTCGTACATCTTCGGGAGACCCCTTAAGCAAGTTACATCTAGCGTATAAATCTCCCAAGTTTGTTAGCTCTTAAATCAGGTCAGTACGAACTTTCGGCCAGGATTCCTCCCCCAACCCAAGTGCA
Organism: Iris pallida; assembly: GCA_029216955.1. Taxonomy (NCBI): domain Eukaryota; kingdom Viridiplantae; phylum Streptophyta; class Magnoliopsida; order Asparagales; family Iridaceae; genus Iris; species Iris pallida. Next base: position 1,760,998 of record JANAVB010018999.1, read on the forward strand.
TGGGCTATGCATCGAAACCCACAATGTCCATCCCCTAGTACATTTTTCGTACTCAACACATAGGGATGGAAATGAGATGGAACTTGTTGTATGTATGCAATGTCGGGTTCATTGCGTGATGACTTGCGTTGGACCGGATCCTTTTTCCTTCGGATGGAAGAAAACATTGGTTTTGCCGAAGGGTGAGCACCGACAATGATAGTTTCATCCAACGGAGAACAACTATCGTGAGCAGACTCTACAATTTCGAATTTGCTTGGGTTCCGTTTCATCGAATTTGCATGGCGGATTTTCGTTTTGCTTGGCCTACCACGAGCTCGTTTGTGGACCACCGGTTCAAGCAACGAAGATGTTGAAGGAACTGATATCTCCCGAAGTTTTTTCAGCAACAACAACCTTTGAGAATCGGTAGCCGCCTCAAACTTAAAATTAATATCAGTCATGGTCTCCACCCAACGGCTTCGGATATCTTCATCAGCTACACTGTCTGTTTTGTAGGGTTCAGAATCCAACTTCCGCCAAAATCTGTCAACCATATCGAGCTGAATTACCTGACCATCCCGATTCAACTCTGCAAGTTCATGTGCACAAGGTAACCCGCAAGTCCTCCTTAACACACAACCACAAAGGAGAGGATCTACTCCGGTAGTTTCTATACCCTTCATCTCTTCATAAATCTTAGCAAGAGCATGATGAGACACCAATCCTCGGATAATCTTGAATAGCGGAGAACTATAACGATGTGGTGCAACATTAAGACACATCTCAAATGAGGCTTTTCTTTGGTTGTGTGACGTTGTCAGCAAGTCGTGTATCCTTGTCCATGAGATCTCAAAAGTTGATTGACTCGTGCCCAATTGTTTTTTCAATTTTGAATGTGCACTCTCCGCCCTGTGAATATGAAAATTATAGAGTGAGATTCATACTTTGTAAGATAATTAACATTTACACATGCAAAGTATTGTTTCAAGTCACGTACCTGCTACTTGTCGTGTTCTCAAAATGCATGACATTGTTTGTCCAACACGAAACAAATCTTTCTTTATAGGGCTCTATCCAATTATTGATGGCATACTCAACTGCTTTCGGATAATCAGAGAAATCTTGCTTCAATCTTCTAAGCAACTCATTGAATCTAGGTTGGTCTTCAGCAAGAACCAACGAATTCCATGAATTATTGAAACTATCCCACTTCTCCTTGGTACGAAACATCTTTTTGCAATTGGCCAAAATATTTTTGCTAATATGCCACCGACAAAGCAAGTGAGTGGAGCTGGGGAAAGTAACGCTTATGGCATTCATTAGTGCTAACTCACGATCAGTCACAATCACCTTGGGTAAGAATGATTGATCCACTAATCCTTTAAGCGTACTAAGTGCCCATATATAATTGTCTTCCCGCTCTGCCTCCATATAAACACATGCCACTGAAAATGTAATATTTGTGGACGTAACGCCCACCACTTCCAAAAGTGGCATCTTATATCTGTTAGTCTTGTATGTACAATCCATCAATATAATATATGGAAATGCACGCAACAAGTCCACACTAGTCGGGTGAGCATAAAAAAGATCCTTCATTCGATCGGTTTGCTCACATCTCCTAGTCAGATAGTAGTACTTTTCCGACTCCAATTTTCCCAACAAATATTGCATCTGAGAAAGTCCTCCATGCTCGACAACTCTATGCTTATGTCGAGCATTGTAAATAGTCTTCAATGTTGACTCATCTCCACTAAAACTATCTTTCAACGTGCTCAGTATATCTTTTGGCCTTGTATTGTTCTTCGTCAGGTCTTTAATAAGTTGATCTTCTGCAGGGGTCAGTCGACCGGCATATGAGTGTCCAACCAAATTTCGTCCCAGTGGGTGATTATGTGACCCACATATAACCCTCAATGACCATTGTCCTACGTCATTGGCTTGCACTCCCTTCAACTGAAATGGACAATCACATTTCTTCGTGCCCGTAAGCCTTTCACGTCTCGGCTTCTTGGCAATGTTAGTCGAATTTTTTTCATCGACTTTTGGCTTCTTCTGCCGATATTTACCACCGCGCTCACAACCCAAAATTACTCGAGCTCGCCTTCCATCTCCGCTATCCGATCGTCTAACCAAAATAACCATATTATGACGGTTTCCTACCGTACTTACCCAATTCACCAAAGATTCACGATTCTCAAATAACGCATCCGTATGAAATTCGTCTAAGAAATTAGATTGTTCTTCAAACATTGGATGCCTGATAATGCTCATTTCAGTGTTAATTTCATTGTCATTTGAAGTGTTTTCCTACAGTGAAAAAATTTAACAACTGAATAAGGTGAAAAAAAAGAACTAATATTGTTCGACCACAGCAGGTCGTGCAAACATAAACTGTTCGACCACAGCAGGTCGAACAAACGCATACTGTTCGGCTCTTACAGGTCGGGCATCTGTTGATCTGTTCGACTTGTACAGGTCGAACAGATCACGAATTCTGAAAAAAATTTTCCAAAAAAAAACCGAATCACACGATTACAAACGAAAAAATTCAACAAAAGAGGAACGTACCTTGGAAGATTCATGTACATTTTGTCCCTCCATTACGATTTCTTCAACTTCCTTTAACTTCCTTCAAAGTAAGAAGAATTTAGAATTTTTTGCTTGGGGAGAGAAAGTGGAGGGTTTTTGGGTTGGGGAGAGAAAGTGGGGTGTACTAAGAAGACCAACATATAATGAAGCATATGAATGAGGCTGATGGGATGTGCTATAATAGAAGGGGGGTATTTACGTCTTTACACATTAATCTATTTTTTCACTTAAGTTACATGGGGTGTCCTTAGAAATACATGGGGTGTCAATAGTCGGATCCTTTTTTTTTTAAGTATGAAATAGTTGTTAGAGGGTGCACTTGCACTACATTTCTGATCCTCAAAGTAGGACCGCCCCTCGTCTGCTACGTCCACTTCCGCACACATCTTCTCTGCGCCACCCCTGCTGCTGTCGAGTACCTCACTATAAGCAACCACCGACAGCAGCTCGGGAGCATTCTTCCGGATGTAGTCCTTCGCCCACTCGGTGACATCCCTGCTGCTTACCCCGCTCTCCCCATCCTCCTCCTCCTCAAACATGAGATCCAAAACTGACTGCCTCAACCCACTCATGTTCTCTACCACTCCCAACACCCGCACCCCTACCTTCCTGCAGAAATTGATCGCCTTGCGGACGTCGATCAGAGAGACTTGCTGTGGGGTTGTGATGATGATAGCACCGTCGATTCCTGTGCCCTTCAGGCACTCGACCATGGTGATGTGCTCGTCGGACGTACCGGGGTATCAACTACAAGGTAGTCGAGCTCCCCCCAGTTCACCTCCTTCAAGAACTCCTTAATGAGACCATTCTTGCGTGGCCCGCGCCATATGACAGCATCGTCCGGGTGCGGGAGCATGAAGGCAACAGACATGACAGCAAGGTTGGATTCAACGTAGACGGGGGAAGGTTGCTCATGTAGATATCTTGGCCTTCGATGCCCAGCATCTTGGGAATGCTGGGGCCAGTAATGTCGATGTCGAGGAGGCCAATCTCATAGCCCATGTTCCAGATAGAACTAATACCTTGTGCTTTACAGTAGCCATTCGCTCCGCAATATGTACCAAATCTGACACATGTAACCAAAAAAAAAAAAAAAAAATCCTCATCAGCATCTAAACTGCAGGTCAAACATCTTTGTTACTTGAATACTGATAACTAAATGAATACAGAAGTTCCATGGTCATGCTCACCCATTAACGATAGAAAAAAAAGAGAGTTGAAATGAAGAAATTGGTGACAGAATTTATAAGATGATTGGATGAGGGACAAAAGATGAGATTGAGACAAGGAATAAATCCTGTAATCGTGATGGCCAATAAAATGCCTTAATAGATGCAAAAATTCTCACAAATAAAACTAGGTATGTTACTATTTCCATAATCTAAGAGATTGTGCTCTTCAAAACATAACAAAAATGCAAAATAATTTACCATATCGAAGAAAACAACACAAAATTACTAGTGTCGACCTAGGAGGAATATGTTGTACATTCTTCGTAGGGGAAATCGCATGAACATTACGAGACGCCAGGAGGGACGTCATATACTATTGATTATGTCTAAATATGATGAGAGTGAATCATTGAGCATCATTTAGTTAGGGTGCATGCTGATGAAAATTGTGTTGTAGGATCGTTGCAGGAACCTATAAACAATATTACTAACGTTTGTCATGAAGGGACGAACTTGTGATGCTTAAACACTATATGCTCCTACCATTTGTTTTATAGGAACGAATCATTGGACTTGAGGAATTTCTATGTATTTCTAAATCCTTGTTTTGCAGGAATGAGTTCAAAATATTCCTTATTTATAATTTACATGATGTGTATTATCCTTGTAATGATGACACTTCAAGTTGGAACTAACAAAAGAAGGAAGAAATATGATCCTAAGGAATTATTAAAGATTGTTGATGGATTTGAAAACATAGGAAAGGAAATAGAAAGACCACTTATGTAATTGATGCTTGTGTTGAATTTTAGGTAGGTTGTCTGATGTCACTCACCAATATACATCCGAGTATATTGACCCTCACCCTTACATGTGCGTAAGACATTTTAGGAACTCGGAGGCTTGGACGCATTTTATTAAGTGTGTTTTTCGTTTATCAATTATGGGACAACTTATGGAACAATATTACTATGGTCCTCTTGAGATGAAAAGATTGTTGGATCCTTGTTCCCTACCTCCAGAATTGATTCTTATGTTGAAGTCTGTTGCTAAGCTTTGTTGTTCTTCACCCTGACTCTAAAAGGTTTCCACGTGACTGATCTAAATGATATTTTTGCCGCCTTAATAATGTAAGATTGAATCCAAATTCTAAACCTGGTCACAAGTCAAATCATGCTTGTACGACATCATATTCCCAATGACTCGATTATTGGAAACGAGACATGAGTGTCCCAATGACTCGATTATTGGAACGACATGGGTGTTGGAGCTGAAACTTTAAAAGAGAGAAAGCACAGACAGGAAGTGAAGAGAGCTTCTAGACTTTGTGTAATTGCTACTTACTGTTGCATTTCGTTTATTGAAAGTGCCTCTTTATATAGGCTAACAAAGAGAAAAGGTAGTAACTAAAGTATAGGAGCAATTTGCTCCAGACCGCACAAATGCCAAAGACCAAACAAAGGAGTGGCTCCTCACCACACATAAGCTAAAGACTAGGACAAATAAAAATCCAACGGGATTAAGCCAATAAATCACCCCCTAATCCGGTTGGATGGAATTCACCAAGAGCCACGCCCTGTGCTTGAGGACGCCGTTGTGCTCGTCCTTCTTGATCTTGTATACCTTCTTCAAACCGATTGAACGATGGTCGGGTGGGAGATTGACGAATTCACCGATTCTTGTGTCCTGCGGGTCTGTGCCTTGTCCACGCTCCTCGAGTTTGGCTGCCAGATCCACTGCCACTTCTTCATCCGTAAGAACATCAAAGCCATGAGATGATTCCCATTCTTCATCAGGTTCGGCACATTCCTTGGCAATCTCCTCTGACACCTGAGGAACCTCGACGCTCGAAATGCCGCGGTTATCGCCTCCCCGCAGCACTGGCACACAAATGTTGATCAGGAGAGGTTCCGCCAGATGGTACACTCGTCCGGACAGTGGCCCAACTTCATAACCTTCTCAATCCTGGACGGACACACCTCGGACTGGCTGGGACGCCGCCTCACCATCGTCATCGTGGAGGTCTTCTTCTTCTTATTCGGCTCTCTCCTAATGGGCTTGGCCCCCGTCTACAGCGCTGAGGTGGCCCCCGCCTCCTCGTGCAGGTTCCTCACCTCCTTCCTCGAGGTCTTCATCAACTACGACATCCTTCCTGGCTACATGTCCAACATTGCCTTCACCAAACTCGTGTCGCGGCTCGGCTGGTGTGTCATGCTCGGCATCGGCATAGTCCATTGCGTCTTTCACGACGTCGGGGGCCTCTTCATGTCACGACCCGCACCCAGTACTTGGGCAGGAGCCGTGGGTACGTCTAGCCTACGCCGCAGAGTCGACGGTAGTTCGTTGTCTAGTCATCTCCACATTTATAGATACAACCACGTAGTTTATATTCATTTGCATAATGTAAACCACATCAACAGATAGGATCAAAACAAGATGAATTTTATAGAATAACCACAGTTTGGGGAGAAGAGTAATAAGTAATCTGGCAAAACTCCAAGATAGAGCAAGACGTACTATAATGACATAGTCTCTAAGACTGAAATGCACTAGAGAACATCTACAATTCAAATCATGAGTCTCAAAACAGAAATAACATTTAGAAGTCTCAGATTAAACCAATCTGTGAAATACTAAATGAATCCACTAAAAGCCATCTGTAGCGGATAACTCCGCATAAGCAGCCTCCAGCTCGTCTTGTGCGCCAAAATCGGGATCTGCAGTATGCTCATAATATGTGGTACAGAAATCCTCTAACTCAACACCTAAAAATGTGGATTTTCTAGTCATGAATGGAACAAGCACACAAACTGAAAAGCCATTCGCAACATAACAGATTTGACAATGCATGAAAATAGCATATGTGGAAGAAACTAGTAAGTAAACTGGTGACAAGTTATATCTAGAATGGAAGTATGGATCATAGAACATGGTATGTCAACTAGAGAGAATATAAAAACTTGATGACATGGCAAGTGGTGCAATGTAAGGAATAATAAAAGACAACTATCTAAGTGTGTTGAAATATCTGTTTCGACATGTGAACGGCTAGGAGGTAAATCAGACACCCGCACGTGAAATTTGCGACTGCTATTCTCCACGAAAGACACGGGAGATAGAAAAGGTAGTTCACACGTCTACTAAGATATTTTTCCTCCCGACCAATATACATGAACCCAAACAAATCACAAAATACGAAGGTGGGGTAAAACAAGGGATAAAATAGGGGTCCATGATACTAACTCGTGTGCCCGTCGTGTCACCAAACCAAGAGCATATGTATAGTATGTACTGAACAAAACTATCAGAATTGAAAGCAGTCAGAGTGTGCACTTGCCTGTGGTCCTGAGCTGGTGGTACGAGTCAGATGCTGAGTCAGAGTCCACAGAACCTATATTATGAATTAACACTAATCAATACATGTGTTTAGATTTAAGAAAACTATTGTTGAATTATTATTATTAATCTAAGCACACTTCTCTACTCCTCTTACTAGCATGTAGTGGGGATACTCCTTTACGTTTCCATATCTAACTCCTTTGTACCTATAGTCAGTGACACTACTAGAGCCTAACCATCTCTGGCATTGGGTTCATACTGATGCTAACAATAGGCTTTGGTATTCCTGAATGTAACTTGTAGGTAATAGCCCTAGATGTAATACCATATATTATGAGGCCATTTGATGTATGATTAGTGTCTATAGTTGAATTGAAAACCTGGTTATCTATGGCTAAGGGAAATGTCACTGGAACAAGGGGGACAAGTAGCTTCTTCTCTTGCTGCCATGTTGTTGACTGTCCCATAACCATGTTATTCCACCTTACAACATTCTAATAGTGCTTCGAACTATATTTCTCTTTGTTCTTTTCTAGTGCAAGGAGTAGTTCAGTCTATTACACCATACTGGTATTATTTGGACTTTGGGAATTGACTCACAACTTGATCTGTTGATATATACCTATCCCCACTGATTCAGCTGCTATGGCCCTATATTTAGCTTTCGTTACACTGGTAGTCTGTTTCCTATATTTTGTTGGGTCGAGTCCACTTGTATCTCTGGTGATACAAGGGTCAAAAGTGACATCAGGTATCGGTCTAATACCCCTACCATACCCTTCCTGCCACTCCCTTTTCTGCTAGCTAGGATACAGGATAACCCCAAACCTTGGTACACAACTCTGATTTGATACCCCACCCTTGTCATCAACTATAAGGTCTCCCTCTACTGTCTTGATACTCACTAGGCTAATGCTAACTTGCATCAATTGATACTGGAACAGGGACTATGCTTAATAATGTTTTTTTTTTGTACATAACCATGTGTCTTGAACTAGTGGATACATGAGTGTATCCTCATCCTAGATTGTACCAGGTGGACTGCATCCCATGTTTGGGTAATATTCTGCATACTCTCATATTCCCATACTAAGTGTCAACTCCCTTTTCTGTCCAAGTAACAGGGCATGCCTTGCTTGTGTAGACCTCAATGGTCACTGTACTGTAGCCCACTAACCTGTCATTCTTTAATCTTCACTTAGGCTACTCTCTTACTATTATCCAGTATACAATAGTAGGTCATCTTGCATCATCTATGTTGTTAGGCTTCACTACCAAAATAAGTCATATTTCCGACGTAATTAGCGACGTTTTAAGAAAACGTCGCAGGAAAATAATAATTTAGCGACGTTTCTTTATAACGTCGCAAGACGTCACTATTAGCGACTGACAGCGACGTTCTGCGACGTATTTAAACTACGTTTGCGTTTTAAAGAGCTCACGTCGCGTATAAGTCGGTAAACGTCGCTAATATTAGTGATATTAGCGACGTTTTTCGACGTATTTATTACTTCATCGCTAATATCAATGATATTAGCGACGTGTACCGACGTTCTTATATGACGTCGCTAAAGTGTGAATATAGGTCAGGTTCGAGTTTTCATTCCCCCCATTATTTCCCCCCAATATTTTCCTTCCCCCCCGACCCCGAGCCGGCTTCCCCCACCCCGTCGACCCCCGTCCGACCGCGCCCTCGGCGACCCCCACCGACCTCGGCGACCCCTCTCCTCTCCCCAACCCTCCCCCTCCCCCCCCATCAGCTCCCCGGCCGACCGTCGGTGGCCGCCGCGAGCACCGACCCCCTCTCCTCTCCCCGACCTTCGTGACCGCCGCGAGCACCGACCCCGTCCTCCGGAGACCGTCGACCCCCTCTTCCCCTCGTCAATTTGGTAAACCCTAACCCTAACGCCATTTTTATTACTTTTTTTTCTTTTTTGCATATTATTCTGATCAATGTAAACCCCCATTGGAGATGGCGTAGTCCTTTAAAATTGGGAAAGAAGATGTAAACTAGGTTTGGGGTTTCGGATGGGGCATGTGGGACTGATGGTTTGGGGTTTCCCTACATAACTATGATACCTACACTGTTCTGGGAATTTTCAGAGATTAATAGGATAATAAATTGGTTAATTAATGTAATGTATGGTTCACTAAATGATGTGGTTATATGATTACATGGGTTATGCTACTCAACTTGGGTTTGCATTACATGGGTTTGTATTTTGGGGTTCAATTTGGGTTTGCATTACATGGGTTATGCTACTCAACTGAACTGTAAGTTTTATATTAATATTGAAATTAAATGATAAATATAGACTGTGATGTAATGTTAATACTGGGATTGATTTGTGGATTTTAGTTTGTTTAGATATTGTTCACAGTTATGTAGATGTTAAGTTTATTTCATATCTTACATGTTCAAAACTGTCATGATATGAATATATGCAATAACTGAGAAATGAGATGAACTTGAGATGTAATGTATAACTAAGATTGTTTTTGAACATTAACCTGAGATTAACTGAACATGAAACCTGAGAATGCATACATGACTGAACTTGATTTTCCTTTCCTTCATGCATATAACTTGAGATTTATATGAACTGTTAAACTTGGAAATGAATGTATGAACTCTTCTTCTTTTACCTTTTTCCTCTCGTAAATCTGAAAACACTTGTTAAATCTGAGATTGAATCTCATTAGACTGACTTGGGTTAGATGTCTAAACCTGGGGTTAACACTCTCCTCACCTGCTGTACATTTTTGAGTCCACCAGAGATGGACTGAACTTTGACATGGTGAACACCCACACACCCTATTAAACCTAGATTTTGACTTAGTTTGACCAGAAAGTTAACCCATATTCAGTCAAACCCTAGATTTTGACTTAGTATATGGTTACTAGATCCTAGTGTAGAGTAGTATGTAGAGGAGTATGGCTACTAGTGATATATATATATGTAGGTCCATATGTATCTGTATCGGACTATCGCTATCGGTATCGAACTATCGCTATCGGTATCGGACTATCGCTATCGGTATCGAACTATCGGTATCGATCGAACTATCGGTATCGGACTATCGCTATCGGTATCGGACTATCGCTATCAGTATCGACCGTATATACTTAGTATCGGGCGTAGCAGATTAGTATCGATCAGTATATAGGTTTGTGTTAAGATCAAGGTTCAAAGTATCGGTATCGAAATAGTAGGCCGAATAGGAGGCCGAGATAGTCGAATGAGAAGAAGGGAAGAAGGGAGGAGCAGATGGGTCCAGAGCCATGGTGGAGGAGGAGAAGTAACATGAGAGCAGTTTCTGCCGTAACATCTCCTGTGGCTCTGCTGGCAACTGAAGTCCAGATGCTACAAAGGATGATCCTTCGCTGAAATCGACTACAACACCCATCAGTTCAAGTTCATTCCTATATGAGTAGATTCCAATGCCATAGAAGCCATCAGTTTGTTGACCTTCCTCTATGGCATTGGAATATACTCATCTAGGAATGAACTTGAACTGATGGATGTTGTAGTTAATTTTAGCGAAGGATCGTCCTTTGTAGCATCTGGACTTCAGTTGCCAGCAGAGCCAGGAGATGTTACGGCGGAAACTGCTCTCATGTTACTTCTCCTTCTCCACCATGGCTCTGGACCCATCTGCTCCTCCCTTCTTCTGATACTAATCTGATACTCTCTGATACGGTCTACCTAACCTATATACTAATACTAATCTGATACTCTCTGATATTAAGTACATCCGGCTTACTAGCTAGCGGATCCACCAGTTACATGATTATATACTAATTATGTTTAGTTTGTCTTACGATACAGATTTTCACTACCTTGATGTATCTATCTTACAGAATTATGGAGCTGAATTACTATCTGCGGAATCGTACTTGGATGTACAACCGTCATCCTGATGACATGTGCGGTGTGCGGGATGAATTCATAGAGGGTGTACACCAGTTCCTGCAGTTTGCCAAGGCGTTCCCTCAGTACATGGACGGTACCAAAATTAAGTGTCCGTGTGTGAGATGTCGCAACTTGAAATATCATCCAGAAGTGGATGTCACGTATCATTTGTACTCGAAGGGTTTCACGCCGAATTACTATCAGTGGAGCGAGCACGGAGAACTTGTGTCTTTAGCATCGGAGTACGAGCCTTATGTGGATGTCCACAACAACGCTCCTTACGACGATGGGTTGGTGAACATGGTTTTTGACGCGGCCGGGCCTAGTTTCGATCCGGATGATCATGATGCACCTGAGGAGGCACCGAACCCCGATGCTGCACAGTTCATGGAGTTGCTGGAGAATGCAAGGACTCCATTATATCCTGGTTGTGAGGATCATTCACCGTTGGAGGTGGTTACAAGATTGTTGAGCATCAAGTCCGATTTTAACATGTCGCAAGATTGCTACAACCGTATTATGGAGTTGCTTATAGAAATATTGCCTGAGGGTGCGAAGTTGCCTAAAGACTTCTACCGGTCTAAGAGGATGGTTAGATCGCTCTGGATGGGATATAAAAAAATCGATGCCTGTCGCAACGGGTGCATGTTGTACTACAAAGACGACAAGGATGAAGACGCCTGCAGATTTTGTGGTGTCGATCGCTACAAGGCCTGTGGTAGAGAAAAGTCTGTCGGTGCCAGGAAGCCTACCTCTTCGATGCACTACTTGCCGTTGACGCCGCGTTTGCAGCGGTTGTTTATGGTGAAGGAAACTGCAGAAAACATGAGTTGGCATAAGCGGAAACATACCGAAGGAGTGTTGGATCACCCATCTGATGGAGAAGCATGGAAGTACTTTGATCGAGAGTATCCAGATTTTGCTTCTGATCCGCGTAATGTTAGATTGGGTCTCTGCTCTGACGGTTTTACCCCATTCGGACTTTCGGGATCCCAGTATTCGTGTTGGCCTGTGATCGTCACCCCGTATAATCTACCGCCTTGGATGTGCATGAAGACTCCATATATGTTCCTCACCGTTATTATCCCAGGTCCGAACAATCCGAAAAGGAACATCGATGTTTATTTACAGCCATTGATTGATGAGTTGAATCAGCTGTGGGAAGTAGGTTCCAACACGTACGATGTATCTAGAAAACAAAATTTTCAGATGCGGGCAGCACTTATGTGGACCATCAACGACTTTCCGGCCTATGGAATGTTATCTGGATGGAGCACGCATGGTCGTCTTTCATGTCCGTGTTGCATGGACGACACTAAGGCTTTCCGTTTGAAACACGGAGGCAAACCGTGCTTCTTCGATTGTCATCGACAATTCCTACCGAAGGATCATCCGTACCGGAGGAACAAGAATGCTTTTCGTGCTGGCGTTGTGGAGAAGGGTGATCCACCGACAAGGTGGTGCGGAGCCACGATATGGGAGGAGGTTAGAGATTTACCAAGTGCTATTGAGCAGCCTGCTACGGGCTACAAGTGTGACGGATTTGGTCGTACTCATAACTGGACGAAGAGGAGTATATTCTGGGATCTGCCATACTGGAGCACCAATCTGATTAGACATAACCTTGATGTCATGCATATTGAGAAGAATGTGTTTGACAACATAATTAATACTGTAATGGACGTAAAGGGGAAGACGAAAGACAATCCTAAGGCTAGATTGGACTTGAAAAAAATATGTAGACGTCCTGCATTGCATTTGATAGAGGACGGGAATGGGAAGTTGAAGCAGCCTAAGGCAATTTTCTCACTGGAGAAGGAGGATAAAGTGAGGCTTTGTAGGTGGATTCAAGGTCTGAAATTTTCAGATGGGTATGTTTCAAACTTGAGAAGATGCGTCGACCTCAAGGAGAACAAACTGACAGGTATGAAGAGCCATGATTGTCACGTATTCATGGAGCGGTTAATTCCGATTGCATTTCGGGAATTCTTACCGCAGGCAGTTTGGGATCCATTGACGGAGCTTAGCATATTCTTCAGGGACCTTTGTTCTAAGAAATTGCTCGTTGATCGTCTAGAAAAGCAAGAGAAGGACATTGCGGTAACACTGTGCAAGCTAGAGAGGGTGTTTCCTCCTGGATTCTTCGACTCTATGGAGCATTTGTCGATTCATCTTTCCTACGAGGCACGTGTTGGTCGACCCGTCGAATATCGATGGATGTACCCGTTCGAGCGACATTTGAATCACCTAAAAAGAAAGGTAAAAAATAAGGCTCGGGTCGAGGGTTCTATTTGTGAAGCCTATATTCTCGAGGAGATTACAAATTTCTGCTCCTCCTATTTCAAACCTCATGTTGCTACGAATAGAACGAGGGCTCCGAGAAACGACGACGGATATCAAGAATTTAATGATGGAATACTGAAAGTATTCAATGCGTCCGGAAAGCCTTCGGAGAAAATGAAGAAGAGATATTTGAATGACGAAGAGCTAAGGGCTGCTCAGTTGTATGTATTACTCAATTGCGACGAGGATGAAGTGGAGAAGCTAGAGGGGTAAGTAAGGAATGATGAGTTTACGTCATCTCAATGTAATAGTATAAGCTAATATTATTGTACTAATCGTTCTAATGCTTCGTTGTTTTCCAGCACATATAATGATGAGTTAAGGCTGGTTAGACCCTACCTAACAGACGAAGCATTAGAACAAGAAATGAGACGTCATTTTCCTTCTTGGTTGAGCGAATATGTAAGCAGTTCGGTAATATTTACTGGCCTCTTCTAATGCAACTGCGCAATAAATAACTTATTATCTCTTCTTTGATATTCAGGTCGATCGTCTAATTTCACCCGAGATTGAATTAATTAGAACTCTTGCCAAGGGACCAATTACTTTTGTTAAAACATGGCCAAGTTATTGTGTCAATGGCTTTCGGTTCAAGTCGACAAATGCTCCGATCAGAGACAGCTTCCTGGATCTTGATTCCACGAAGAACAGTTGTTTGTGTATCAAGTCTTCGAACTACAAAGACGTCGATCCAGGAAATGATTTCTTTGGCATCTTGCGAGAGATTGTGGAGTTGTCATATAATTATGGCAGAGAACCTGCAAAGATCGTGTTGTTCAAGTGTGAATGGTTCGATCCGATTGAAAATCAAGGCTGAAAAATTGACAAGCATGGTCTTGTGGATATAAACTACAAGCGTAGATATCAAGGCTACGAACCGTTTGTCCTAGCAACTCAGGCTCAGCTCGTGTATTTCACAGCTTATCCGAGACGGGGAGCAACGAAGTCTGACTGGTGGGCAGTATGCAAGACTAAAGCTAGAGATACTTTTGATGTTGATGAAAAAGCTTACCAGGAGGACGAGCTACCTCCTGTAACCAATATTGTCGATGTGGACTCCACGGAAGTTACGCATTACACGACACATAATGTAGAAGATGTAAAATTATCCGAAGAGGAAGACGAAGTCGACGAAGGTGAAGACGAAAGTGAAGATGAGGAGGAAGAGGAAGATGAGGTCGAGGAAGACGAATAAGATGATTATTCTGAAGATGATTGAGAGAGATATACTTATCTGGACTTAGATGTTTCTTCTAGAATATATTATCTGGACTTAGATGTTTATTGTAGAATGTATCATCATATGTTACCTTGGTTATTATCTTTGTTGTACTGTCATATTTCTATTCTCTATTATTTGTTGTACTGTCATATTTCTAGTCTCTAATATTTGTTGTACTGTCATATTTCTAGTCTCTATTATTTGTTGTACTGTCATATTTCTAGTCTCTATTATATCTTGTACTATCATATGCTGTTATCAGGTATGGCAGGTCGTCGCGGATATTTGCGAGGGCCACGAGGAGGTCGGGATCCTCCGGTACTTCCTACAGGTACTGCTAGGGGACGGAGTTTGCCTTCGGTACCTCCTATTGGTACCGGCTCTGGATCCTCGTCGCCGATTACTCCTCCATATCGGACAGTAGCTGGGCCGGTTGGGACGACGTCACGTGGCATATCTCCTGGGACGAGTAGTTCCAGACCTGTTGAGAGGGCTCCCCCGTCTAGCGTTCCTGATGTTGATACGACGATGGAGACGGATGAGCAGATGGCCGAGGAGGATGCGCCGACGGCCGACCAGCATCATGAAGATGATGCGTGCGCACCTCCGGAGGAGGGGAGGACGGAGATCTGGGCCGACGGTACAAAGTAGGTATTTTGGTTTATGATTTTTTTTTCTTCTGTTTTTATCATAAATTAACTTTCTTCATGAATATAATATGTATGTATAGATATCGTCCTCCAGGGGTACAGAGACGCCTAGGCGATATGCTGAGGCATAATTATGGTGGTCCCTGGATTAACTACTCTGATGCTCCAGACGAAAGGAAGAACTTCTGGTTTACGCGCTTCAAGGTTAAAATAGATTTGTTTTTAACATGAATCATTTAATTTATGCATATTATATATAACTGATAAATATTTGGTTTCGTACTGTTCTAGGATATGTTTTACTATCCGCCGCACCGGGCCGAGCAGATCGAGGGGATGTTTCCTTCCGTCGCTGCTAAGCTGATCCGCGACTCTATTAATGATCAGAAGGAACGTGATCGTGCCGGAAAGCCGATCAAAGGTTGGATCACCCCTGATCAGTGGAATGAGATGAAGGCTCGATTCAACGAGCCAAGGTACAAGGAGAAGTCGGAGAAGGCTAAGGCGGCTAGGCAACATGCCTCGAAGTGGTGCGGTGGGTCGATTCCGATGACGGAACATTTCCGTCGTCTGGTATGTCTTTCTCTTTTAGAAATATTATTTTAATGCAAATCCGATAAATTATTACTAAGATAATATATTTAATTACAGGTAAGGAAGGTCGGTAACGCCGACATGGTGACCGTCTTCCTGGCCACCCATCGGAAGGGCGGAGTCCTTATTGACGAGAGGGCCGAGCAGACCTATGTAAGTATTACAATACGTTATCTTAATGTAATACTTCGTGTCCATTTTAATATAACTTAGTAAATATGATGCAAATAAATATTCATGAAGTTAGTAAAAATAAGTACATTAATTAGAAATTAGAAATCATAGAGTACTATCCATACTTTCTAGGCCGAGTATACGAGGCTGCGGGAACGGGCGGCTGCTAGTGCACCTGATGCAGGAGAGGCCGGTACTTCCTCGCAGCCCACTCAAGCTCCGTCGGCGGACGAGCTGTGGATGACCGCCGCTGGTGGCCTCCGTAGGGGTACGTACTACGGTACGGGATCCTATGGCGCCCTAGTTGCGACCCAGTCCTCTAGGACATCTCCTGCTAGTGTGCATGGTCCACAGCCGTCCCAGGAGTCTGCCCGAGTCCACCAGATGATGGAGTCTCTCCGTGACGACCTGCTACGACGGATCGAGCAGCAGTCTCAGCATCCTACGGACGATCCTGCGCTGCTAGCACGATTGGATGCGCTCGACCGCGGCATTATAGACCTCAGGGAGACGACTGAGAGGACAGAGCGCGCCGTTGGAGGGTTAGAGCGCACGGTGACGGAGTTGCAGACAGGACAGGTGACCATGGCCGAGACGGTGAGATTGGCGCAGGATTCGATGGTCCAGAGCAGTGGTAGAATGTTATCTATCATGGATTCATACAACCAGCGACTTACAGCGTTGGAGCATGCTGGTACTCTGGGTGCGCCTTCATCGTCGTCGACTCCGCCGCCTCCACCGCCTTCTTCTTCGACACCGACTCCACCGACGTCACAGTCTGGCGCTCCATCTGTATCGATTTCACTTGCGGAGTATGAGGAGTTTTTACGCCTTCGTCGCGGCGGTGCCCCTCCTGCACCAGATCACTAGTAGTCCTAGTTAGGACTTTTGTTTGTGTTTGTATCATCTTATGTTTGTGACTTATGATTGGATGTTTGTATTGGATGTTAGTTGTGTTTGTATCGAATTGACTTGTGACTTGTTTGGATTGGATGTTAATTCTTTCGTCGATAAATGTTAATTGTGTTTGGATTGGATGTTAATTAACTTAGATTAAAGCTATCTGTGATTTGGAATTGTGAGTGGGGGTTTGAATGCGCTGTGATTTGGAATTGTGAGTGGGGATTTGAATGTGTACCTATATGTGTTTTATAGAATTGTGAGTGGTAATAAAGAATCTGTGTTTTATTTTATTTTATTTTTTTTACAACTTTAGCGACGTTTAGCGACGCTTACTGACGTTTAGCGACGTCGTGTTCCGACGTTTACCGATGACAAGCTGCAAATAATATATTTTTCCGACGTTTTACCGACATTTACCGACGACTAACTGCAAAAAAGTACAGATCTCCGACGTATTTACCGACGTTTACCGACACTAGCTGCAAAAATGTACAGGACCTTTACCGACGTCTAGCGACAAAATTCACGTCGCTATATTACCGACGAAACGACGGTAGACGTCGGTAAATATTCCAGGTCTTTACCGACGTGTAGCGACTACATATACGTCGCTAATATACCGACGGAACGACGATAAACGTCGATAACTCACCGACGTAATGTTACGTCGCTGAATGTCGGTAATTGCGACGTTCAGCGACGTTTTTGTAATCAGCGACTAAGGAAACGGCGACAAAACCTAAACGTCGGTAAATACGTCGGTGATACATATTAGCGACGGATTTTGTTGTTTTTTCGACGTTTTTGGGCGTCGCTAAATCCACTTATTTTGGTAGTGCTTCATGACTAGTTCTCTCCATTTAGTCCTGATGTAAACTAAAACTTGGGGTAATCACTCAAAGAAATGTACAGATTGAGAACCAAGTTCTAACTATATCTTAATCTCAGCCACATCTCTGTACCTTCAACTGATACATTGCATCTGACCTATATATATAGCCTGCTACTCTTCCTAAGTGTAGTTTTATGCTGGTCCCTGCACCAAGTGTATGCTAACCTACTCCATTACCCATAACCTTGAAGAATTGGAGAGGGAGAATAAGAACAGCAATGGTAATGGCAGCAGTTTACATGGTCGGGTTGTCTAAAGTGCCAGGTATTAAGGAAATGGCCAAGGGATATTGGTATCAGCTTGATATCAAGAGGGCGCTACTTAATGTTAGTATCAATGGAATACAAATGAAGGTTCATAGGTTAGACACATAGGTTGCAGGACATTACCTGGGGCTAGCTACCCAACCTCTGTTCAGTTGCTACATGATGTAACATGGTGTCAGTTAGTAGGCCTATACCTGTGGTAGTAAGCCTGACATTAGAGAAGAACGGCCAATTTGGTCATATCCTAGTTGGTCCTCTATACGTATGTATATCACTGTTGAACTTGAATACTCATTGGGTATTCTATCCACCGATTGATTGATTTGTTCTCTGATATGGTCTTATGGCAGTGGTGAAAGGTTCGTATGGGTACATAAAAGTCCCAGGTGATCCCATCTTTGAGTATGGGAACTGGACATTAGGGTGTCATGTTGGCCCATTGGTCATATGGTCAAACTGATTTTAATAATTGATCAAACTCTGTCTCGATATATGGAGCTAGTCAGGATATCTCGGACTCTTGGACATGATCAAGAACGGCTATCTACTCAGTTCAAGACCGAAGCGTTGTTTGCCTGTTCGAGTCTGTATTTCTTTGAGCAATGTAATCTTTTATTTTATTGAGTCTAGAAATACTTTGTACACCGAGTAGTACTGGCAAATAGGCTATTCCAAAATGATTTCAAAATGTTTTTAAAAATGTCCTTAGTTTTGAAAAACATTCGTATTTACAAAAGCTCCAAAAAGGTTTTCAAAATTCCCCAAAATCTATTTTGAGAAACCCTAACCTAACCCTGACAGAACTCGGCCAGAGTTCGGCCAGAGTTCGGCCAGAGTTCGGTTAGTGGCCGTTTTGATTTTTGAATTCCTTGGAACTTGGTCCTCCTGCAGTTACGGATTTGACCGAGATTTGCTCATTGAGTTCTGCCCGAATTCTGCCAGAATTCTGTCTTTGGAACTCCTATAAATAGAGAAGGATTTCGATCATTTTAACTCACTCATTCACTTTCAATCTTCTCTCTACTTAAAGCTTTCAGTCTTCCAAAGAGTTTTTCTCGAGCTTTAATTTTCAGATCCCAAGCCAGTTACAATCCTCTAGTCGATTTGCCAGTGCGCTACGGTCTAGAAGTTTCTGAGTGATTGTAATCAGAAGGCTTGATAGAAGAATACCTCTTCACAATTGAAGTTGGATGAGTTCTTCGTATCAAAGCTCGCGTTGTAGAAGTTGCAAGGACTTCGTAAGAAAACTTGCGATTTTGCCAATAGTGGATTCAACTGGTAGCAAGAGTTCTACCGACTGGACTAATCCTCAACAGAGGAAAACCAATATACATCGCTGTCTTTGCGTTTGCTTTCTTATCTCTGCCTTTACATTACTTAGTTGTGATTATTATTCTGTGATCTTGCTGCTAACAATTTTTAATTAGCATTATTCCGCTGCCAACTCTATTCACCCCCCCTCTAGAGTATTCTGCTTTACGATTTCGTTCCTACAATTGGTATCAGAGCGGGTGTTACAGGTAAAGCAAGGTAACATTACAATTATTTATTCATTTAATTAATTGTTATATAGATCACAGCACAACACATGGCAACTGTAAAATTCACAAGTGAAGGCCATGCCACAAACAGACCTCCACTGTTTGATGGTACAAATTATACCTATTGGAAAACACGGATGAGTTTCTTTTTGAAATCTCTTGACTTTGATTTATGGTCTATTGTTATTGATGGCTATCAAAAGCCACCTCGTATAAATGTTGATGGAGTTTTAATTGAAAAACCCCATAACAGATATACAGAGAAGAAAAGAAAAAGGTCAGTCTTGACGCACGTGCTATTAACGCTTTATTTTGTGCTTTAGACAGAACTGAATTTAACAGGGTGTCTATCTGCACAACTGCTAATGAAGTGTGGAAGCTTCTTGAAGTCACACATGAAGGCACGACTCAAGTCAAAGAATCAAAGGTCAGCAGACTTACTCAAGAGTATGAGGTGTTCAAGATGAAGTCCAACGAAACAGTTACTCGGATGTTCGAGAGATTCTTGGATATTATAAATCCTTTGTCCTCCCTAGGCAAAGATTACAGTAACCATGAAAAGATTCGCAAACTCCTGCGAGCACTTACCAAGAACTGGATTCCAAAGGCTACTGCAATCATTGAAGGGAACGACCTCACAACTGTCCCTCGAAGTACTCATGGGTAAGCTACTCACTCATGAACTGGAGCTACAAGATTTTGAAGAGCCTGCACCAAAGGAGAAGACTATAGCTTTCAAGGCTCAGCACAGAAAAGCTGCTGAAGGTGATTCAGACAGCAGTGAATCTGATGCTGAAGATCAAGCACTCCTAGCAAGGAAATTCAAAAGATTCATGAGATATGAGAAGAAAGCCAAAGAAAACAATAGCAGGAACAACTGGTATCAAGATGACGCTGTCTGCTACGGCTGCAAGAAGAAAGGACACATGAAGGACTGTCCTACAAACTCATCATCAAGCAAGAAGAGCAACAGGTATGAGAAAGGGAACCTGAAGAGATCAACATCACGGAAGTATGCCAACACCAGCATATGGCATGAAAGTGAAGCCAGCGACTCAGAAGACGAACAATCAGAAGACGCTGCAAACGTATGCTTTATGGCATCCGATCAGGTACCTACTGAACCTGTAGTTTATACATATGATGACTTCACCTTTGAGCAATTAGGAGAAGCCTTCAGTGAACTGATAAGTGATTACAGGAAACTGCGTAGCAAATATCAGACCTCTAAGAAGGTACTCAAAGAGTACAAAGGTGAAATAGGAAGACTTACCGACCAACTAGCTGAGGTTAGAAATAATGTTAGTGAGTCTGGTGAGCTTTCATCTGTCAAGCTCTTATTACACGAGACTACCAAGTCATCTGAAGAGAAAGACAAAATTATTAACCAACTGAAAGAAGAACTTTCTAAAGAGAAGAAAAGTCTTTAATGTGCACAAGTCAGAATGGAAGCACTCACTTCTGACTATACCAAGTTGTATGACACCTCCAAAAGATTGGAAATTAGGTTAGGAAAACAGCCTGAGACTGCTGCTTCCTACCCTAACACGTGTCACTTACCGAATAATCGGAACATTCCCAAACCAAACACTGTCAGACCTAACCATATCAAACCTTTACCCCAAAAGGTTAAGCCCAAAAAGGATTATAGGTATGCTTTCTTCTATACTAGAAAACCTAAACCAACCAACTATGCACACCACTCAGCTTTCAACACTCAACATGCACAATATCATTATTGTGGCCACACTGGTCATATTTCTCCTGCATGTAGAATCAGAAAGCTTGTTGATTTAAATATTTATGCATGGATACCAAAAGTTAACATCTCAGGACCCTACAAGAAATGGGTACCAAAAGTTTCATCTACAAATTGTTCTGTAGGTGGAACACATTTCACATGCTAAAAGCAAATAGATCCTCGACAGCGGTTGTTCACGGCATATGTCCGGTAACGCTACATTATTTGCAACACTGTTGAAGAAGAAGAAGGAAGGCTATGTCTCCTTCGGTAACAACTTAAAAGGGTATATCATTGGTATCGGTGATGTTGGTAGATGCTTAATGGCTAAAAGTGATGAGAGTCATCTGTGGCATATGAGACTCGGTCACGCAAATATGGACACAATCTCAAGATTATCCACGAAGAAGCTAGTACGCGGTTTACCGGACATAACATTCAAGAAGGATTCGGTATGCAGCCAATGTGAAAAGAACAAAGCTACCAGATCCACATTCAAGTCAGTAAACGCAGTATGTACTACTAGACCTCTACAATTGCTACATATGGACTTATTTGGTCCTAGCAGAGTTGCTAGCCTCGAAGGTAAGTTATATGCTTTTGTAATTGTAGATGATTACTCTAGATACACGTGGGTATAGTTTTTGACACGCAAGAATGATGCATTATCCGAATTTGTCGCCTTTTGCAAGAAAGTACAGAATGAAAAAGGTAACATGATCACTCGTATTAGAAGCGATCATGGTGGCGATTTCGAGAATGCAGAGTTTGAGCAATTTTGTGACACACACGGTTTTGTACACGAGTTCTCCTGCCCTAGGACTCCACAACAAAATGGAGTTGTGGAACGTAAGAACAGAACTCTATCCGAAATGGCCAGAGTAATGTTAAACCAGTTTAGTTTACCCAAATATTTCTGGGCTGAAGTTGTCAATACAACTTGTTTTGTTCTCAATAGAGTTCGACCTAAATCGAAGAAGATTCCATTTGAGTTATGGTTTGATAGAATTCCATCAGTTTCATATTTTAGAATATTTGGTTGTAATTTTTTTATTCTTAATACAAAAGATAATTTGGGAAAGTTTGACGAAAAGGCCGATGAAGGTATATTTTTAGGTTATGCGGCCAAGAGCAAAGGATACAGAGTCTTCAACAAACGAACTATGATCATCAAAGAATCAATCAACGTCACCTTTGATGAATTGAATCAAATGACTATCGATGACAATGACGAAGATCTAACTGTACCAAGCTCAACACCAGCTGATTCTCTACCAACACCAGCCGATTCTCCAAGAGAAGAACCCGGAAGCAGCTACCTTCAGAATCTGCCGAAATGATTGAAATTTACGGTTGATCATCCAAAGGATTTGGTAATTGGTGATATTACCAAAGGTGTAAGTACTCGTACATCCAGTAGAGATATTGTTTCTAGTGTTGCATTCATTTCACAGCTAGAACCCAAAACTATTGATGAAGCATGTAGTGATAATTTTTGGATAGATGCTATACAAGAGGAATTAAACCAATTTGAACGGAATCAAGTTTGGGAACTTGTTCCCAGACCTATTGATCATCCGGTCATTGGCACCCGTTGGGTATTCCGAAATAAACTGAACGAGAATGGTTTAGTGACTCGTAACAAGGCTCGACTCGTAGCTCAAGGATACAATCAGGAAGAAGGTATCGACTACGATGAGACTTATGTCCCAGTTGCGAGATTAGAATCCATTCGCATGTTATGTGCATTTGCATGTTTTCATAATTTCAAATTATTTCAAATGGATGTCAAGAGTGCATTTTTAAATGGTTTTATAAAAGAAGAAGTTTTTGTAGCACAACCTCCAGGTTTCACAGATTTTAAAAACTCTGATCATGTTTTCAAGTTGAAAAAAGCTTTATACGGTTTGAAACAAGCCCCTCGTACTTGGTATGAACGTCTAAGCTCTTTTCTACTTGATAATGGTTTTTCAAAGGGCAAAGTTGACACTACACTTTTTATTAAGTCTTTGAATAATAATATTCTTTTAATACAAGTCTATGTTGATGATATTATATTTGGATCTACTGATGAATCTCTTTGTCAAGAATTCTCTAAGTGTATGCAGAATGAGTTTGAGATGAGCATGATGGGAGAGCTGAAATTCTTTCTCGGACTGCAAATCAAACAAACTGACAATGGGACATTCATAAATCAAGCCAAGTACACAAAAGATTTGCTAAAGAAGTTTGATCTGGACAATGTCAAGTCTATTGGCACTCCGATGACAACTTCAACAAAGCTTGATATTGATGAACAAGACAAGCCTGTTGACACACGTAAGTATCGAGGTAGGATCGGTAGTTTACTTTATTTAACTGCTAGTCGTCCAGATATTATGTTTAGTGTTTGCCTGTGTGCACGTTTTCAAGCTAATCCAAAGGAATCACATCTGTGCGCAGTTAAGCGTATCTTTCGATACCTTAAGGGCACTTCTTCTGTTGGCTTATGGTATCCCAAAACCAAGTCCTTTGACCTTATTGGTTACTCGGATACAGATTTTGCTGGATGCAAAGTTGATAGAAAAAGTACAAGCGGCACATGTCATTTCTTAGGCAAGGCTTTAGTCTCATGGTTTACTAAAAAGCAAAATTCTGTAGCCCTATCAACAACAGAGGCTGAGTATATCGCCGCTTGTGCTCAGATTTTGTGGATGAAACAAACCTTGGAAGACTATGATTTATTTTTTCACACACATTTCCATTTTCTGTGACAACACGGGCACTATTAATTTGACTAAGAATCCAGTATGTCACTCTCGTACTAAGCATATCGAGATCCGACATCTTTTTCTTAGAGATCATCATCAGAATGGAGATATTGACCTCGTATACATAGACACTGAGAATCAATTAGCTGACATCTTCACAAAACCTCTAGCGGAAGATCGTTTCAATTATTTACGTCGAAAATTGGAAATTTTGGACGTCAATAATGTTAATTAATTTTGTTTTATGATTATATTTCAATACGCAAAAACTGTGTTAGAGACAAGCCAATAAAGAGTCTGTCTGTCACCACAACTACGGTTGAAGTAAAGCGGTACTTAAGAGTTCCCCGGTGAACCTCCGCCAGCTGGGACAGTACTCCTACAGCTAATCTGAGACAGTCATTGTGTAACAAAATTTAATTTATAAAATAATATTAATTATATTAATTGAAGGTTGAAATTACTAATCTTTGAATTAAATTTTTGAAATGAGTCAATGAAAAAGAAAGTGGCCCAAACCAACTAACAGAACCCCTAGGCGAATTCGGCCAGAGTTCGGACCGAATTCGGCCCGAGTTCGGTTAGTGGTATCTGGTTATATAACCAGAACCCGAGAGCCTCTTCTTCTTCATTGCTTCTAAAACTCTTCCACAGCAACAGCAGCCGCGCGAAGCTCTCCAAACCCTAGTTCTTCACCACTTCGTTTCTCCCAATCTACATGGTGAAATCCATCCAAATTTTGGATTCGTGCAGAGATCGTTGTCCTCTACAACATACTTTAATCTCTGGAGGTATAACTCCGTATTTCTCCTCCTTTCAAATTCGTGCATATTTACTTTATTTTGCACAATGCCTAAGGGATTCAACCCCTTTAAGAGGAAGAAGACGACCAATCCTAGTGAGGAAAGATCATCTTCATATCCACACACGGATTCCCTCTTTTCGCCAGCTCAATCTAGCGATGGCGCGTTCGATGGGTTTTATTTTCAAACCCTAAATCAAGCCCTTCTGTGGTATGGAGATTTTTCTATGAGATCCATATGCATAGGCGCTCCAATCAAATGGACTGTGTTTCCAGAACACCGCCCTTATTTTGAGGCATTAGAGTTACAATACTTTGTTAAACTTTGTTTCCCGGTAGCTACTAATGCCATTAGACTTTTCTATTGCAATATCGTACTAAACATGTTTGACCTAAGTACTCGTGTTGGCGGACTAGATATCGAGTTTAATGATGTCCTCTTAGCGGAAATCCTTGGTATTTCTAACGAAGGTGCACCGCTTGATGATATCACTGAATTTGATTTCTCCGACGGCACGACACTTGCTAGTTTCAAAGCTGAACTCTGTGCCCCTGATCGAGTTCGCTCTGGAAAGTTCAAGGCCAATAACTTGAACTTGTTTAGTTATGAATTGCATCGCATCATCTACTCCACTCTCCTTCCGAGGTCTACTTCAAAGGATGATGTCACATCACTTGAGCTGTCTGCTATGTATTATATTCTTAAGGGGATTCCTTTTTCTGCCCCTAAGACTATTATCCAGATGATGGGACGTTGTCGTACAAGAGATAGAAATCTCTCTTATGCGATGATTCTCCCACGCATCTTCCAGCGTTTTGATATTGATCTGTCAATTTGTACTCAAGACCCTGAGCCCAAGTTTCTTAAGCTATCTCGTCGTAGTATGACTGCTGCTGCTCCTCCTACTGCTCCACCTCCTCCACCTACTCAGCAGTATGCCATGACCTTTGATGGCATACACCAGCATCTTTCTGATTTGCACGTCTCGATGACGGATATGGCCTGCGAACGTGAGTTCTGCGATGTCACTCGTTATCAGGCGATAGCAAATTCTCTAGCTGATCTCCGATTTGCTCAGACTGGACATTCTGCCGGTTCTATTCCTAGAGATCCAGCCTTTTTTGGTTACCGCTGTGAGGATGAGGCTGTTCATGCCTACTTTCAGCCCGGTAACGTATATGATTGGTATCGTTCTGATCGTGCCCTTCCTCGAGACTTTGTCGGTGAGTTTTACGCTGGCGCCACTCCACACCCTTCTGGCACTGGTACTTCTGTAGCTGGTCCTTCTGGACATGTCGGTCATGCTGATCATGATGATGAGGATGATGAGGAGATGTGATGATGATATATTAGCTTATTTTGAGACTTAGTCATTGTCTACTGTACACTTGGAAATGCTCCGACATTCCAAGTTTCTTTCTTTTTAGATTTTATTATCAGTTTTTGTACGAAATATTTCTTGATGTCTCTTGAATATCATTTCATTGTTATTGGATGCGTAGTTTATCTTTCATATCAGTTTATTTATTTTTTAAAGCATCTTTATCTGCTTTTATATTATAAACTGCCTGTGAACTACTTTTTTGTTATGTCTTGTATATTCTCACTGCATGTTATATTATTTTCTTATGTTTCTTCAGTGTTGTAGCTTATGCATTAATTGCGGGGGAGCCTTTTTTTTTGCAATTATTTTGCTAAGTGACAACGGGGGAGAAAAAGGATCTAACATTTTGTTTTGAGAATAATACAGGGATTGAACATTTTTGAACATTTTTGTGGTATCTTATCTCAAAAGACGTTATATCATTCATAGTTTGTCAATTATCAAAATGGGGGAGATTGTTGGCCCATTGGTTATATGGTCAAACTGATTTTCATAATTGATCAAACTCTGTCTCGATATATGGAGCTAGTCAGGATATCTCGGACTCTTGGACATGATCAAGAACGACTATCTACTCAGTTCAAGACCGAAGCGTTGTTTGCCTGTTCGAGTCTGTATTTCTTTGAGCAATGTAATCTTTTATTTTATTGAGTCTAGAAATACTTTGAACACCGAGTCGTACTGGCAAATAGGCTATTCCAAAATGATTTCAAAATGTTTTTAAAAATGTCCTTAGTTTTGAAAAACATTCGTATTCACAAAAGCTCCAAAAACGTTTTCAAAATTCCCCAAAATCTATTTTGAGAAACCCTAACCTAACCCTGACAGAACTCGGCCAGAGTTCGGCCATAGTTCGGTTAGTGGCCGTTTTGATTTTTGAATTCCTTTGAACTTGGTCCTCCTGCAGTTGCAGATTTGACCGAGTTTTGCTCATCGAGTTCTGTCCGAATTCTCGAGCTTTAATTTTCAGATCCCAAGCCAGTTACAATCCTCTAGTCGATTTGCCAGTGCGGTACGGTGTAGAAGTTTCTGAGTGATTGTAATCAGAAGGCTTGATAGAAGAATACCTCTTCACAATTGAAGTTGGACGAGTTCTTCGTATCAAAGCTCGCGTTGTAGAAGTTGCAAGGACTTCGTAAGAAAACTTGCGGTTTTGCCAATAGTGGATTCAACTGGTAGCAAGAGTTCTACCGACTGGACTAGTCCTCAACAGAGGAAAACCAGTATACATCGCTGTCTTTGCGTTTGCTTTCTTATCTCTGCCTTTACATTATTTAGTTGTGATTATTATTCTGTGATCTTGCTGCTAACAATTTTTAATTAGCATTATTCCGCAACCAAGTCTATTCACCCCCCTCTAGAGTATTCTGCTTTACGATTTCGTTCCTACGTGTCCCACACTTGGTCTGACTCAGAGGTGTCATGATACACTCAGTATGGCCCAGGTACCTTCAGGGTGTTCAGGACTCTTCACTATTCTTCCTAAGTCTATTGCTGCAACATCCCTTAGTGTATACTTGCAAAGAGACTTCATCAACACCCTGTCCCCTTTGAATCATCCTATCATTACTCAGCTATCCATTACCACTGTATACATCTAGGACACCTATACCTATGTAGGGACTTACACTTGGGCTTATACTCACCTGTCAGTATCCAATGGATACAGGGAAGTCTTCATGTGTCAGTGTCTAAATGTGTGCAGAGAAAATATCAACCGGTGGTATTTTATGGTTAGTAAGGAGAATCCCCCATTCCTATATGAGTACAGGACAATACAGGGGACTAAATGTCCACAGTCGTGACGGAAACGATAATGGACTGTCAAAATCTTTGACAGTCATAACAATATAATGGACTATCAAAATTTTTGCCAGTCCTAAAAAAATTATGTTGTACATTTAGAATTGTCAAAGATTTTGACAGTCGATTATATATATGTTGGACTGTCAAATTTTGACAGGCCTAAATGAACAACATATTATTTTTAGGATTGTTAAAATTTTTGACAGTCTTTTAAATATATAACTGTTGGGAAAGAAACGCGGAAACCTTTCCCCAAACCGAAGAGTACCTGCGAGAGGACCGAGCAATACAACGCACGAACCCAAAAACAATCACACAAAACAATCCACGCAGACACAGAGAATTTTTGACGTGGAAAACCCTTGCGGGAAAAAAACCACGGGACGATCGGAGTCCAACCCTGAGAAGCCTCCACTAATGGAATAGAAGAATTACACCCTCTACAAACTCCTCCCGATCCAAATCGGATCCCCACAACACTCAGAAATAAGAACAATGATTACAAGGCTACGAAGAACGAGAACGACGAGTAGAGATTACCCGAACACGTTCTCCTTCGAATAGCGACCTTCAATCCTCCGTCTTCTTCTCCGAAGTTGCAATGGCACTCTTGCCTCCTTCTCTCTCCAAGTTGTGTTACGTTGCGTTATGAATTAGGGTTTGGAAATCCCAACTTAACTCCCTAATCCCGCAACCAACCTGGACCGTTGGATTAGATCCAGTGGTGAAAAGTCACCCTAAAATCCGCTTCAGCCTCCGACGACACAGAGTTCGGCCAGAACTCTGTGTCGGGCAACCAGCACTGGCCGACCATATTCTGGAATGGGGAGGCAGAGTTCGTCCAGAACTCTGCCTGGGGCAGAGTTCGGCCCGAACTCGGCCCCCTTGCTTCCAGCAGCTCCCTGTAGCTCTATCAGCAGCCCCGCTTCCTCCCCGAGCTTCTTCGA
Source organism: Iris pallida (assembly GCA_029216955.1). NCBI lineage: Eukaryota > Viridiplantae > Streptophyta > Magnoliopsida > Asparagales > Iridaceae > Iris > Iris pallida. The sequence goes on from JANAVB010018999.1 coordinate 1,790,013, forward strand.
CACACGAACGGCGTTCGTCGCAATCCGGGGTCTTCTCCACATAGGTTGGGAACCCCACCCACTCCAACAAATCTCCCCCTTCACAACTATGGGGAGGATATCGTCATCCCGACGATCTGCCTGCAGTACTCAAACTTCCCCCTTGGTAGAATCTTCGTGAACATATCAGCTCCGTTGTCATCTGTATGAACCTTCTCAAGCTCCGCGTCCTTCTTCTCAACCACATCCCGTATCCAATGATACCGAGTCTCGATGTGCTTGGACCGGCTATGAAACGTCTGATTCTTTACAAGGTGGATAGCACTCTGACTGTCGCAAAGCAAAGTATACTACTCTTGTTTCAGTCCTATTTCTTGCAACAGCTTCTTCATCCACAACAGCTCCTTGCAAGCCTCCGTCGCCGCAATGTACTCTGCCTCTGTCGTCGACAAGGCAACACACTTCTGCAACCGCGACTGCCACGACACTGCTCCTCCCGCAAACATCATCACGTAGCCCGAAGTCGATCGCCTCGTGTCTACATCTCCAGCCATATCAGTGTCAGTATACCCAACCAGCTTTGGCTCGTCACCACCAAAGGAAAGCCTCCAACCAGCAGTGCCCTGAAGATATCGTAGAATCCACTTGACCGCACTCCAATGTACCCTTCCAGGATTTGAAAGATACCTGCTAACCGTACCAACTGCATGAGCAATATCTGGCCTCGTACACACCATGGCATACATCAGGCTTCCCACAGCTGAGGTATATGGAACCCGCTCCATATCTTTCTTTTCGTCCTCGGTAGATGGACACTGCTCCTCAGTTAGCTTAAAGTGAGCCGCAAGAGGGAAACTCACTTTCTTCGACCCGTCCATCCCGAAATGCTGAAGTACCCGGTGAATGTACTTCGTTTGGGACAAGTGTAGCAGCTTGGACTCTCTCTCTCGGCTGATCTCCATCCCAAGAATAGTCTTCGCTGCGCCCAAATCCTTCATAGAGAAGGCCGCTCCCAGTTGGCGCTTCAGCTTCGCTATCCTAGTAGCATTCCGACCCACTAATAGCATATCATTAACATAGAGCAATAAAATGATGAAATCATCATCGGCAAAATATCTCACAAATACACAGTGATCCGACGTCGTCCGTGCATAACCATGCTCTCCCATAAACGACTCGAACTTCCTGTACCACTGCCTCGGAGCCTGCTTCAGATCATACAAGCTCTTCCTCAACCGACAAACCAAATGTGACTTGCCCTTCTCACAGAATCCCTCCGGCTGCTCCATGTACAACTCCTCCTCAAGATTACCGTGGAGGAATGCCGTCTTCACATCCATCTGCTCGACCTCCAAGTCGAGACTGGCTGCTAATGCTAGCACCACCCGAATAGACGAATGCTTGACAACAGGCGAAAAGATCTCATCATAATCCACGCCTTTCCGCTGAACGCAGCCTTTGACTACCAGCCTCGTTTTGTATCGAAGGCGAGTAGCATCTTCCGTCTGCTTCACTCTGAACACCCATCGATTCTTCAAAGCCTTCTTGCCCTTTGGCAACCGCACCAGATCATAAGTGGAATTAGTGTGCAAGGAACTCATCTCCTCCTGCATAGCCTCCATCCACTCCTGTCTGTGTTCGTCTTCTATAGCCTCTATAAAACTTTTGGGCTCTCCCCCGTCAGTCAATAGCACATACTCATCTGGTGAGTATCTCGTAGATGGTCGACGATCCCTGTCACTCCTCCTCAGTGGAGCCACTGGTGCTGGCTGTATACCAACAGCCTCCTCCCCTTCAGGAACTGCCTCTCCGGCATGCTCATCCTCCTGGGGGACACCCTGACCACCATCAGCAGGCTGATGATCAAGGTTGGGAGCAACTCCATGTATTGACTCTCCCATAACTGGATCCTCTGCGATGTCCTCTGGAAACTGCTCGAAGCGAAATGACTCTAACTCAGGCAATTCCTCAGCCTCAGAAGGCGTCTCGGAATCCTGAGTGTTGGTCATAGTCTGATCCTCGACGAACACCACGTCCCTGCTTCTGTAGAGCTTTCCTTCCACTGGGTCGTAGAGTCTATAGCCAAACTCATCCCGACCGTAGCCGACAAAGACGCATCGTCTCGTCTTCGGCTCAAGTTTGGTCCTCTCGTCCTTTGGTACATGCACGAAGGCCTTACAACCAAACGTCCGCAGGTGATTGTATGACGGCTCTTTGTCGTACCATACTTTGTCAGGCACATCACCCTGCAAAGGAGCACTAGGAGACAAATTAATAACATAAGCAGCTGTGAGAAGAGCCTCACCCCAATAACTGCCCGGCAAGTTTGCTTCTGACAGCAAACACCGCACCCTCTCCATCAGTGTCCTGTTCATGCGCTCCGCTACACCATTGAGCTGAGGTGTCTTGGGCGGAGTCTTCTGGTGTCGTATCCCTTGCTCTCTGCAATACGCATCAAAGGGACCGATGTATTCGCCGCCATTGTCGGACCGAACACACAACAACTTCTTGCCCGTCTCCCTTTCAACAGAGGCCTGAAACTCCTTGAAAGTAGGCAGCACCTGATCCTTGGTCTTTAAGGCATAGACCCAAACCTTCTTGGAACAGTCATCAATAAAGATTACAAAGTAAGAAGCACCACCAAGAGATTTTACCTTCATAGGACCGCAGACATCCGAGTGAATCAACTCGAGCAACGCCGGCTTCCTCGAACTTGGGTGACTTTGGAAAGACACCCTATTTTGCTTTCCAGCTAAACAGTGCGTGCATTTCTCCAACTTTGTAGACTTGAGCCCTGGAATCACCTTCCTGTTCACCAAGTAGCTCATCCCCTTCTCGCTGATATGGCCGAGCCGCCTGTGCCACAACTCGGTAGACGCATCACTGACTGCGTTCACCTCCTGTGCCCCATGTGCGCTCCCCTCCATATAGTAGAGACCGAACTTCTTGCTTCCTCTGGCAATCACCATCGAACCTCTGGAAAGTTTCCACTGACTGTTCCCGAAGAGACTGAAGAATCCCTCGTCATCCAACCTTCCAACCGACACCAGGTTGAAACGGATATCAGGGACATGACGAACATCCTTGAGAACAAGAACCGCACCCGTCTTCGTTCTTAAATGCACATCTCCAACGGCAACCGCCTTCGACACATCTCCGTTGCCCATCTTCAACACTCCACAGTCGTCTGTAGTGTAAGTGGCAAACAGTGCCCTGTTGTGAGATACATGTGCTGAAGCCCCTGAGTCCACCAGCCAAGAATTGTCATCGCAGGCGAGGTTTGTAATGACCTCATCACCTACGATGATCACATCGCCTCTATGCGTCGAGGCCGCCGCTGTAGTATTCTCTTCTTGCTTTCCCTTGTCGCCCTTCTTCTCTCTCTTCCAAGCGAAACAATTCCGCTTGATGTGGCCCTTCTTACCACAATGGTAACACTCTGAGTCCTCGTAACGACCCTTGGACTTCCCCCTGCTCTTGTCTCTGCCACCACCTGGACCCCTGCTTTTGCCCCTTCTGCGGCTCTCTGAAACAAGTGCCTCTGAGTGGTGGGATGTGGATGAAGTGCCCTGAGAACGTCTCCGCATCTCTTCATTCAACACCCCGCTCTTGGCAAACTCCAGACTGACCACGCCCTCTGGAGCAGAAACGATCATAAATACGCGTACGGTCTCCCACGAATCTAGCAAAGTACACAGCAGCCACAGTCCCTGAACTTCGTCGTCGAACTTGACTCCCATAGAAGATAGCTGGTCAACCACGTCCTAGAACTCACTCAAGTGGTCCGAAATAGATGCCCCATCCTTGTATCGCAGACCCATCATCGTTCGGATCAGGAACAATTTGTTTACCCCGGTCTTCTTCGCATACAAGGATTCCAGCTTATCCAACAACGTCTTCGCGTGCTCAATATTGGCAACGTGGTTGTACACGTTCTCGTCCACAAACTGCCGTATGTACCCACACACTTGTATATGCTCGAATGTCCAGTCCTCCTCGGATTTATCACTGGGCTTCTCGGATGCAAACACGGGTAGATGCAGCTTCTTGACAAACAGCAAATCCTTCATCTTGCTCCGCCAATAATGATAGTTTGTGCCATTAAGATTCACCATGCGCACCGGCTTCGCGTCCATCTCTCCTCTCTGGTTTCTCTGTCAACTACTGACACTCCTTCTGAATTCCAGAACCTGGCTTTGATACCACTCTGTTGGAAAAGAAACGCGGAAACCTTTCCCCAAACCGGAGAGTACCTGCGAGAGGACCGAGCAATACAACGCATGAACCCAAAAACAATCACACAAAACAATCCACGCAGACACAGAGAATTTTTGACGTGGAAAACCCTTGCGGAAAAAAACCACGGGACGATTGGAGTCCAACCCTGAGAAGCCTCAACTAATGGAATAGAAGAATTACATCCTCTACAAACTCCTCCCGATCCAAATCGGATCCCCACAACACTCAGAAATAAGAACAATGATTACAAGGCTACGAAGAGCGAGAACGACGAGTAGAGATTATCCGAACACGATCTCCTTCGAATAGCGACCTTCAATTCTCCGTCTTCTTCTCCGAAGTTGCAATGGCACTCTTGCCTCCTTCTCTCTCCAAGTTGTGTTACGTTGCGTTATGAATTAGGGTTTGGAAATCCCAACTTAACTCCCCAATCCCGCAACCAACCTGGACCGTTGGATTAGATCCAGTGGTGAAAAGTCACCCTAAAATCCGCTTCAGCCCCCGACGACACAGAGTTCGGCCAGAACTCTGTGTCGGGCAACCAGCACTGGCCGACCACATTCTGGAATGGGGAGGCAGAGTTCGGCCAGAACTCTACCTGGGGCAGAGTTGCTTCCAGCAGCTCCCTGTAGCTCTATCAGCAGCCCCGCTTCCTTCCCGAGCTTCTTCGACACACGAACGGCTCTCGTCGCACTCCGGGGTCTTCTCCACATAGGTTGGGAACCCCACCCACTCCAACAATAACGAGTGTCAAATTTTTTAACAGTCCTCAAAAGTATTGTAGTCAACGACATCCTTTCCCTTAATGAGATGTCTATGCACTCGGCACATGCTACAATCTCAAATGGAACTTAGCTTTTGAAGAGAGCAGCATTGAAAGTTTGCTCAACATGATCGGTAATTTTGCTTTAAGTGAGCAATGGCAATAATTTCATGGACTGAGTGTATGGATGGTATAGAAGGTCTAGTTGCAAATGAATCTCACAGTATATTATCCCAACTTGGAGATCAGGACTCTTGAATGGATAGATTCGTCGTCAGAGTTAGATGACAATGCATATAGTTCTCCTCGATTTGCAGTAGGCTTTGAGCATTGGTTTGAAGAGTTCTTCTTTGTGCATGATATCTGGTTGCTTGGTTATCAGTGTTTCTACTTGAGTTCCTTTTGGAAGATACACGGGTAAACTATAATTATGTTTGTGTTCATGCATAGACCTAGACCTGTCAACGGATGGTCGAAAATTCGAATTCGATCGGATTCCGTATCCGAACTTTCGGATATTTTTCGAAATTTCGGATATCGGATTCGGATATCCGAATATTTTTCGGATATTATCTTTTTTCGGATACGAATTCGGATATTAAGGTATTCGAATCCGTTAATATCCGATCCGACTTTAAATTGCAAATTTTTGATATCGGATTCGGATATCCGAAATTTTATATATATTATAGTATAATGTATATGTAATATATATTAATTAATAGAGAAAATTAAAGTATGTTATTCTCAACTGACTTTTACATAAATTAATTATAATATAATTTATATATAATAGTAATATATATTAATTACAATTTACAACAGAAGAAGAAAGGATTCAAATATGTAGAGAAATTGAATTTGGTTTTTGGATATTCAGATAATAACTAAATTTTTAATATTCGGATTTCGGATATTCGGATAATAACTAAATTTTTAATATTTTGGATTTCGGATATTCGAATACTAGCAATTGAATTTTTTAGCTAATCGGATCGGATATTATCCGATATCCGTTAAACTAGACGGATACGAATTTGGAGTATCAAAAGAGACGTCCGTTCGGATATCGGATCAGATTCGGATATTACAAAAAAAAATCGGATACGGATACGGATATTACCCTGTCCGTACCGATAAGCATCCGTTGACACCCCTATTCATGCATACCTAAGAGCATCTCCAAATTTCTATAGACCTTCTAATACGTAGAAATTTTCTTAAATCATGGATCCAATAAGGACTATATAAATTTCTCTACTCTTGTATTTTGTCAAGACTGTAAAAAATTTATAGAGTCATGTATGTTGCCATTAGTCAAGACTGTCAATTTCTGACAGTCCTTTCAATTGGTAGGACTGTCAAAATTCTTGATTGTCCTAAAAAAATATGTTGTTCAATAAACATGTTTTATTTAGTACTGTTAATTTTTTTGACAGTCATACCAATTGGAAGTGGATGGGAAGGAGGGGCGATGGAGGGGGAGAGGAGAGGAGAGGAGCTTAAGGGAGGAGGAGATGGTGGATCTAGGGTTAGAGACTGTGGCGGAGGCTATGGAGGATCCGAAGAGGCACTGCTGGGGGGGGGGGGAAGGAGATGACGGAGGGAGTCTGGTAGTTGGACTCATGGTTGAGGAGGACGTCGATATCGCGGTGCTTGACCGCGATGACGACGGAGGTGTCACTGTCGATGTCGAAACTGGAGGACACAGAGTGTTCGCTCCGTCACTGGAGGACAAACGCGAAGGCGTCCAGGCCAACGGGGGGATGGTGAGAAGGAGGACGCGAGAGACGAAGCTAGGATTCAAAGAGGAGAATGGGCGAAGAGGAGTGGTTAGTCCCGTCGTCGGAGAGGAGAATGAGCCATTGGAGAGGAGAAGAAGAGATCAAGAAATGGAGAAAGAGGAGAGAGAACGGAGAAACCACAGTTTTGGGAGAGGAGAATGAGAAATCCGCTGAGAAAAGAGACATTTTCTCTTTTCCCAAAACAACTTATAAACATTGGTTTTGGAAAAAAAAATTAAAACCAGTTTTTTGAGTGTGAGAAGCAAAACGGAGTTTGGTAAGCTTTAACGTTTAAACTTAGAAAACTGAGTTTAAACAAAAAAAAAAATTCCACCTCCTCCTTTCCCCATGCAAGGTTGGTCTTTCTCCCACCTTCCTTAATCTTCTTACAACCTCTTTCGAATTGTAAACAATCCATTCCATAAGGTTTTTACTTAATTCCTATTTACTTCCTTACTTTCTTACCTTTTCCAAGCCAATGCCGACCACCCCAAGTCCTAACCCTCCCGGGCCTCCCCATATTATCCTCTTTAGCAAGAAAAGTAAGATAAAAACTCACACAACTTGGTATTTTCTAGCTTGGAAGAAAAAGAAGACATACTTTTTATTTATATATTTCTTTAATTTTTCTTGTAGACCCCTATTCCAAGTCTTTGAATTTCCTAGAATTTTTCTTATCTGTTATTAACAATTTTAATTAGTAACAAATAGACTTTATAACCATTTTTTTACATTTAAGAAGTTTAGGTATATATAAGCTATTAGGTGATAGCAAAAATAATTAAACTAAACTAAGAAAATAACAGAACATAATTATACTTCCTAACTCTCTTGTTTGAACAAAAGAACCCCACTCTTTTTCCTCACCACTCATCACAACCAAACTGCAAACATACTATTGGGTGCGTGCGGAAGCGTTTGCCAACCCACCTGATCAAAACTAACCCCCGTCTAGCGGACATCAAGCACAAGATGAAGACAAGTATATGGCGGTGATGTACGTCACCTGGACAAATTCTAACCTTTAATAACTCAGATAAAATTACAAGATTGACAGAACTCACGTTGAACTCTTTGCCCCAATAGGTGTAACTCCACTTTCTAAATAAATAAATTGAGTATTTTTCCTATGATTTTGTTAGAATTAATTTAGGAATTTATTTTGATTCTCTTAACTAATCATTAATTATCATTAATGATTTTTGGTATTTTACAATAATTGGATTGGCTTGATGATTTTCCTAATAATTTTGTATTAAATAGAGATTTATTATAGATTTTCCTAACTAAATTTTTCCCATTATTTCTAAAACCCCTTTAACTCTTGGTCTATAAGCCCAGCAACTGTGTTCGGGATAAGCCCATCTTCAGGATTAACGGGGCGCGGATCCCAACGGGTCCACCAACCCGTTTAACCGGAACCCGCTAACCCGTTAATTCCTCAACCGTTATATAGTTCAAATTCACCTTCTATTCTTTCATTCATTCAATTTCCCTTTCCCTCCACTTCTCTGCTCTGCAATTGGGAACGACGACGACGACGAAGAGCCAGCGATCACCGGTGACCAAGTGAAGATTCGAGAAGCCCTCTTCCCATCCGTTGGATCGTAACCGTTTCTTGCTGAGAAATCTTAGCCATCCGATCCTAACCGCCAAACCGTCTCGGCCACCGACGGCTGCCCGCCTAACCGCCTTGCCGCTGCCCGCCTAACCGACTGCCCGTCGCTGTGCCTATATAAGGACTCCATCCTCCTCCTTCTTCTTCATCACTCCATTGCAGCGAAGCTCTGCTGGAATCCACACTCTCCTCTCCTTCCTCTGCACCAAGCAGCCGGCCATGGCGACCTCGACGACGACGATGAACTGGCGGTGAGGCCCTGCTCCACCACCCCGAGGCCTTCTTCCTCCGCCTCTTCTTCTCGGCGACGACGTGCTCCCTCGATGGTCGCGGCAGAGCTCTCCAAGGGAGCACTCGATCCAACTCGCGGCAGTACGGTGATTGGCGTGCTCTGATTCGCTTGGTGAGTTTTCTTCATCTTCCTCCTCCTTCTTCTCTAATGGAATCCTTTATTTTATGTCTGTGAATTGAATCGGATTTTTGCTCTTGATTTGGCAATGGAGGTTGATAGGAGAATTTCATATTTCTCCGATTTTCCAATTTGGGGTGAACTGGATCCTCAAGATCGACACTCAATCGAATTGCTCAAGATCGACACTCAGTCGAATTGTTCTTGGCTCTGTTGATCTTTCGGTTTTTAAATTTTGTAAGAGAACACTTTGGTGAGTTCTTGAGTGTTTTCTCAAATTGGGATCAATCACGAGCCAGTAGTACTCATGAATGTCTCCTTCTATTCATGCACACCACTTGTTCGGTGGAATGCCTGAACCAATGTTGCTACCAGCTCTGGACACGGGAAGTTGCCGTATCGGACATGGTAGGCACAAGCAACACGTTTCAAACTCAGATATGCTATCTTCATTATAAGTTTGTAGCATGGGATTTGTGTCAGTATCACTAAGAACATAGTTGGGATGGTTGTGTAGGAGTCTGTGTTCTTGCAGACTGTAGAATTTGAATTGTCTACTGTATTGTAGCCGTTGTATTTGAAATCATGTGCTCTAGGTTAGATTTTAGTTGAATCCGTTCTTGACCATTGGACTTAAGTTTTGTTATGAACTCGAATGCTGCTACGTGGTGAATTTAAGTTGGTACTGTAGATGACCGTTAGTATTTAAAGTTAGGTTAAGCTTGGTAAGTTTGACTCAAGTTGTGATAGTTGATTTCCATCTGTGTTGGCAGAGCAATAGTATAGGAGAGATAACTATAATGAATAATGGTCGATCCATGTGAAGCTTGTTTTGGCTAAACCAATGGTTGGATTATAACATTAAATTATAGTCTCTGAACAGATTAAGTGTACTGCCTATAAGAAGATTATGGGTTGAGTAGGAAGATTAAGTGGTTAGAAATGGTTGACTTAGTATGGACAAGTAAGGAATTGTTAGGAACTAAATTAAATAGGTTAAGAATACATTAGAATTTGTCTAATGGTACTTTCCTATTTCTAGGTGATCTAGAAGACTTGGACAAAAATCCCGGAAAAGAGGCAAGTACATGTACTCAGTATTACCGTCATTGCATGCATTGCACACACATTGTCTTGTTGCACTTGTTCTCGATTGATTGCATTGTTTCTCGTGTCGGATAGGGGACGTTCTAGAGACATGTGATTGACTAATATTGGACAAATATTGCCTGATAGCATACTCCGTATGCCTGATGTCCATTTCGTGCGTGACTGATAGCATTGTCGTCAGACATGCCTGATTATTGCGTGACTGATAGCATTGTCGTCAGACATGCCTGATTATTGATTGACTGATAGCATATTCTATATGCCTGATTACATATTAGTTCCCACATGTTGATAACATCCAATTGCACATGTACACGTAGCTAGTGCATATTTTATACTCATCTTGTTTCCTGTCTTTTAGTTATATTTTGATGTACCGTTCCATTGATCTCTGTGGTGAGTTTTATTGAGTTACATTGTACTTTGCTCCTTTCCTGACTGGATCGTTGATTACAGGTGAGATGGATCTTTATATTGTCATGGCTGGCATTGGAGCTTACTTGACATTGAGATATTAGTTTCATGTATAGGGATTGATTGAGTGTATTTGATTATATGTTGTTGTTGTAGCCTTTATCTTTTACCGGCTTTGTACCCGGTCATTCATGTATAAGTTGTAATAATTGTATAGTGATCAGTGATGACTAGTGTAGATTTCGAGATTAGATGCTGTGATAAGATTATTCTTGTTATTGATGACTAGACGGCTCACTACCGCTGTCAACGACAGTATAGGCTGGGCATGCATCGGCCCGTACCCGATTATTCTGGAGCGGGGTGTGACAATAGGTTCAACCCCCTCACCACTTTCAAGAAAAAAAATAGAATATTACAATTGAGATCACTCACCAACCCGTAGCAATCTTCCTAACCGAAGTTGACGACTCCCCGATTAGCTCTTCTTCTTCCTTCTGTCTTGGATGGCGAATTCCTAAGAGCAAAGTATGGACTTTCTCTTAGATTTTTTTGTGGACGAGCACCTCGAATCTCCACATTGTGCCTCCACCCTCAAACCATATATATAGGATGAGAAAACCATATTCTAGTCATAATAGGATTTCTTAAACAGTAATATAATAGGAATCCTATTATACCTAAAATATTCTATCAATATCCTATTTTAAATCATAATAGGAATCATATTATATCTAAAATAGCACAATACTAATTATGGACATCCAAATCTTATCAAATCAAATATTTAACTAGATTTGGATTCCATAAATATGTTGTTATCAAATCTAGTCTGGACTCCAACACATACCTCATTCTTCTTTGAACAATAGAATAACTCTTTTTCCTCACCACTCCTCAAATGCAAACTGCAAACATACCTCATTCTATTCCCAGCAAGAACACATTTTCCTTCAAGCATTCTTATGCTTAACCAAACATATTTTACCTACACTTTTGCATCTTACCAATTTTGTGTAGCAGTAGCAATACTGTGAGCCACCTACTCCATGCAACAGACCCTCTACCAATCTGCCTAGCCCTATTGGTCACATAGACAACTCCTCAACCGGACAAACCTCTCCCCACCCGTACACACACATCCTCTATCCCAATTGTCACATCCCGATTCCGTCGAATCGATAATCGTCCCCCGGGCATGATGCCGTACGAACCTAATTTGCGATCGCACAAGGCATAGTCATAAGATAATCCGAAACACGAGATCTAAGAAGGCAAGCAGACAAATTGAATCACACATTAAGTAAAGAGAATTTTGATCTTTATTGAATATGAACATCATTTATAGACTCCGGTACAGGAATCATGCCGCGCGGGCTACAATATAACTCAATTACAAAAGAGTACCGATGAGATAGTCGTTCCATACATTGCACACATCCCTTAATATACAACAGAGTATTCCAGTGACCTGGAATGGAGGGACGCTGAGCCATCTTTCTTGGACAGTCGAGAGCCTTCAAAAGTGGAGTTGTGGGGCAAGTCTTCGATGCACGGCCGAAGCTTCAAAATCACGAACGTCGCCGAGCTAGTTGGCGCGTCCTTCCTGATTTGCGGGACCTGCAAAGAGCGAGGATCAGTATGAGCACATGTACTGGCAAATGGCTAATTAAAATCCAAGCTCTGCATTTGATTCAAACAGTTTTATAAACATGTTAGCTAGCTATTTATGTGATCTTTCTAACCATCATGATCGCTTTGCATGTTAACATATTTTGAGGCAGGCATATGAAATTTTATACATTAAGTGGCTATCATATTCATCCCGTGTTACATGCATTAGTTAAGCAGTGAGAGGGTGTGAAGGTCACTGGCAATGTCAAGCCATCACGGACGATAGCCGGGTTAGACGGTGACCCTTTCGCGGCAGGTAGCGAGCCCTGTGCAAAAGTTCCCGATTAACCCACGTCGATGTAAGACTGGTGCTTGTTATACTCGTTCCTCTCGGGCCGAATCGGTCCCTTGGCCTAGGCAACCGTTCGAGGAAACTACAACTTGTTGACAAGTTATCCAATAATCGTATTGCAGAGTCTTGAAAAATGCTATCTCTTTTCTAGAACCTTATCCTTTCTCTTTTAGTTGCAAAACTTAGCCTTTCTTTTGAACTTAGTCGATTTACTCACTTAGTCATATCGTTGCGATAAACGTTAATCGATTCATTCATTATTTTGCATAGGCTAAGTGGAATTGCATAAGAAAGCATGTTTTCCATTTTCAATATTGACAGTTTGATAGCAAGTATTTTGTGAAGAATCGTGCCATGATCTATACTATAATGACAAGCATTTTATTTAACTTCATATTGCTTTTGAAATAAAGGGACGAGGCGAAGGAGGTCATCCACTCGCCTTAGGCTTGCTTCAGGCGAGGGACTGGTTGGCTGCACTGACGTCGCCTACGTGATCACCTGTAATCGCATAAGCAACTGATTAGAACATTGTGTAATTCAGGGAATTTTGATATGAATGCGAAGTTCGAAAACGCAAGTAACAAAAACCCATCGGAAATATTCACGAAAAATGCATTCATAAAAACCAAAGCCAAAGCCAAAGCCAAATAAAGTGTGACATGAAAACCAGAGCAACGGGAGGTCTCTCCCGACTCACCCGCAGAGCCAATCCTTGAGGCGCAACCCGCTGAATATGGGACTTGGTTCCGAAGAAGCCATTCCATAACGTGGATTGGATCTTAATTCAACCGTTCCCGTTCGATCAATTCGGCCGATTATGACCTATCGGTCCCGACCAAATCGATAGCGACAGTGTTCCTTTCTGTCACCCCCATTTCCTGTATTTCGTATTTGTACTTGTAAATTGATTTTTGGCACGTATTTTATTTTCTCGACTTGTGGATTCGGGTTCTCGTAAATAGGTTTTGGACCATGGCTTGGTTTTATTTTGTGGAGTTGGTTTGGTTTGGTTTGGTTCATCATGAGTGGAACACCTTAGCCTATTCTCCACCTCCATTCCATCACAACCACCCTCATTAAAACCCACCAACTTCTTCTCTCTCCTCCATAACTCCATTAATTTCTTTCAACTTCTTCTTCTTCCTTCTTCCACACAACTCCCCAACCCATAGGCAAGTGCACCTTGCCATCAAATAAGCACCACTTTTTATTTGTCCATTAACTAGATTAGGCCATGGAGAACAACTTTAGAACTTGACATTTTGTGATTTGGAGCTTTTATTTTTCTAGATCTAGGTTTTAACCACTTTCGAAAATCCTTGGTTTTGATCCATTAAACTTCGATTTTTGCATGTTTTGATGCTTCCATGTGGAAGAGAATTCGATTTTACTCAAGTTAGAACTTTGAAAATCTATATTTGGTTTTGATTTTACCAAGATATGAAGTTTTGAACCTTAGAGTTCTTGGAGTCTTCTTCTCGGCCTGGAGAAAAAGACAGCAGCCTGCGCTCTTTAGCGCATGGCTGGATTGCGCATTCTTCCTCGGCCAGCGCTCCTTAGCGCAGCGCCGACCGTGCAGTTTGCCCCTTGGCGAACTGCGCTCAACCCGAGTGCGCATGGATTCATGCGCAGTCTGCTCATGTGCAGTCTGCTCATGCGCAGTCCGCTCATGCGCAGTCTGCCCATGCGCCATCTATCCCTGCGCACTCCACTCATGCGCAGTCTGACCCTGCGCCATCCACTCATGCGCAATCTGACCCTGCGCCATCCACTCATGCGCAATCTGACCCCTGCGCCAACCAGTTCAGCGCAAGCCGACTCCTGCGCAGCTCACTCCTGCACAGTTGGCCCCTGGCGCACTTGACTCCTGCGCAACCCGACCCCAGGGACCCTTGCACAATCTGTCCAATCATGGAGATTTGGTTTATTTTTCCTTAATCTTGGCTCTTCTATAGCCCTGTATATTGGTATTTTATTAGATATTTTACGTCCATTTTATATCCTTACGCCTTTTGTCATGAACTAATTTTTACTTAATATGTTTGGAATGACTATTGTACATGGCATGGCATGACAAGGAACTAGCATAACATGACAGTGACCCGTAGTGGTGCACTCCTGACATGACCAACCTGACTTGATAGTAGCCCGTGGCGGCGCACTCTTGACATGTACTTGACTTGACCTGTACTTGACCTGACTTGACTTGACTTGTAACTTGTAACTTGACTCGTATAATCAACTTGACACCGTGGGTGTTCCTGCTTGCTTGCTTGTACAATCCACTTGTCTTGTCTTGCATCATGTCTAGGACGTGACTTCCTGGGTACCACGGCCAGGGACTCGCGCTAAATTGGATTAAGCTAATTATTAGATCAAACTAGAACATGGAGAATTCCCAGTCACAGGCAATCTCGTTATCTGGGCGCTTTAATGGACTTGTAGCTTGCCGACGAGTAGAGCACATTTCCAGCACACTGTCATGTGTTGCACCCTTTAAGTCACCTAAGGGTACATTTGTCTCCCGGGCAATGTACCCACCTATAACTCTCAACCCGCGGAAGGATAACTGGATGGTCTGCAGGGCTTGGGACTGAAAATTCTCACTTGCATCTTGTTAGTAATTAGGCTTGTGATAACCCTAGTTAGTTAAAGTAGTAAGCCATAGTACTTGCTTGGCCGATTGTGAATGAATGGTGTCCAGCTCTGTCTAAGTCTTGTCTAGCCCTTGTACCTGGAACTCTTGATCATGATTGTTTTACTTATCTCTAACGATAAATAGGGTAGAGACAGTGAGCTATTCAGGCGAAGGGGTACAATCCCGGTCCTTGTTTGGTTTAAGGATTGTAACCTGGCTCCCGGAATGGTTCCACGTCCCTAGTCGTTTATCGCCCTGTGTACTTTACTACTTGTACTTTCTTTTATTCTTTATGTTCTGATATGCTGGCTTTTGTTCTTATTTGTGGCCTCCTTGTGGCACTTGCTCTTTCTGGGGTTTGACCCAGCTGGTTTTGTGTGGCCAGATTTCGGAGCAGCTCCCGAGGATCTACCAAGCTTCCAGCCCAATGGTGAACACTAGAAGGAACCAGGGCAACGAGTGGGTTTTCCCTTTTTGATTCACCCACTTATATGTAAATTTATTCTTTTGAGGCGTTTACCGACGAGCACCTGTTAGCTCGATGCATATTTACTTACTGTCTGCCTACGGGCTGTAAACATGATTAACAAATCCTAGGGTTGATCATGTATGACTGAACTCTTGCTAGTCCTATCATTTTGTACGACTAGCTTCATGATCATCCAATATGTAATATTTGGGTCGCCTTATATATATATATTTGATGCTCTAATATCTTGTAACTCTGTTAATTGCTTGAGATTGAGACAATAGGCTTGACCTTAAGAGACTGCTGGCTTGTAGTAAACCCTCATATCTAGACAGCCGTGACCGTATAGTTGAGATGTATTCTATTTCAATATACGTAGCTGGCTATGTCTGCCTCCGCTCTCCAGTATTCTGGTTCTGGGGCGTGACACTTTCTCGCGCACCCCGTGGACAAAAATGGGGCACGATGTAGGGACGGAGCACTACACCATAACCAACTAATAAAAAGTTTTGTCCTCGAAACTTAAGGATAGAACCTACCTCTACGAGAACAATAAAAGAAATTTCTCCTTCATTTTCGATTCAAGCTCCCACGTCGACTCTTCGACCGAATGGTTACTATAGAGTACGCGGACGAGAGGGATCGCTCGATTTCGTAGCAACTTATCCTTGTGTTCTAAGATTTGAACTGGCATTTCAACGTAGGATAAGTCGGACTTCAGCTCCAGCTAGCCAAATTGACCACGTGGCTAGGGTCGTGCACGTACTTCCGTAATTGAGAGACGTAGAAGATATTGTGTACACCTTCTAGCACCGGCGGTAGGGCAATTTTATAGGCCACAGGGGCGACCCGCTCGAGTATTTCGAACGGCCCAACGAATCTCGGACTCAACTTTCCCTTCGCGCCGAATCGAGTAACACCTCGCGACACTTTGAGAAACACGTAATCACCTTCTTGAAACTCGAGGAGTCGACGATAAACGTCCGCATAGCTTTTCTGACGACTCTGTGCGGTCTTTAATCTTTCCCGAATGAGCCGAATTTTCTGCACGTTCTGTTGCACCAGTTCCGGGCCGAGAATCTGCCGCTCTCCGACTTCGTCCCAGCAAATGGGTGATCGGCACTTTCATCCGTACAGGGCTTCAAACGATGCCATTTGGATGCTGGATTGATAGCTATTGTTGTATGCAAATTCGGCCAGAGGTAGATGAACGTCCCAACTTGACTTGAAGTCAATTGCGCAGAGCCGTAACATGTATTCGATAATCTGATTGACGTGCTCCGTTTGGCCATCCGTCTGGAGATGATAGGCTGAGCTAAAGTTTAACTTGCTACCCAGAGCCGACTGAAGGCTACTCTAGAATCGCATCATAAACCGTGAATCCCGATCAGAGACGATGGATACTGAAACTCCGTACAGCCGTACTATCTCATCAAGATAAATCTGCGCCAAGCGATCAATGCTCCAAGTAACTTTAATGGCAATGAAGTGCGCTGACTTGGTTAGTCGATCGACGATGACCCAGATGACATCATTTTCCCACGACGTCTTTGGCAGACCAATAATAAAATCTATGCACACATGCTCCAACTTCTATTCTGGAATTGCCAGATTCTACATCTCCCCTCCCGGTCCCTGGTGCTCAGCTTTCACCTGCTGACAGGCCATGCATTGCAACAAGAAGAGTACCACATCTCTTTTCATTCTGTTGCTACCAAAAATTTGTGTGGAGGTTCTTGTACATCTTTGTGCTACCGGGATACAAGGTGTACTTCGTATAGTGCGCCTCCGATAATATCTCCTTTCTAAGTTTTGAGCTATCCGGAACGCATAGCCTACCCTTCAATCGAAGCATGCCGATTTCGTCTTCCGTAAAGTCGGTCGTCCTACCCGTCGAGATTAGCTCTCGTATTTTCTTCAGGTACGGATCGTCCTTCTGAGCGGTCTTGATCTTTTCTTGCAAGCTCGGCTCTAACTGCAACTTTGCCAACTGTACATTCCTGAATCGGACTCGGAGTTCGATGCCCATCTCTTCTAGGTCGCGTAGCAGTCTACGGTCGATGGATAGCGAGGCGATATACTTTCGACTCAGAGCGTCCGCCACAACATTTTCCTTTCCCGGCGTATAGTCAATAGTCAAGTCGTAATCTTTGATCAGTTCAAGCCAACGCCTTTGCCGCAAGTTCAGTTCCTTCTACGTGAATATATACTTGAGGCTCTTGTGATCGGTATAGATCGTGCATGCCACGCCATAAAGATAGTGACGCCACAATTTCAACGCGAACATAATTGCCGCTAACTCCAGGTCATGGGTAGGGTAGTTCTTCTCGTACGGCTTTAGCTGTCGGGAAGAAAAAGATATCACCTTGTTCCACTGCATCAACATGCACCCCAAGCCCTGACCGGATGTGTCGCTGAATATCTGGAAACTCTCAGTCCCTTCTGGAAGTACGAGTATCGGGACCGAGACGAACTGTTGCTTTAATTCCTGAAAGGAAGCTTCACAGTCGTCTGACCATTCAAATGCGACTCCTTTCTGGGTGAGGCGAGTCAGAGGCGATGCGATCTTCGCGAAGTCTTTCACGAAGCGTCGGTAGTATCCCACTAAGCCAAGGAAACTTTGAATCTCGTCGACGGACGCTGGCTGTTTTCAATTGACAACGGCATCAACTTTTCTTTGGTTGACTAGATGCCTTCAGCTGAAATGATGTGTACGAGGAATGCGACGCTGCTCAGCCAAAATTCACATTTGCTTCGCTTCGCATATAACTGATTTTCTTGAAGGGTCTGAAGCATGGTCCGTAGATGCTCAGTGTGTTGCTGCCTATTCTTCGAGTAGACGAGTATATCGTCGATAAAGACTACTACGAACTTGTCGAGGAATGGTCGGAACACCTGATTCAATAAATCCATGAAAGCAGCTGGAGCGTTCGTTTGGCCGAATGGCATTACCAGGAATTCGTAATGGTCGTATCGAGTGCGAAAGACGAACTTCGGCACATCGTCCGGCTTGATCTTGAGTTGATGGTAACCCGAGCGCAGATCAATTTTAGAGAACATCGTAGCTCCTTGCAGCTGATCAAACAGATCGTCTATGTGGGGCAGGGAATATTTGTTCCGGACGGTGGCTTTATTCAGCTCGCGATAATTGATACAAAGACGCAATGACCCATCTTTTTTCTTGACGAACAGCACGGGTGCTCCCCATGGCGAGACGCTGGGTCAAATGAATCCCTTGTCGAGCAACTCTTGCAACTGTACTTTGAGTTCTTTAAGCTCTGCAAGGGCTATTCTGTATGGGGCTTTAGAGATCGGTCGGGTATCGGGGAATGTATCAATAGTAAACTCAATCTCTCGATCGGGTGGAATGCCGGGTAGTTCGTCCGGGAATACATCTGAGAATTCTGCCACAACGTCGGTCTGACCCACGTTTGTACCATCGTGTCGCATGTCTCGAACGGACGCTAGATAGCCTTCGCACCCGGAATGCAGCATCCGTCGAGCAGATATTACGGAGATCACCATGCAGGTCGACGATGCCTCACCACACGAGTAACAAAATTCAGGCACTCCAGGTACACGAAATGTGACCCTCTTTTCAGCACAGTCTATGGTTGCATTGCACGGACCGAGCCAATCCATTTCCAAAATGATGTCGTAGTCCTTAATATCTAGAACTATCGCATCAAGACTGATCTTTTGACCACCTATACAGATGATTCCGTCTCCTCAGACTAAACTTACAAGTAGTGTCATGCCCGACGGTATATTAACAGTGAGATCGAGACCCAGTGGTGTCAGGGGAAATTTGTGCTCGACGGTGAAGTCCGTCGATATAAAACTATGCGTGGCACCTGAATCAAACAATACACGAGCAGGCTTATTATTGAAATGCAGTATACCTGTCACGACTGTGTCAGATGCAAACATTTCGTCTCGAGTTATGGCGTAGACGCGGCCCTGAGCATTGGGGCGACGGTCCTGACCATTCTGTGGTGCAGTCTCTGGAGCCCGAGGTACTTGGCCTCGGTTTTGTTGATGTTGTTGGAGGCGCTGGTTCGGCTTCTCCGGACAATTGCATAAAATATGGTCCGTTCGGCCGCACCCGAAGCATGCTTCATTCTTCAATCGGCACTCGTTAGCTACGTGCCCCTCCTTGTGGCAGAAATTGCAGACTATTCGATCATTTGCCTGGTTGCCGCCTCCGTTGCCGCGATTTTGATGCTTGTGCGCATTGTTGTCTCCCGCATTACTATGGCGTTTGTTATTAAAGTGAACAGTGCCAGTAGTAGCAGGAGGATACTCGGACTCCAGACGGAGGGCATGGTTTAGTGCCTCGCCCATAGTTTTGTATTCAGGCACCGAAACATGGGCACGAATAGAGAAACGCATGCCCACTTCGAATCATAGAGCTCGACTTGCAGTGGTAGGTAGATAGGCACCAGCAAATTTGGCCAGTTTGTTGAATTCGGCCACATACTGTCGTACTCCCTTGCCGCAATTGCATAAATTCGTTTTCTTTTTCCTGTCGTACGGCTGCAGAAAGATATTCGGTCTCGAACGTTGTTCTGAATGTGGCCCATGAGATCGTCGCCGTCTCGTCTTCATGTCGAATTGCCCGCTTTTGTACGACCCACCAATCGTGGGCGTTCATTCAAAGTAGGAGTTGAGCACACGCGACTTTCTTCGAGTTTTCGACACCCAGAAGCTCAAACTTGTCTTCCAGCTCCTCCAACCAGTCGATCGCCACGGAGGGATCTTCTGTGTCGTTGAAGGAAGTGCGACAGCTTTTTGTGAATTTTGACACATTGAAGTTAGAACTTCTCGATGACGCAGATGAGAGCACGGGTGCCTCCGGTTCAGCTTCGTTGCATCGAACCGTAGGCTCGATCACGGCAGGCGTCATCGTTGAATTTTTGTTGGCCACGACCGATTATACGATTTGCTCGAGTGTATTCAGCTGCTGCTGCTGCAGCTTGAATTGAGCCTCGAATCGATTATCGAACTAGGTCTGACGAGCCTTCGCCTGCTGACGATGGAGCTCATTTTGACGTTGCTGCATTTCGAGCATCTGTAGCATCCGTTGTATCGGGTCGTCGGAAGGTCCGGCTATGGTAGGCGTCATCCCCGTTGAGTTGACGGAATGCTCGCGCCTGGATGTACTCGAGCCGCTGGAAGCGTTCGTCTCGTCCTCTGCCCGAGCTTCCACAACTACAGGGAAAAGAAAGGCAACTCTCGATAGTTTCAGAAAATGTCTTGGGTTCAGCGTATGGAACAACTCATTTCATCGACACGAGGTCAACGGTTTGAGACTAGAAACTCGACACTGGAGGCCAAGGACATAAAGCCGTCCTCTGATACCATTATGCCACGCCCCGATTCTGTCAAATCGATAATCGTCCCCCGGGCGTGATACCGTACGAACCTAATTTATGATCGCACAAGGCATAGTCATAAGGTAATCCGAAATACGAGATCTAAGAAGGCAAGCAGATAAATTGAATCACACATTAAGTAAAGAGAACTTTGATCTTTATTGATAATGAACATCATTTATAGACTCCGGTACAGGACTCATGTCGCACGGGCTACAACATGACTCAATTACAAAAGAGTGCCGATGAGATATCCGTTCCATACATTGTACACATCCCTTAATATACAATAGAGTATTCCAGTGACCTAGAATGGAGGGACGCTGAGCCATCTTTCTTGGACAGTCGAGAGCCTTCAAAAGTAGAGTTGCGGGGCAAGTCTTCAACACACGGCCGAAGTTTCAAAATCACGAACGTCGCCGAGCTAGTTGGCGCGTCCTTCCTGATTCGCGGGACCTGAAAAGAGCGAGGATTAGTACGAGCACATATACTGGCAAATGGCTAATTAAAATCCAAGCTATGTATTTGATTCAAGCAGTTTTATAAACATGTTAGCTAGCTATTTTGTGATCTTTCTAACCATCCTGATCGCTTTGCATGTTAACATGTTTTGAGGCAAGCATATGAAATTGTATACATTAAGTGGCTATCATATTCATCCCGTGTCACGTGTATTAGTTAAGCAGTGAGAGGGTGTGAAGGTCACTGGCAATGTCAAGCCATCATGGACTATAGCCGGGTTAGACGGTGACCCTTTAACGGCGGGTAACGAGCCCTGTGCGAAAGTTTTCGAATAACCCACGCCGATGTAAGACTGGCGCTTGCTGTACTCGTTCCTCCCGGGCTGAATCAGTCCCTTGGCCTAGGCAACCGTTCGAAAAAATTACACCTTGTCGACAAGTTGTTCAATAACCGTATTACAAAGTCTTGAAAAATGCTATCTCTTTTCTAGAACCTTATCCTTTCTCTTTTAGTTGCAAAACTTAGCCTTTCTTTTGAACTTAGTCGATTTACTCACTTAGCCATATCGTTGCGATAAACGTTAATTGATTCATTCATTGTTTTGCATAGGCTAAGTGAAATTGTATAAGAAAGCATGTTTTCCATGGCAGTTTGATAACAAGTGTTTCGTAAAGAATCGTGCCATGATTTCCTTGATTCTATACTATAATGACAAGCATTTCATTTAACTTCATATTGCTTTTGAAATAGAGGGACGAGGCGAAGGAGGTCAGCCACTCGCCTTAGGCTTGCTTCAGGCGAGGGACTGGTTGGCTACGCTGACATTGCCTACGCGATCACCTGCAATCGCATAAGCAACTGATTAGAACACTGTGTAATTCAAAAAATTTCGATATGAATGCGAAGCTCGAAAATGCAAGTCACGAAAACCCATCGGAAATATTCACGAAAACCAAAGCCAAAGCCAAATCAAATGCGGCGTGAAAACTAGAGCAACGGGAGGTCTCTCCCGACTCAGCCGCAGAGCCAATCCTTGAGGCGACACCCACTGAATATGGGATTTGGTTCCGAAGAAGCTATTTCATAACGTGGAATGGATCTTAATTCAACCGTTCCCGTTCGATCGATTCGGCCGATTCCGACCTATCGGTCCCGACCAAATCGATAGCGACAGTGTTCCTTTCTCGTGTACCCTATGGACGGAAACGGGACACAATGTAGGGACGGGGCACTACACCAACTCCTCTCTTTACTCACAAAACAAAGGCTTATGGTCCATTTGGCTTTGTTTTCTGAATTTTTTTCTTCTGAAAATAGTTTTCTGAAAGTAAGTTATAAATGTATTTTCTGAGTATAAATTTTTTTTACTTTCTGTTTGGTTATTTTCATCCAAAAAATAGTTTTCTGAAATAAAACGTTCAAATTTTGTTTGGTAAAATATTTTCAGAAAATAAATTTTAAGCAGTGTCCATTCTCTGCCCCCAACAAATCTTTTCATATGTCCAAAAAAATTCGGTGAGGGAGGTTGTGTCCACCACGAAGTCATGTCTGCCACAAAGTCATGTCCACCACGAGATCTAAAATTCCTATGTCCGCCACGAAGTCGTGGCCACCACGATGTCGTCTCGCGTGTTGGCGAGGGACTCGATCGAAGTAGTGTTTGCACACTCTCCACTCAGGACCCCTCGTTCGCCGCTACACAGTACCCTCTCCTCCCTCCACTGACCAACAACGAGGCGACCATCATCTCCAGCGGTAGGGAGAAAGATGATGGCTTTCTTCTCCGATGAGGTCATCGCGGAGCGAGCAGCAGGAGAGCCGTTTGCGACCATGCACGAGATCTGGGGAGGTCGTCGCCTCCTGGAAGCGAGCATAAGCGAGCAGCAGGGGAGCGAGTCGCGGTCATGCACAAGTTACGGGAAGGTCGTCGAGTTCCTTAGAGGTCGACGAGCTCCGTGAAAGTTGAGGACGAGTCGTCGAGGTCATGGTCAAGTCCCTCCGGTCGAGTCGAGGTCGAGTCGTTGTTGTATCGAGGTCGAGGTTGAGTCCAGACATCTCACAGGGGGAGAGGTCATAGTCGAGCCGTAGTGTTGTTCATGTCCTCGATTTCTCTTTGATTATCACGCCCCGATTCGACAAACCATTCATCCCCGTTAGTATTATGCTGAATCGATCGTCCTCTCTAAGTGTCATGACCCGCACCCGTTTTTCGAATACGAGCGCGTGAGCAAGCCAGCTACGTATCAAGCGGACTCCAGTCCAACTCGAATACGTAAACGTTGTCTAGACTATGGTAATGTGCCTAATCATGGCAAGGCAAATCTATATCTCAATCCACAAGAAATATATAAAAAAGAATGAACAATTATATTTCATGGTCTGCAGCCCACTAGTATATATGTCCGATTAGACTCCACAGAAATAACAAGAGTCTATAAACTAAGCTAACAAGCAGAGTATATCATGATAAGGAACATAAGGCACGAGAGGATAACAACATAATACCACTAACAATACCCGAATCATGCAGATGTGATCAACTACCATCATGATTCGCTAACTACTCTATGCAATCAACTACGTGAAGAGATCATCAGGTCCTCAGAGGACTAGCAAGATACATAAAACATACATATCTAACAATTTATCATGCATGAGAAATAAACATGAAAAAGACTTAAACTGACAAGTGACTACTGACAAGTGACTATGAACATGGACACGAGAACAACTACGTATGAATGAACTGCTGAAAGCAACAAGTGAATATGAGATCAACGGATACCAAACCCTCGTCCCGAGTGGACTCGCAGGTTTGAACTAATCACTAACCCTCGTCCCGAGTGTGGACTCGCAGGTTAGTTCACGACAAACACCCTCGCCCCGAGTATGGACTCGCAGGTACAAACGGTCAACCCTCATCCCGATTGTGGACTCGCAGGTTGAGAAAACGAAATATGAATTAGCAGTTCAGCTACACGCACTCACTCCACGATACGATCCGACTCAGACAAGTTACATGTGACGAAACGGTACAACTCAGTCAAGATACATGTAAGGACAACTCTCATATAGTCTATAATGTCAAACTCTGGACAACGACGGTATATAAACGAGACAATAAACTAATATACATGTTATAAAGAAAAGCATATCAATCAAATCAATCCAATAAAACTAACTGATGACATATAACTACAAGATAAAGGAATAAGCATGAAATAAACTATAGAGGGAGGCAAGGTATACTTGTCTGTGGTTCTGAGCTGTGGATACGGGCCAAGTGTTGAGTCAAAGTCCAAGTAACCTATTTTTTAGCATTCTTTGAGTTAATAGATGTAATATGGAAATTATCCATCAATTCTATCATTTTGTTATTAGGCTTCTACATTCTGTCTTGTGACCCCTTCTAGATAAAATCTATCTATAGTTATCACTAAGCATGCTTGGTGCCCTCATTTCCCAATTGGGTTTCTATCTATCTATAACTATCTATACAATGTTTGCCTACTTATTTGCCTTTGTTTGTCTATACATGTATCCTTGTCACTGCCCTCATGATCAGGGATACATAGGCCTACCTATCCTGACCTAGTGTCCATAAGGTATACCATATACATCCTTCCAAACTCACACTAGACTACCTACAGAAATTATTCCAGATATTGAGTGCTACTGTGAGGTGTGCACAAACCTTAAAGTGAGATGTGAGTTAAGATTCACATGCCCGTCTACACCAGCCCTAGAGTTTCTCTGTACTACTTACATATGTTCCTCCATTCCTATTAGCCCATGCATCTGCTTACTAAACCTGTCCTAACTAGGATGATGCCCTCTTGAGTGATTGTACCTATCTAGGACTAATACAAGAGGCTAACACCACTGGTTGCAACTATTTCCTGTGTTCAGGTCCCCACGAGTCCTTTGATAACATGTATTTGTATCTAAACTACCTACTGCACATTCTGATAATCATGCTGTCCTAAACTTTGAACCATAACTCGATACTCCTTTTGTGTCTCCGGTATTTTAGTAGACTGGTCATTTCCTTTTAGGTATTCTGCTAGCACTTATACCCTATCCCAACTTGTCGATTGCCAATAGCCTACCCTAAGTGTTAATATAGCTATCTCAATATCCATATGAGGCACTGATGTTTGCAATTCTTCCTAGATGTTACTGTTTCCTGAGGTGGACTGCTTAAACACCGTACCCAGGTACATACATAGCTTCCTGTTTACACTCTCAATCTACCAAATACTAATACGTTCCACCTGGACTTAATGTGGGTCCTTGCACTCACAAGTACCCAGTTATACACGTCCATCGGAGCTTTCCAAAAGACACCAAATATGATGTCTCTTATTGGGAAACCCTGCCCTCGAGTTTCATCACAATGAACAGGGGAGTGCCATAGAAAGATGGCTTGCTCTGTTGTGGCTGAGTTGCTTGTGAGAGTGATGGTTGTTATGTTGGTGTTCATTTGACAGTTCAATCTGAGAGCCTAAGTCTCAGCAATAATCAAGGTATCTTAGCATTAATAATATAAGGACAAGGTTCTCAATGGCACGGACGCATCTAACTTGGCACTCAGATGATGATGCCAATCCCTTTCCAAAGGCTGGTATCCCTGATATCCTATTTCCTATTGGTCATCTAGGATTTCATTATTAAGATTGATGTCCTAGCCCCTTGACCTGGTAACACCAATACCTTTCCCTATGGCTTTCCTATCATTCTGTAGGTTTTAGGCTTCAATGTACCCTGATGTTCCCTATTCTAATTTGCTGCTACACAACTTCAAGTTGTTTGCTAATACTCACTTGTGATAACATGCCTGCCATTTAGAGAAGCATGGCCTATATTGGCCACGTCCTAGCTGTACCAATCTGCCATTAGAAAAACTAGCCTACAGTGGTACCTAATATAGGATACACAATTAAAGGTTTCATGAATAAACTGACATCCCCATTATAATAATGTCGATAGTTATCTGACAGTCCAGAGTAAAATCAATTACTAGACATCATGGCACATTTGATGCTCTGATACCCCTTCTTTTCTACCCATCTTTTACTGAGTTTTACATCAGACCCTCCTAGGTTATCCTACTTGCTTTGACTTATCTCTGATTCACCTTTTGGGCAGGTACATTCTTAACTGGATTTGTAGTTTAGAGAGTTTATTCATCATACTTGTATCTCTGCTACTGGCTTCTAAGGAAGGTACTCGCTTACCCATAGACATAATGCTCGAGACAACATATACCTAAATCTGAATTGTATAAACCTACACCAGTCTTCGCAGCAACATATATACTTATTATCTAAAGCATGTGAAAATATGACAACACAAGGCAAAGGGATCAAGGTTCAAAAACTCTGTTTCGGTATCGATTTCGAACCGTTCCTATGAGTGTAAGTTTCAGTATTTTGGATGGTTGGGTTTGTGGTTTTGAATCAGTTACTTTGGTAGTTCAGGACCCTTCAATAAACCCTTATACGCTTCGCTATTCATAGCCCCTCTTCGAACCTGTGGTTTACCTGTGCATATGCAGGCCAACTCCTCACGCCTTACTAAAACTGAGTATCAGTAGAGTATTACCCACCCGAACTCAGACCTTTCCCTTCTGTTTTGTTTGGAAAAACTTACAAAGTTTAATATGAGTATTTGCCCATTAGTTCTCTTCTAAGAATTATATCAAATACTTGTCAATCCTAGCCCAGTATTTGCTAATGATATGAATTTCACAAGTATTGAAGATGGGGAATGGTTTACCTTTTGGTGTCGACGACAGGTTGGATTACCCTTCAATCGAAAATTGGGACTTCCTTCGCTTTCTTCCTGGTTTTCCTTCGTGAGGGAGAGAAGTAGGTGGCTAGGGTTTTGGGGAGTAGATGTAAAATGGATCGAGAAAATATATATATATATATATATATATATATATATATATATATATATATATATATATATATATATATATATATATATATATATATATATATACATCCGATCGAGGCTTAAGGTGATAAGGGAAAGGGGATTTGAAACCAAGTCGAGCTCTATCTGCTATTTGCCGCTTGGGAGATTTGAAACTAAATTCGATCTACAAGGAGGGTTTAAAAAGGGTCGGTTGGTACACAAATTTGAACTGGAATATTTCTCACCAAACCCCCTCTAACAAACTGACTTACAAACCCATCTTCTAATGCTAAGCCTATTATGTATATATACATATTTCCTATAATAATCACTAGATATAAAATATATTAGTTTTAAAGTATCAATGAAATCCAAAATCACTATCATGGGTCAAATAATATATATAAGAAAAATACTTTCAAAAATTCAGGATGGGGTTTACACTAAGGCGTGATGTCGTACGAGTCTGGAATTGCACTCGTACAAGACAAGAACGTTACGTTTGATTATTATATTGAAAAATCAAGTTGAAACTTCACAAATCAAATCAGAATTGAACACACAATTTAGGAAGATAGAAAAATGCTTTTCATTCATAGCTTACAACGAAGTGCAAGTCGTAATTACATTGAATGTCGTTGTGGCTACATTGATTGAAACAAAAGAAAATACTCGACAAGCTGCCTGAACTAATACTTGTCGTTCCATACATTCGCCCTTTTATACATAAGCCTTCGATGAATTGGCTTCAAAATACTTCAGAATAGGAAGAGCTTCAAAATGCCTCTCCAAACTTCAGCTTCAGTCTAGGACTCCCGCAACACCTGGAGAGTTGGGGAGGGGGTTAGCACACTTGCTAAGTGGACAAGACGAACCCACTCGTCTAAACCGACTCTGATTGTTAAGGTAGGCATGCTTTAGAGTTTTTTTTTTCTATTTAGAACTAAATGAATTTAGTTCATATCGATAGCCATCGTTGAAGTTGTAAAGCATAAAGTAAAACATAACAATTTATCACAATTCTTACCACAGTTGTGCTCGTCCCTGCATAAAAATAGAGATAATATTTACTACCTGCATAAGACAATCGGTGAGCATGCTACTATCTTATATGTGCAGTCACTGGTGTTACACACCACTTGGGACTATCTCAACGACATTGCGGCCCGTTCAGTCTAGGATGCAAGCCTGACTGACGGTCCCGCAATGCATCAGTATCGAAGCACGATTATTCATTCCCCTAGGTCGAGTCGATACAGATGCCTCGGATACCGATTCGAGGAAAATCAAACTTATGCACAAGCAGTCCATGACCATGCCAATGTGTGAACAGTTTAATATATGTAACATATTTGTATAGCACGGACAGCATTGAACGACATTATCATTTTTTCCAACTCATGTAATGATACATTTTTCCTAAAGTCGTATTTCCGATTTAGCATCCCGTAGGCACCAAATTGTCCGAGGCATCATAAGCCACAATCGACGTTTAATATTATTTTGTAGCACGTAAAATAGTCTATCTTTTTACTAGAACCTTAAACATTCTCGTTTTGGTACGAAACTTATATTTTTAGAGTAGATTACTCTAAATCGATACGTTTTTTCCGAGTTCTTCATCTTAGTGGATTGGCATGCATTTAACTTAGCATCGTTGATTTGAATGATTTTGAGGCAAAAGAATTTCGTTTGCGGGAAGGCGTAGAAAAGATGGGGCCGAACCACCCACCAAGTATTTGATCGTGCCGAGAGTCGAAGCGCTATACAACGTTCAAGCTTCAGTTCTGCGAGCTCCTGCATTGGCACCAACACTTAGTCAGAATTTCTTCTTTAATCCTTCGTTTCGAAATTTTTAGAATGCATTCAGAAAACGATGCGAAAATACATTCATCAAAACCAAGCGGTAAAAATTGTAAGAAAACCATACAGCAGTTTGGTCTCGTCGAAGGGACTCTTATATAGAGCTCACTCGTCGAGACGCAGCCTGCGATTCTCGTAACATTCATCCAAATCGATTTGATCGATGCCACAAGGTGTTATCGTTTACCAAGCTCAGCGATCGAGTCAGATGGCCATCTATTTTTCGACCGATCTGACTCGACGCAAGCATTATACGGAATCCGCTGCCTATCGGAAGCGGGACACTACATAATATACCACTAAGAAAAAATTTTGTCCCGAAACTTAAGAACAAGGGTCTGACCTTAAATTAGGCAAACAACGAAGGGTACTTCTCCTTCATCTTCGTCTCTATTTCCCACGTCGACTCTTTAACTGAATGGTTCCGCCAAAGCACGCGGACCAAGAACATTGATCGGTTTTGTAATACCTTCTTCTTACGGTCCAAAATTTGAATAGGCTCCTCCGAGTAAGACAAGTCGGTACATAGCTCCAAAATATCGAAGCTAACCACGTGAATTGGATCGTGCACGTATTTTCGAAGTTGTGAAACATGGAAAACATCATGCACATCAGCCAAGGTAGGAGGTAGTACGATCCGATAAGCAATCGTTGCAACTCGTTCGATGATCACGAAAGGACCAACAAATCTCGGGCTCAATTTGTCTTTAACGCTGAACCGTACCACGCCACGCATGGGCGTTACTTTCAAAAATACATGGTTTTCGACCAAAAATTCTAATGGTCGTTGACGAAGATCTGCGTAGCTATTTTGTCGACTTTGCGCGATACGGAGTTTATCTCGGATCAAGCGGACCTTTTCGACGACCTGCTCCACCTGTTCCGGTCTGAGCACTTGTCACTCTCCGACTTCGTCCCAGCATATTGGAGAACGACACTTCCTTCCGTAGAGCGCTTCATATGGAGCCATCTGAATGCTCGATGTAATGTTTCGCTCCGCACAGCGCATTACGCAGAGGCGTTGACTCAAAGAGTCGTATAGTCGCATTGACCGAATCAAATGTATCGATGCGAATCGATACAAGAGTTACATTATCCCAAGCAACGCATCGAATTAAGTCGATGCGAAGAGTTGCCTTGTCCCAAAGAATGCATCGACGTGAATCGATGCGAAGCGCCGCGTTGCCCCGAAGGATGAGTGCGTTGAATCGGCTCGAAGATTCTAAGAAATCGAATCGACCAAGACGCAAGTCCGAATCGATGCAAGTATTGATTTTAGTTGGTTTCGTGTGCAGGTTATACGTTGACGCGAAAATATTATAGGTCGATCTTTTGCTATATTTAGTAAGGGGTCCGCGAAACCAAATCACCGCCTTACGACGGACTTGCTTGCCTATTTCAATTCGAATAACATGCTTGCCATGCTAACATGCTTTACGCTTTCGAATATGCCATAAAATTGACCCTAAGGAGAACATAGAAAGATCATAAGCTAAGTTGCATGATTCAACATAAATACTAAAATGTCAGTTTGGAAAGAAGGTCTTTGCATCAGTACATGCGATGACGAACGTACTGATCCCCCACCAGCTTCATGCAGGGTGCAGGAAATGGATTGCTCGCGGCGTAGCATTGCTTGAACGCGTTGAGGCTTGGAATGCCGAAGCATATTGAAGCGTGCGATCGCTTGACGCTCGGACATACAACAGGATTGATGCGGCCGAGATATAGAAGGTATGATGTATGGAACGGTGAAATCCTTTGTGGGCAAGAGAGAACCTGAGTGTTGTAGCCAATCTGGCATATATTGTTAGGCTATCGAAAGCCTTTGTAATCTCAGTTTCGGATATCAATAAAGAGAATTGTTTCATATACTCTGTTTTTCTTTCGTTGTTAATATCGAATCAAAAGATAACCATTGGAGAACTTGTCATCTTGCCTTGTACGAGCGCAACTCCAGGCTCGTGTGGCATCATTCCCTCTGCGATGACGATGATTCGGGTGATTCCGGGTCGGGGCGTGACAAATTGGTATCAGAGCTCTAGGCTCAATTTTCTCTGGACGCTCACTTCATTACAATTCTAAAGTGTTACCCACCACCAATCGAAATCACTCTTAACTCTACTCGATGCCGCACTGGATGTTCCATACAATAAGTCTAATACAAATCGTGTAATTTTGTCGCATGTGTTTTGAAAATTACATGATATTTGCTAAGAAAGTCGTGAAGGGTATATTGCATTGAATGCAACGAGCCGTAAAAATATTAGTTGCTGCAAGTGCAACAAATTATGAAATACTATTTGAGATGTTGTTGCAATGTAACATGTTAAAAGATAAATAAAATGATGCACGAAGTACAACGAGTTAATTGTGAATATGCGTTAAAATGAAAGTGATAAGCCAATACCGAATGTGTTGAACGGATTTGGGCATTGAATTTTAAAGTCGGGAATAAATCGCTGCACGATGTGCAACGCGTGTCGAAAGTAGAATTATTGTACGTGGTACAACGCATATCAAATTAATCGTTGCACAGAGTGCAAAGGAGATTGGAAATAAATCGTTGCATGAGATGCAACGTAAAGGAACTGAAATCATAAATCGATAGAATGAATCGTTCGGTTGCACACTAAACTTGTGTTGGCAAATGAAAACGTGGGCCGAGTTGTGTCAGATGTTATTTAATCAAAGTTACGGTTGTGATCAAGCACGATCACTACGGAAATCGTGAGTCGGAAGAGATTGTCGGTTTATACTAAGTATAGTACGAGGGAAATGACTTGATTTTCGAGTGGTATATGCCATACCACGTACGCGATGAATGACTCAATTTCGAGTGGTATATGGTATACCACTTGTGCGATGAATTGCATCGACGCGTTGTGAGAATTACGGAAGAATTGTCCTCAACGGACGGGAGAGTACCGAGACTCGATTGAAAAGTATGACGGTATGTTGATGCAAGTGTTCTTCGAAAACCGGTTGGGACGATAAGGCGAGACTCGTATCAATGAATGATACGTCGGACGGAATTTATAAGCCGGTCGGACGACCGAGACTAGCGGAACGATTATGCCTTGAAGCAATAATCGGACCGACGGGAAAGGAAAACTCGAGCTTACAAATGAGTCGCACGACTTACGATCTCGATAGAAATATTGGGCGAGACGAATCGAATCGCACGACTTGTGATTTCGATAGAAATATTGGGCGATACAAATTGTAATCGAATCGCACGATGTGCGACTTCGGTGAAAAGTTGGTTGACGTGAGTAATCGTGCCTAAGAAATAGTTGGTTACGTTACGACGAAACCCATTTGAGTATGACTGTAAAACACACAAAACTTAGAGGGCGAGAGATCGTATAACTTGAGGGTTCGATGTTGGATAATCGGTAACTCAGTTACGCAATCAAAGTATAGCGGGATGCGGTGAATCGGAAAATGAGTTGATGCGTATGGAAAAGTTTGTTGCGAACTTGGACATATGCAATGCAAGTTGTCAACGTTGAAACGGATTCAAAGTTGACCCTTACGCTATCGAAATTGATACGACGTATCGAGATCGATATGTAAGGAAACGTAAGCACGATGTGGGAATACAAAATGGAGTGCGCCTCGCGCTATCAAAGTTTTGTAAATAACGATACGAGAAGGAACGAACTGGTTGATCATGAACTTCGTGATTGATCAAGACGAGACTATAAGTCATCGACGATTGTTTGATGCGTATGGCATCTCGTGTGTCGACCGCGAAATAAGATAGACTCAAACTCGATGCGAGTAGATGTTTCATAAATTGCGAAATCATCGACGGCCATACATGACTTTACTCGGAGGATAGTTGCGCATTAGTTGCGCCGATAGAAATGGTTATGTACGGATTTGGGTAGTCGCATAGAAATCGTCGAAACGTGATTTTGCTCCGAAATAAGATATAGCATGGTTCGTAGTAAACTGTCCTTCGGTGATGATCCACAGTTATCGAACGTAGCTTCGGGGCAGCTGACCCTAGAAGACTTGACCGCCAAATCAAATTGAATGTTGCAGACCGTAAGAGGACCCATGCGATATCGCATATGAGATTACATCGATAACAAATATAACATGGTGCATGTTGACGATAAGTCTAGGCAATCGAGAATTGTTGGAACAACTTTCGATTGAGAATGATATAGTTAGATTTTGAGTATTCGGAGAATGAATACTTGAATGGATATGTTGGTCGACGATCAAACTAGAAATTCACCAACGAACTTGGTAATTCGGATAGGCGATTGCGAAAATCGTACTATGCACGAGAGAGAACGATAAGGGAATGGCTTATGAGTCATGTTGTCAGATTTGGATTCACCTTGCAATTGAGCTTGCATGAATTGAACTATATTCGCTGTTGCGAGACGGATAAGTCAGGAATTTGGCTAGTGAATTTTCTACTCGATAGGAATCGAACGTAAGGTGTATCATAAAGACCTTCGTGTCAAGGCAATCGTTGCCTTGAGCACCGTCGCCTTGATGTAAACTTTTATGTCGGATAGATTGTGGCCTTTGTGCAATGTCAATTTAAAGTTGCATCGAGAGAAGTTAAGCACGGTGCTAGGTAAGTCACCTAGCGGACGTAGTCCCGAATGTCAACAAAGGAAATCGTATCGGGATAAGTTGCATAGCAAGACTTCAGAAATAGTTGGGTGGCGACTTCGAACGCAAGGCGTTGCGATCGGATGCGCGACGGCTCGACGTGACGCATAGAGTTGATAGTCCACACAAAACATACGAAAGAGAAATGTTGTTGAATGAATCACGTATGTATCGAATATATGTATGCGATAAGATTTCGAGAACAGTTGCTAAGGATAAGTCCGATCGAGAGTACGAGATGGCAAGCATATGATTGAAATTTACCTGTCAGCTTTGTTCCAATTTGCTACCACTGGAATTGGTCAAAATACATATATCTTCGGGACGCCTTGAATATAGGTACGGATCCAAATCGAGTTGTATACAAATTCAAATCGAGCTGTAGGAAAGACTTTGAAATGTTAGTAAAAAGCTTGCGAGATAGTGTGAAACTGAACAACGTGGTGGAACGAGATCGTGAAACGATCTATAAAAACACTTAGTTGGAGTGTTGGTTTTGGTTCGAGGACGAACCTTATTTTGAGTGGTATATTCTGTAATGCCCCGCTCCGTACGGCGCATTACGCTGAGGCGTTGACTCAAAGAGTCGCATAGTCGCGTTGACCGAATCAAATGTATCGATACGAATCGATACAAGAGTTACATTGTCCCGAGCAACGCATCGAATTAAGTCGATGCGAAGAGTTGCCTTGTCCCAAAGAATGCATCGACGTGAATCGATGCGAAGCGCCGCGTTGCCCCGAAGGATGAGTGCGTTGAATCGGCTCGAAGATTCTAAGAAATCGAATCGACCAAGGCGCAAGTCCGAATCGATGCAAGTATTGATTTTAGTTAGTTTCGTGTGCAGGTTATACGTTGACGCAAAAATATTAGAGGTCGATCTTTTGCCATATTTAGTAAGGGGTCCACGAAACCAAATCACCGCCTTGCGACGGACTGGGACT
The DNA here is from genome assembly GCA_029216955.1 of Iris pallida. NCBI lineage: Eukaryota > Viridiplantae > Streptophyta > Magnoliopsida > Asparagales > Iridaceae > Iris > Iris pallida. The sequence continues at coordinate 1,824,612 of JANAVB010018999.1, forward strand.
TGGGCACGGTAAGCCAAATCAAACGTATAATTCAATGAAGCACAAAGTGCTCGAATGGCTAAGTCAGGAGAGTGCCCGTGCAACAAAGTTATGAATCGAGCCGCATCGGCTCGGCGAAACAACAAAGGCGTATCGACTCAAGGTGGGAGGATTGACTCTTCTTTTACTCCTTCATGCGATAAGTCAAATATATCATTTTATGCTAAAAGTTAACCTATCGACGCCACGGGCGTGGTCCGATCGGAAGGTAAATCGTAGTGTGAGTCGAACACTAAGTTAGAATAATCGAAATAAAATGTGCATCAAATGCACGAGTCGCTAGGGAACATTGGATATCGCAAAGGCGAGCGCCTCTGTGCGCAAGCCGCAAGAACATGGAATAACTGTAATCGACGAGTGCCTTAGTGCACGAACCAGAGTTAGAAAGGCTAGAACATTGAAAGACAATAGGCGAGCGCCCTAGCGCGCAAGCCCTAAACATTTAACACTGAGTTATAGAACATGAAAATACGGTCGAAACGTGCCTTCGTGCACGAGATCATAAAAAGATGGCTTCGTTGCGAGAGAATACAGTTGTGGCATGAATGTGGCAGAACTGTCGAATATGACATAATGCCTCGAAAGGTGTTCGAGACCTTCGGGTTGTTCGGTTGACGAATATTGAGTTGAGGCATGATGCCATCGAACGTTGAAACGAAGTATGAAATGTAAGAACATAAAACGTTAATTGGAAGGAATACGAGATGATGAAGTCTGAGTCTCGGACTCAAGACTATGTTTGGTTGTTTGAATTTGATTGCTTGAATAATAAGGGCGTTGCATGGTCGAATGGGATGGACTTGAGATTAATGTGATAATAACTCGTGCACGAGTGTTTTCTCCAAACGGTTAAATGCCGGAGCACCCCGGAACCGCTTGGCCTAAGAGGGAATCGAATAATCTTTGTAGGCGCACATCCTTAGGACGAGTAGCACTCGTCTTATAGATGGAAAAAGTTACAAATAATGGTATGTAGCGGGAACGTTTCGGTTGTTGGGACCGCAACCCACCGGTTAAACGTCGGGCAGCCCGACCAATATTGAGAAAAGAAGGAGAGAAAAGAAAGTAAGGAACTCCTTTAGTCCATTCCGGCGCGGATACGCCAACGGCCTTCATATAGCTAAGGAATGATGGGTTGAAAGTGTAGGCGCATATGCGTCCCGCACATAGATCCTGCTTAGAGATGCACTTATAACATGACAGGGAAGGAATGGGGCGCATTTACCTTGCGTCGGTGCAAGGGCGAGTGCGTCGACTTGGTAAGAAGTTACGCCACGAAACAAACACGAGATTGCTTGCCTGCTTGCCTATTTCAATTCGAATAACATGCTTGCCATGCTAACATGCTTTACGCTTTCGAATATGCCATAAAATTGACCCTAAGGAGAACATAGCAAGATCATAAGCTAAGTTACATGATTCAACATAAATACTAAAATGTCGGTTTGAAAAGAAGGTCTTTGCATCAATACATGCGAGGACGAACGTACTGATCCCCCACCAGCTTCATGCAGGGTGCAGGGAATGGATTGCTCGCGGTGAAGCGTTGCTTGAATGCGTTGAGGCTTGGAATGCCGAAATGTATTGAAGCTTGCGATCGCTTGACGCTCAGACATGCAACAAGATTGATGCGGCCGAGATATAGAAGGCATGATGTATGAAATGGTGAAATTCTTTGTAGGCAAGAGAGAACCTGAGTGTTGTAGCCAATCTGGCATATATTGTTAGGCTATCGAAAGCCTTTGTAATCTCAGTTTTGGATATCAATAAAGAGAATTGTTTCGTATACTCTGTTTTTCTTTCGTTGTTAATATCGAATCAAAAGATAACCATTGGAGAACTTGTCATCTTGCCTTGTACGAGCACAACTCCAGGCTCGTACGGCATTACGCCCCTACGAGGACGATGATTCGGGTGATTCCGGGTCGGAGCGTGACACTCGACTGATAACTGTTGTTATACGCAAACTCCGCAAATGGCAAATGCATATCCCAACTAGTCTTTAGATCGATCGCACACAGACGCAACATATCATCTAAGATTTGATTCGCCTTTTCCGTCTGACCATCTGTCTGTAGGTGGTATGCAGTACTAAAATTTAGTTTGATCCCCATCGCCACTTGTAGGTTCATCTAGAAACACGATAGGAATCGTCCGTCTCTGTTCGAAATTATTGTGGTCGGTACCCCGTGCATTCGAACAATCTCGTCGATATAGATTTGCGCTAATTGGTCGACATTCCATGCTACTTTAATTGCAATGAAGTGAGCCGACTTGGTCAATCTATCAACAATGATACAAATCGCATCATTCTCCCGCGGCGTCTTCGAAAATCCTACAATGAAATCCATCAAGATATTGTCCCACTTCCATTCGGAAATGGCGAGGTTCTGCAGCTCTCCGCCTGGCCTTTGGTATTTTACCTTCACTTGCTGACATGTCATGCACTGTGACACGAAAGTAGACACGTCTTTCTTCATGCCGTACCACCAAAAGTTTGTGCGTAAGTCCTTGTACATCTTGGTACTCCCAGGATGTAACGAGTACTTCGCATAATATGCCTCCGTCAGAATTTCTTTTCTCAGTTCAGCAGTTTTAGGAATGCAGAGCCTTTCTTTTAGTCGCATTGTCCCGTCTCCGTCTTCCGCAAAGTCAGTCGTCCTTCTTGTTGAAATCAGCTCACACATTTTCTTCAGGAATGAATTATCTTTCTGTGCGGTCTTTATTTTTGCTAAGCAGGCTTGACCCAAGCTTCAACTGAGCTAGGTGCAGGTGTCGATACTCAATTCCGAGTTCGATAACCATCGCTTCAAGGTCTTGCCGTATCTCATTATTTAGGGCCGGTGATCCCATAAACATTCTGCTCAGCGTGTCGGCTACGACGTTCGCCTTGCCCGACGTATACTCGATCGTTAGCTCATAATCTTTTATGAGTTCGAGCTAACGTCGCTGCTGTAAGTTGAGTTCTCATTGCGTAAACAAGTATTTAAGACTTTTATGATCATGTATAGATCTGCAAACCACACCATAGAGGTAGTACCGCTAGAGTTTCAATACAAACACGATCGCCGCCAATTCTAGGTCATACGTCGGATAGTTTTTCTCGTATTGCTTCAACTGTCGTGAAGCATAAGAGATGACTTTGTCCTTCTGCAAGAGTACGCACCTGAGGCCATTTCTCGATGCGTCACTAAATATCTGAAAGCCTTCTTGACCATCTGGAAGTGCAAGGATTGATGCTGAGACGAGCCGTTGATTCAACTCTTGAAAGCTGGATTCACAGTCGTCACTCCATTCGAATACGACTCCCTTCTGGGTGAGATGAGTCAGAGGTGATGCTAGTTTTGAAAAACTTTGCACGAACCTTAGGTAGTAGCCCATTAAGCCCAGGAAACTCTGAATGTCGCTAGTCGAGGTAGGTCATTTCCAATCTACTATCACTTCAATCTTCTTTGGGTCTACCGCGACGGCTTCGATAGAGATTACATGTCCGAAGAACATCATGCTACTCATCCAGAACTCGCATTTAGTACTCTATTTGGCGTATAATTTGTTTTTATGCAGAGTTTGTAATACCGTCTTCAAGTAATCTGCGTGCTCTTCTCGATTCTTCGAGTAGATAAGGATATCGTCGATGAACACGACTACAAATTTATCAATTTAGGGTCGAAAGATTTGGTTCATCAGATCCATGAAAGTGGCTGGGGCATTCGTTAAACCAAATGGCATAACTAGGAATTCATAATGACCATATCGAGTGCGGAAGGCAGACTTCGATACGTCATCGGACTTAATCTTCAACTGATGGTAGCCTGAATGAAGATCGATTTTTGAAAATATTGACGCACCTTGCAGTTGGTCAAACAAGTCATCAATTCGTGGTAATGGATACTTGTTCCGTACGGTCGCCTTATTGAGTTCGCAATAATCGATGCATAGCCGCATCGATCCATCATTCTTTTTCACAAACAACATGAGGGATCCCTACGGAGAGATGCTAGTGCGAATAAATCTGTGGTCTAGCAACTCTTGTAATTGTACCTTCAGCTCCTTCAGTTCTACTAGAGCCATTCGGTAAGGTGCTTTTGATATCGGTCGTGTATCCGGGAAGGTACCGATGTTGAATTCTATTTCTCGATCCGACAATATTTCGGGCATCTCGTCAGAGAAAACATCAGGAAAATCTGCCACAATATCAGTCTCGTTGGATTTGTATTATCCTTCCTCGTATCTCGAACTGATGTCAAGTATCCCGTACAGCCGGAACGCAGCATACGCCTCACCGAAATTGCCGATACAACCATTGCCTTCTTCGAGACCGTACCACACGAATATGAAAACTCTGTCTCACCAGAAAGACAAAACACAACTATCTTCTCCGTGCACTCGATTGTTGCATGACAAGCGCCCAACCAATCTATGCCCAGGATTATGTCATACTCTTTGATGTCAAGTACGATGGCTTCCAAGGATAGATTTCTTCTTTCGATACAAATGTAGCCATTCCTACAAATAAAGTTTGCAGGCATATCGACTCCCGATGGAGTGCTAATGCTAATGTTCATATCTAGTGATTGCACGATTATTTTATTTTCTTTCACATAATCAGCAGATATAAAACTATGCATTGCACCCGAATCGAATAGAACCCGAGCAGGTATATTTTTGTAGAGTAATACACTTGTTACAACATTATCGGACGCGAACGCCTCATCCCGAGTTAATGCATAGACTTGGCCTTGTGCTCCATGGCGTTGATTCTACGGGTTCACAGGCACCACATTTGCGCCTTGTAGTGTAGGCGCTTTATACTGATTCGGAACGTTCCTTGGTGGGTTGTGTTGATTCAGAACATTTCTCGGACAATGGGTAGCTATATGGCCTATGTTGCCACACTTGTAGCAAGTTCTCGCAACGCACTCGGTTGTCCGGTATCCATGCTTACCGCATCTGTTACAGCGGTGTCCACCATGGCCCCTGTGATCAAATGTGTTCGGACGTTTTGATACTCCCGATCCTCCGGCATCGTTAGGATGCTTGTTGAAGTTGTTACGGACGACAGGCACGGCTCTTTGCGACATACGACCAAAGATTTGCTTGCTATCAAGTGCGGCTTCATAGGATTCACGATAAATTTGGTATCGCTGATTCATGATGTCCCTACGCAATTCTTCGTTGAGGCCTTGTTGAAAATGATCGTACCATTCTTCTTTGTTGGGCAGGAAGGCGTCGGCAAATTTTATAAGTTTTGAGAAGCTGGCGTCATAATCTTCAATTGTCATATTCCCTTGCCTCAACATCATGAACTCTTTCTCCTTCTGTCAACGGATGGCGCGAGGAACATATTGTTCAAAAAAAGTTGTCTTGAATATTTCCCAGGAAATCTTGGTGTTGGGATCGGTTTCATAGATTTTATGTTTCTTCGCCTCCCACCAGTCGTAAGCTCTCAATTGCAGCTGTAGGGCTGCACATGCTACCCTCTGGGACCCTTCAATGCTAAGAAGATTAAATAAGTCCTCAATCTCCGCGAGCCATCCCAATATCACATCAGGCTCTGCTCGGCCATTGAACTTAGGTGGGTTCATCTTGCGGAACTCTGTTGCTTTGAACAATGAAGAAGAGTTTTATTATTTATGGTTGAACTTCTTCCTCAACTTCATCTTGAACATCTTGCCTCTCTTCGGATTCTATGACCGTTGCTTTGGTGTTGCCCACCATATTACTTACAATTTGCGTTAGGTCTTCCATCTGCTTCTGCTGCACACCAAATTGGGCTTTGATTTGCATCTGAAGCTGTTGCTGCTGCAGCTCCATCATCTGCAGTATTTTCTCCATAGTAGTCTCGCTGGGGCTAGCACCCTTTGAACTCTAGAACTATCCATGATGCACGTTAGTTGTTGTGCCGAGATTATTTTTATTTTTCTTTGTCGTTCCTACAAACAAAGTAAACCTATTAGTATTTTTATAAAATATCAACGGACTTACCTGTATGGAACTTTTATTTCACGCAGCATGTCGACAAGCATTCAATCGAGTAATCGCAACCAACATTCCAAATAAAACATTTTTTCGAAAACCCGAGGAAACATAACTATGCTCTGATACCTTGTCACTCCCAGATTCAACAAATCGTTCATCCCTGTTAGTATTATGCCAAATTGATCATCCTCCCTAAGGCGTGATGTCATACGAGTCTGGAATTATACTCGTACAAGGCAAGAACGTTACGTTTGATCATTATATTGAAGCACCAAGTTGAAACTTCATAAATCACATCAGAATTGAACATGCAGTTTAGAAAGATAGAAATATGCTTTTCATTCATTGCTTGCAACGAAGTGCAAGTCATAATTATACTAGATATTGTTACAGCTATGTTGATTAAAACAAAAAAATACTCGACAAGCTGCCTGAACTAATACTTGTCGTTCCATACATTTGCCCTTTTATGTATAAGCCTTCGATGAATTGGCTTCAAAATACTTCAGCTTCAAAATGCCTCTCCGAACTTCAGCTTCAGTTTAGGGCTCCCGCAGCACCTGGGGAGTTGGGGAGGGGGTTAGCACACTTGCTATGTAGACATGACGTACCCACTCGTCTAAACCGACTCTTATTGTTAAGGTAGGCATGCTTTAAAGTTTTTCTTTCTATTTAGAACTAAATGAATTCAGTTCATATCGATAGCCATCTTTGAAGTAGTAAAGCATACAGTGAAACATAATAATTTATCACAATTTTTACCACGACCGTGCTCGTCCCTGCATAAAAATAGAGATAATATTTACTACTTGCATAAGACAATAGGTGAGTATGCTACTATCTTATATGTGCGGTCACTAGTGTTACACACCACTTGGGACTATCTCAACGACGTTGCGACCCGTTCAGTCTAGGTTGTAAGTCTGACTGACGGTCCCGCAATACATCAGTGCCGAAGCACAAATATTTATTCCCCCTAGGCCGATTCGATACCGATGCCTCGGATACCGATTCGAGGAATATCAAACTTGTGCACAAGCTGTCCATGACCATGCCAATGCGTGAACAGTTTAATATATGCAACAGATTTGTATAGTACGGACAGTATTAAACTGCATTATCATTTCTTCCAACTCATGCAATGATTCATTTTTTCCAAAGTCGTACTTCCGATTTAGCATTCCGTAGGCACCAAGTTGCCCGAGGCATCATAAGCTACAATCAACGTTTCATATTATTTTGTAGCACGTAAAATAGTCTATCTTTTTACTAGAACCTTAAACTTTCTCATTTTGGTGCGAAACTTATATTTTCAGAGTAAATTACTCTAAATCAATACATTTTTTTCGAGTTCTTCATCTTAGTGGATTGGCATGCATTTAACTTAGCATCGTCGATTTGAATGAGTTTGGGGCAAAATAATTTCGTTTGCGGGAAGGAGTAGAAAAGAAGGGGCCGAACCACCCACCTAGTATTTGATCGTGTCGAGAGTCGAAGCGCTTCGCAACGTTCAAGTTTCAGTTATACGAGCTCCTGCATTGGCACCAACACTTAGTCAAAATTCCTTCTTTAATCCTTCGTTTCGAAATTTGTAGACTGCATTCAGAAAATGACGAGAAAACACATTCATCAAAACCAAGCGACAAAAACTCCAAGAAAACTATACAGCAGTCCGGTCCCGTCGAAGGGACTCTTATATAGAGCTCACTAGCCGAGACGCAGTCTGCTGCATTTAGGACTTATTCCAACAGAAGCCGTTCCATTAGTTGGATCGATTCTCGTAACATTCGTCTAAATCGATTTGATCGATGCCGCAAGGTGTTATCGTTTACCAAGCTCGGCGATCGAGTCAGATGGCCATCTATTTTTTGACCGATCTGACTCGACGCAAGCATATTATGGAGTCCGCCGCCTATCGGAAGCGGCGCACTACACTGATCATGGTCGAGTCGAATTCATCGTGTACAAGAATTATATGACAATGCATGACAACATGTATAAAGAACAATGGCAGAAAATGAGCATGTATGAAAATATTATACAAATCGGCAAGGTATACTTGCTTGTCGTTAAAGTCTCTGCTTAATCAGAAATGCCAAGGCCTAACCAACAATTCACATATAAATAATAATATCATTATTATCATCGTTTGTACATATGACATTTGGGTTCCTAGTTCAACAAGTTTACATGTTTCCATGAAATACCCAGACCTAGTTTCATGGTTTTCGACTTCCAAAATTCAAGGTTAAGTGCCCAACACAAGGAAATGTATATAAATTATACAAAAAATATAAAAACATAATTTAAACATGATTTATACTCAATTTAACCTCTGTATTTTACAATTATATTTTTAGATATGGTTCATGGTTATGGCTAGTTTACACCTACTTTGTTTTTTTTTACGAAACTTATCCAAGAAGTTACCAACCATTGGCCATGACCTATGTCTATCAAAACACACTTAATAACATATTAAATCATGATTAATAATCAGAATTAATCAATCTTTTTAAGTCTCAAAATTAGTACATATTTATGTGCCAAACTATGCCCAAAGTAAAATCAAGAACCTAGTTTAATGGCACACACATTAGGGTTTATAATTGGGCATATAAATAACATAAATATATTATTAAAAATAATTATATATATATATATATATATATATATATATATATATATATATATAGAAGAAATGGGTAATTGTGGCAAACTCGCCTCCACTGGGGCTCGAACTCCTGACCACTTGGGCTGTATGCATCTTTCTTAACCACTAGGCTACAGGTTATTTGCATTAAAAACTCGCTCTCAAAACTATTCAAAATTCCTATCAGTGCACATGTTCTTGATTCAACTATTCTCCCAAAACTTTCATACATGGTTATGATCTATTATTATTACTCATACATGATCAAGATATTTTATGGGTTTAGAAGGTTGGGTTGACATATGTTTGTTGGTAGATCTTGCCAATGAAAAGAATCAAGAAAAGATTTTTGGAAAACCTACCAAGAAGTTGTTGGAGATAATTCTTGGTTGTTTTTCTTTCTCGGTGCACTTATTCGTGCTTGCTCTTGATGTGCTCTTCTTGATTTTGAGAAGATGAAGATGTTAATGGAGGTCATGGTTTCTTTTTTATGGAGATGGTAAGGATTTTAATGGTGGGTTCTTTGAAAAAATTGAAAAATGAGATGTTGTGGAGATGGAGAGATAGAACTTTGTGATGTGGATGGATTTCTTAGTGAAAGAAGTATGAAAAGAAGAGAGAGAGAGAGAGAGAGAGAGAGAGAGAGAGAGAGAGAGAGAGGTATTGTTTTAGAGTTCACGTAATTTGGTGGAGGAGAAAGAATAGGTGTCGGCCATGGTGTATATATATATAATAGGCAGAATTATAGAAATGGAGAGAGAGCGCACATAGAGGGGAAGAAGGGGCTCGGCCAAGAGAAGTTGGGTGGGTTGGTTAGATAAGTTTGTTAGATAATTAGCACATGGATAGTTCCATATTACGAAACTATTTTATTTTATATATATATATATATATATATATATATATATATATATATATATATATATATATATATATATATATATATATATATATATATGGGTAGGAAAAAGATTTAAAGATTGATATCTATATATTTGGAGATATCTATATGTAATGTCCCGAATTCGTGATACGTATTTAGTATACGTATACGTGTTTTGGACCCATATTTTATTTAGTCATGATTAATTATCTTGGTTTATTTTGCATTGGCTTGGTTTTATTGGCATTGATAGATTAATTGGTTTTGATGGTTCATTGGTTTATTTTTGGATTAGTGAGGATTGGTTTATTTCATGATTCATTTGGTTTAAATTGCTAGAGAGAGAGAGTTTATTGGCCTTGACTTGGTTCACCTTGGTTTATCTTGGCTTGGTTTATTCCCGGGTTGGTTCGGCTTGGCTTGGTTTTGCTTTGGAGAACCACCTACCTACCACCACCACTATCATTTATTAACCCCCACTCCCTTCTCTCTCTTCATTACTCTTCTTCTTTCCTCCATTAACTCTTTCACCTACCAGCGAGAGGGAGAGAGAGGCCTAGGCAAGTGCAACTTGCTTCATGGAGGAACTCAAATTTTATTGCTTCATTCTCTTCCTTACAGCATTTTAACTCACTTTAGTACTTGGCATTTTTAATTTTCATGGTTAAATTTGTGTAGATCTAAGCTTATAGTATTTTTGGATTTCTTGGGTTTTGATCTATTTAGCATTGTTATTTCCAAGTTTTGATGGTTCCATGTTGTAAAGAATTTTATTCTGCCCCGTTTTGACCTATGAAAGTTCAGATTTGGGCTCTGGATGATGGAGTTATGGAGCTTGAGAATTTGGCTCTCATGGTGTTCTTCTTCTCGGAATTTTGGAGAAGATGAACTGTGCTTGATTTGACCGCATGAATATTTCATGCGGCAAGTGTTCTATTCAGCCGCATGACTGGAAGTACTTGAGCCGCATGAGGGCCGAACTCATGTAGCCGCATAAGTCTACTTCCTCTCTTAGCCGCATAGGCTGAGTCTCATTCCAGCCGCATGGACTCATTTTCCATCAGCCGCATGAGAAGTTCCTTCCCAGCTGCATAAACTCTTTTATCCCCTGGCCGCATGGGACTTGACTCGGTTCAGCCGCATAGCCCTTTGCTCTGCGGGCCGCATGAACCCGAGTCCGTTCCAGCCGCATGAGAGCCCTTCCCCCGTGAGCCGCATGACGTTGTTCCCCTTGTAACCGCATAAGCCTTTCTCTTTTAGCCGCATGCGCTTGACCCTATCCAGCCGCATGGACTGTTCTCCTCCCAGCCGCATGAGATCATTTCTGACCGTATATGCCTGAGCCGCATGGCTCCCCTAGAGCTCTGTGCAATGTTGTTTTATTACTATTTGCTCATGTCGTGTAACCCCTATGGCGTGCACCTTTACCTTTATTGTATATTTTTATGCCCATTTTATATCCTTACGCCTTTTGCCCTGAACTAGATAATCACGAATTTATTTAATATGTTTGGAAGTGATAATTGAACATGACATGACATGACCTGATAGTGGCCCGTCGTGGTGCACTCTTGACCAGTAAACTTGACATGATAGCCTGACATGATATATCTTGATAAGCTGTTGCGACGACTACCTGACATATCACGACCCGCACCCTGAAGAGGGGCACGAGCACGTGGTTACGTCCAGCCTACGCCGCAGTATCGACGGTAGAACGCTGTATATAGGGTCTGTAAATACTACGACTAAAACAGATAAATGTACCTGTACAGTATATACACTCCGAATGGAGGTGACATAGCAATACAGTCTCAATCACATATATCAAACTAAGGTAGATAGTACGAAAAAGGAAATATGATAAAATAAACAGGAAAATAAATCCAAGATCCACAAGTCAGAGCTACACATAAATATCCAGAGTCTCAGATAATATAAGTATAAAGATACTACGAACTGAAATGTACTAGCTGGCTCGCAGGCCAGGCAAACCTAACTAAACTAGGCTACTCAGGGTGAGCAAAGTCCAGTGGCTCTACCAATAAGCCACGGTCTAAATCTAGTCCATCAGACTCAACCCCATAGTAGGTCGGGCAGTCAGTCTCAGAGTCATCTGTAAAATATCATAACGGTATCCTGTCAAAAAAATGAGCAAGTACAAACACTAACAGCAGTTCCATGTGAATTGACAAATTCTATAAGAGACAGTATAATGAACTACAGGACAAAGATATATGAAAACTTGGGAACCGTTCGGAAGCCGAGTTACAACCCTTAAACCAAACAAGGATCGGGGTTGTAACTCTTCTTCCGAGCAGAACTTAGTCTCCAATCAAGGTACAATGTAAAGGCAAGTAGAGCATGTGAGTAACTGTATATCATGGCATGGTGAGAAAATACTGAATGTAGAACAGAGTAGGATATACGATAAGATAAAGTAAATATAAAATGTGATTTGAATTATTAGAGCGTTATGTGATCGGCTTGGGAAACATGATCAGGCTTTCCATCCGACCGGCTATGAACAATGTGTACAATAGAACGGTAAGGCCGGTCACCATGGAAAGCTATGAACGATGTAGGGTAAGGCTTTACCCGTCGTGAGGCGAGGGTATAGCTATGAACAATGTATACAGTAGAACAATGTGGGAATTTGATCACACAACCACTAATAACTCCCCATCCCTGAATAGTATAAAGGATCCGGACATAACACGTCATGACACGGGATTCAAAAGCAGGTGATCAGCCCACTCCCAAGTCTATGTCTATACAAGTACAAGTAACAAGTCGAGTCATGTACCAATATACCAAGTAACCCGGGAACAACATCTCATGACAGGATCCGACATATACTAGTCCGTGAACCATCGTGTTAGGAATCAAGTAAGACACTACAACTGAATCGGATATAGCAGATATCAAGACAATAAAAACTATCAGTGAATATACTCGCCTGCTGTCCTGAGCTGTATGGTATATCAATGCTCAAAGCAGTATCAGAAGACCTAAATATGAGATACTGTAAGTTAATTTAGGTTTAAACAAGTTTAGGAATGATTTACAATGAATGATATGCAATCTAGGTCAAACTAGGTCTCACTGAGTCACACTAAGTCCTGTCAAGTCAATCTAGGTTAAATCAAATTATATCAAGTCAATCTAAGCCTAACCAAGTCAATCCTAGGTCATACCAGTCATCACGGGTCAAAACAAGTCGAAGAAAGTCAAACGGGGTCAAGAATTGGCCTACAGTTGACTTTTGGTCAAATGATCAACCCTGGTCAACTCTAGTCAACTCTAGGTCAATCCTGGTCAACCCTAGGTCAATGGTGACTAATAGTTGACTTTTGGTCAACTACACAAGTCTAATGGAAATTGGGACTAATTTGGGTAAAGCGTTGACCCATAGTTGACTTTTGGTCCAAAAAGTCAACCGGGGTCAACCGGGGTCAAGACTAGGTCTAGGCGACTATTTCTAACTATTACCAACCTCTACAACCCATATCCATGTCCATCTTGGACTTCGAAACTCATATCTTGGCCGTAGGCCAATATCCTATTTTACCCTTAAAAAGGGTAAAATTCTAGCTTCGGCAACTATCAAGTTAGCCTACCTACGCTTGGTATTTTGACCCGAGCTCCCTAGGGTAGTAAGGTACTAGCCTATATATATATTACCTACCAAGATACCTAAGTAAAATGGACATCTAGTCCATGTTACGGCCCATTGCCGGTATCACTACAAGAAATATGTACATTATTAGCGCGAAAAATCTGCTATCATACGTATTACATAGCGTTTTCATAAATGCTATGTCATCGGCAGCTATCTTAGGTTCCACCCATACGATAGCGTTTTTCTAAAATGCTACGACAGGTTCAGATACAATAGCAATATCTGAATGCCTTAATTTTCTTTATTATGGCACATCCGTTTTATGTTAAAAACTTGATGACAATTCATATTTTGTGCTATGATAGGACGTTCTACAATAGCAATTTTTTATTGTTTAAAAATATTTTGTTATAGCGTTAATTAATTATATCACGGCTAAAGTTTCGTGCTATAATATATGATTATAACAGTTTTTTTTTTGCTATTAAACGTATTTTCATTCAATAAGAACTTGTTTTACGTATCTATTGTAATATTAGAGAACCTGTTTCACATGATATAAATAAGAACCTGTTTTACACAAATAAGATCATTCATAACACAAGTCTAAAACCAATCCAACATACATAACACAAGTCTAGAGTTTCATTCAACATACATAACATAGGTTTGAATCCAAAATACACAAGTCATAAGTTCATAAGTTCATAAGCCTAGCTAACTCGGACCAAAGTTTGTTCATTCCCCTGCAAAAAAAGCAACAAGGTCTTACATCAGTTCAATATTAACAAGAAAAGATAAAATAATTCACTGATGCTCTACAGAGCATTTATGAATTATTACTTAGAAAAATACTTTTGACGCAGAGAAGCTACAATCAACCGGGCATTGCTTCATAAAATTCAAATACTGTATCTGATGGGAGGAAAAAAAAACCCAGCAAAGACGGTTCAAGTAAACAATAGAACTAACCTGACCAACCCCGGCAAGAAGGAAACGTCCGAACTTTGCAAAAGTGAGAGAATTTATGAACCCAACCTGTCGTCATCAAATTCTTGGAAATTAACCTTAGAGACTTGGAGAGATTATGTTAAATGCTTGAAACATCATCAAATTAAAATAAAAGAACAGAGAAATCATCTCGCACAACACAATCCAATTTTATTATATGACCTGATTATATCGATTACTCTCATTTTATCACAAACACAACAAGCAGGATGAATACAAAAACAAGAAGAACAAACAAGTTTGTATCACAAAGATGGATTCAACAATGCAGCACAATTATTAACAAGATGGCTCCTAATAGCATGAACAAGAAAAAAAATCATAACACAATCAATTTTATTACAAGGTAACTTTAATTATACCAATTACTTTCGTTTTATCACAAACACAGCACAACAAGCAGGCATGAACATAAAAGCAACGTGTCATCCAGCCTCCACCTAGCTACTAACACGAAAAAAAAACGAGCATGAACATAAAAGCAACATGAACAAACAAGCGTCACAAAGGTGGATTCATCTTATGCTTCACAGCTATAAACAAGAAGGGTCCTCCAGACTCCACCTAGCTACTAGCATGAAAAGAAAAAAAGAACTAATTACAGCAAGAGAGAGAGAGAGAGAGAGGGTTCTCAATACTGACAAATTTACAACTGTAAATCTTAAGTTCGTCTTGATGCTCTCAGAGTATACCCAATTGTCAATCAATTTCGAGATAAAGTTGGTACTAAGATCCTGGCCACAAATGCTTAAGCAAGGGGCCTAGTATGGTAGCTGCAAGTTAGGGATCCTTCTTTCTTAATCACTACAAACAAAAATCATGCAGTTCAAGAGCTAGATTCCAAACTTTCTTGAGTGTCTACAGATGATAATCCATTTCTTTTACAAATACATTCATTTCCATTACATTGATTTTAAGCCAGGAATAAAGCCAAAGGACCAAATGAAATGCATTTCGCTGGGGAAGCCAATCATTAACAATCCGAAACTTATAGAAAATCCAAAGAACCAAAGAAAGTTATTCTTGCCCCACTCCCAAGAGATTAAATACTCAAAGGTATTGATATTATAACTGGAAAATAGAGTATGTTGTTGTTTTGAAGACTCCCCCGGCCTCGTATAAATCTCCATTTGCCCATGACAATGTCATAGCTAAGTTCGAAAATCTTCAATCATGTCATGGACACCCCTTTCCACAGTGTTGCATCCTTATTGACGCACAAATCATATGCTAAAATGTGATCCTTTAAGTGTGCCGTCACTAGGAATAATGGCATTGGCACCTTCCATCCTCCTTAAATATTCATGAGCATACTTCAAAAGAAACTATGGGATTGTCATACCTCCTCTCTTTGGCTTAATGTGTAATAGAGATTAATGAGAATAGGGTCATGAAAGAAAAGGTGATGAAAATAACAGGCATATAAAGAAAGGGAAAGCATTTTTGCTTGTAGAGGGGATGTGATCACCCAGGCAAGCAGCCCTGGGACGAAAAGATTTGGAGTACTCGTGCAGGCGTTCCGAAGTCTTTATTGTTCTGTGTCATCTTACCACCTCAAGGCTCCTTATATTCTAGGGGAACTTGGAGACTGCACCGTGGTCGCATGAGCTTAAGGCATATATGAGGGATCATTGCCTTAAGGGTGCTCTATGTTTATGCCTACTGATTGCCTAGGTTTTATGGCACGACCCTCTCATGATCAAAGCTACTTTAGATATGTATATAGTCCATGTCATAATTTTACCATGATTTTTTTCCAAAGAGTTGCCATGTAATTACCTGTAACATGTTCATATTGTATTAAACCTAACATGTAGATGAATTTGCCCAAAAGGATGAACCGTAATTTGATTGCCAACTTAACAGAAGGAGGGTGTTATAGTATACAAACATGAACACAATTGCCACCACTTTAGTATTAGGGCTTGTTAAATATATGCTTGAACAGCAATTAAGAAACATTAACCATAGTTAGAATGGAATACCACTGGATAACTAAATAAAGGCTGGATGCATCTATCATCACTTCTGATTGCCCATAGACGAACAACACCGTTGCCAGCTCCAGATGCAGCAAGATCACTACCTCTACAAACAGCCACCGAACTCACCCATGACTGGGCTGAAGAACAGCCGACAACTTTGCCAAAGCCATTTCCTGAAACAAAGAGCATAAACAATTACTTTGCGAATGCAGTACAAATGTTAAGATGATGGCAAGCCACGCACAAATAAACAAAGATATAAGACAGCAAAAGATTATTTTATTGTCTAAGACTCCAACTTAGAGAGATGGACAAGACCTACATGAAAGATGAATTTAGGCTATTGATCCAATCCATTTAGCACTATTAAGTGCAATGCAAATAGATGCTCTTACCTTTCTTATAACCATTAGGGACCTCTTCCTTATTCTCTTTAGGTGATTGATCATAATTTAATAACAGAGAATGTGCATTTTTTGTAATATATGTTGGCTTCTTCCGCAACGCACTCCAATGTTCAATACTTCCATCATCTGAGCCTGATAAGAACTCGCTGTCATTAATAAAACAACAACATTCTAAAGATGATGGAGCCCGGAAGAGTAACCGTTTAGCATCTGCAACCTATTACATAAAGCAAACGTTAGTAGCAATACAGGCAGGAACATTACTTTTGGGTTTTAAGTATTTTACAACAGACATCATAAATATCAAAATATCATCAAAGTAACAGCTATTAGACAGCTCTCTTCCTCTTCTGTTATGCCACTAATGGTCAGGCAACTCCAAAAGATTCCATGTTGGCTACTTAGTATTTTACTATGTCGAAATAATTTATTTGAACCTATTTTAGAAACCTAAGCAGCTAAATACAGTTCCCAGTTCTGGACCTCGAGTGTAACAGGTACATATGAATATTGTTTCCAATCTTATTTACTAGGCATTTTCCAATAGCAAGGCTTTGAGTGCTCTTTTGACCATTGGACTCACCTTGCATCCAAATCAAAGAATTAATTAGAGAAAGATAGCTTTCCAGATAATTTACTTCTGCCAAATAGTCTATATCCAAGGTTTCAAGAATTGGGATTTGTCCTAGATGTTCTGAGGATATTAGTTCAGTGCCATTAGAAGCAAGGTTCACAATATTGGTATAGGTTTCGGAGTCTCGGACCCTTCCTATTGAGTATCTGGTGGTTGTGGTTTCGGCAGTTTCAACGATTATCGGGTTTTTCATTTCGGAAAGGCCAAAATGATAAAAGAGTATTTTAACATATTTTATATTTGTTTTTCTTTAGTTTTAAATGGAAACATATTCAACATTGCTAAATTGTTCAAACACAATAGATATTATTGTTTATTTACTTGTCCTTAGACATTGTACAACCATAAAATAGTTTTGAAGGGAATAATATTAATATGGATGAGTGTTACGAATTATTGATATACAACTTTAACCAATGGTAATAGTACCGTATGTCGATAAGGATATCGACACACTAAACAATGTCGATCTTCGGCACAACTGAATCATTATGTAGACACTCATTTTCGATCTCTCTCTCTCTCTTTCAATTTTTCTTTGTCGAATTGAATTAATTGGGAAAGAGACCCCAACACTGATCGGTGTCGGTAGCCGGCAGTATTGGAAAGGGACATGCCAAAACAGATACGATTCGGCCAATCCCGATACATATTGGTATCGGCCGATACTGAAACTATGATTAGAAGGGCAACTAGAGCATAATAAAAGCAAAAAGAACAAAGTAGAGAATTTACCTTCCCAACTATGCAGATCTATTATGTTATCATTATTTTTCCTCAAATGTTTCCACTATCTATTCCAAGGAAAGACAAATACCTTATAAAGTTGGACAGTCCGATCATGCCCTGCAGTTAAAATTTGTTCCTTGCGTAGACAATCAATTGTAAGTATTTCACTTTGATGTCCATGTAGAGTGTCCATGTGAGTTCGGTCTTCTACATTCCATAGCTTAATTTGTCGATCAAAAGACCCAGAAAAGAGTTGGGGGTTCCCTGCCTGAAAGTAAGACAAGAGACGGGTCCTCTATGACCATGGAAGGCCTGTTAAGAAAGATATTAATGATTAGAAATCAAAACAATGAATTTGCAAAGTTGGACATGCATTCTGGTAGGCCATTACACTTATAAACTACTTGATCTCTACAAGAACTTGTAAATGCAGTGCATGCAAATTGGTTGGTCCTATTAAACAAAAAGAGGCACTACCACTTAATACAGGTGTATTATGAAGAGACAATGAGTTTTATGTATTAAGAGAACATGTTTGGCCAACTGCAGACTTGATTATTTTGCATACCATCTACAGAGTTGCTTTTAGAAATTATACATCAATGTAAAGTTTTAACTAAAAGCAGTATGTCAGGACATGATACATTCAACACATCTTGTAGAAGAATGTTCAAATTTTCAAACATATAAAACCAAAACATAGTTATAAATGAGAACCTGAATGTGCTCCCTTGTGCGTGTGTCCCATAGATGGACATGACAATCTAACCCGCCAGTAGCCAAATACCTACCATCTGGGCTGACAGCTAAGGCTAATACGTGCTTACTTCTCTTTGCAGAGGGATTTTGAGGAGCTTTAGAGTGATGTGAAATCAAAATGTCCTCACTGGGCCACAAATACTTCTCACTTTTACCACTCTCAACATCCCAATGCCAACGTATCCATCTTTAGATGCTGAAAACCCCCTGGTATCATGCTCAGACAAAGTAACAGAGTAACGGACTGTCGGTGTTTAACTAAAGGTATATCAGCTTATCTACTGGCCTATACGATATACCAGGATCCATTATTTAAAGATAGGCAGAGCGCCCAGTTAAGGAAGGGCTAACTGAATAATTTCTCTGGTGCACATAAATTTTACCCTGACGAGAAAGATTGCAAATATAGAATCAGCCACTGGAGTTATAAAAAATACAAGATTTATTTTAAGAAAATGAGCTAGACTGAGAAAATGGAAAACCATGTGGCACATAAACCACAACCAAACCAAATGAGTTTTTGCTATGGTAAAATCTAATAAAATCCACATTGATACTAAGGTTATGACTTATGATACGAAACAGGGGATTCCTCGGAATAAGCAGTCTGTAAAAAAAAATCAACAAAGTGCAAGTACCACGGGCATGTCAGAATATATTGCTTTAGGACAAATACGACTCTTTCTCTACCATCATATCACTAGTGCAGAAATCAGGTGGTATCGGTACTAGCGATGAACTGCAGCTGACACATGCGCTTTGGCTGTAAGCCGGATTGTAAAAGACGAAGCTGCAATTGCAGCAGCAGATGGTTCTTCCACCACTTCACTTTAGTTTTAGTACTGATCTTGGATTGCAATTATGTTGCTTTTTGATAAGGTCTGTGTATTTTCTCTGTAAAAAAATGTAATGAGTATACTCATTGTGAGCACTCTTGTTAGAAATACTTTTATCTCTGTTGAAAACTAGTATTGGAAGATGAATGAGTTTGAAAGAAGCCCATCAACTATGATACAAATCATAGAGGGAACGCCGTCACTCAGAAATAAACAGTACACACATTCTCTCTTCACAAAAAGATGCAGCAAGAAGAACAAAAAGATTCAAAATTAGGATCAGCTATGATATAACTCACTTCATACAAGTTTTTTTCAAAAAAACATACATAAAAAACCCTACTTGAGATAGGTTAGACACGGAAAAGCAGATTCAGCATTGGCCACATATCAGGCACGAATGGGACACTCCAAATGCAATAGGAGTCTAGGACACACCAAAACTGGGCTGTGTCGGAATTGTTTTGTGTCTTATTGGTGTCCGTCAACACAGCTTCTTTCTTACAATAAATTCAGTAATATAAAAAATAAAGTTTGAAATTTAAAATCAGACTGTAATTTCAAAAGTAAAGAGCTCCTTTTCCAGAATCGAGACTCGAAAAATTGGTGAAGTGAGAAGATACAGACACTCCAGAACTGGTGCAATCGTAGTATCGTCTCCGTGCAACAATAAATTCAATAATTAGAAGAACCAAACTTGGAGAAAGATGGAAATGCCGAAAAAGATCACCTAGAAGCGAAAATTTTCGGGACGCGGCCGCTCCTCGAGCTGGCTCTTCTTCAAGAACTCCGTGACCAGGGAATCCCTCCCCCGTCCCTCTCCTCTCTGTCCTCTCCCCATATCCTCGTCCTCCTCCTCGATCCTCTTCGTTTCTTTCTGGATCTCTCCAAGTACTCCCTCGCGATCCGGTACTTCACTTCCAGCCGCGGTCTCCCCCGCCGCCTCCTCCTCCTCCTCCTCCCCCGACTCCTGCACCGCCTGAGAACCTCCGGCGTCGTCGTCGTCGCTCGGAGGCTCTCGAGTTTTAGGGTTTTTCGAAAAAGAGGGAAACTGAAAGAGGAAAAAAGAAACCTGAAATAAAGAGGAAAAGTATTTTTTGGTCAAGTGTTTGGCGGTATAAGTGTTTTAGGTTCCCGCTTAATGAAACTCTATCTTAGCGTTTATCAAATGCTATTATAAAGTACCAAAATATCAAACTTATTTTTTATAGCAGTTCAGCAAAACGTGCTATTACGTTATGCTATCAATGTGCATTTTTTTTGTAGTGTATCTTGAATATTTCAAGATACGGAATGGTACGGTGCGATACCGGCGCCCTACAACCCCGATTTCCACCCGGGAGCCTACCCGCAAAATAAATCACGTATTCTTGCCCCACGCCAAGTTTCAACTCATTCCGAGACTCCGAGCTCCGTTCGCCCTAACTCGGTTTTCCCTAATTTCTATTCTAGCCTTCTTCCTATTCTTCTAACACTTCTCTCAATTCCTTCTAACTTCTAATTCTTTTCTAACTTCTAGTTCCATAAACTTCTCTACTCTTTCTCTACGAATCCATCCTTGATAAACATATATATATATATATATTATATTTATATATATACTATATTATATATAATATATCTATTATTATATATATATATATATATATATAGGTGAAGGGGGGGGGGGGGGGAAATA